>JADKLZ010000728.1:22730051-22753733 GCA_021533235.1 Biomphalaria straminea
TCTCACATTGAACACCAGGCAGTTATATTTTATTTTGCATCTCTTACATTGAACACCAGGCAGTTATTATATTTTATTTTGCATCTCTTACATTTAACACCAGGCAATTATATTTTATTTTGCATCTCTCACATTGAACACCAGGCAGTTGTTATATTTTATTTTGCATCTCTCACATTGAACAAATCCTTTCTTTTGTCTCTCAACAGCAAGCTGTCAGTCCTAGCCAGCATGATGGTACTATCTGGAATACTGTTTATCATTCTGTTCACTTTTCTTTTCTTTGTGCTGAGAACTTGGTTGAAAAAAAAATCAAAAGTATTTTATGACAATGAAGGAAAGAAAAAACTCTCCTTGGCATTCTTTCATCCTTACTGCAACGCTGGAGGAGGTGGCGAGCGTGTTCTTTGGGTAGCTGTTCGTGCAATTCAAAGAAGGTAATTAGAGGCATAACATCGTGAATTAAAATGAATTCTAGCTAATACAAAAAGATCCTCCTTAAATAAAACATTTGGAATTAAGGCATTTTGAAGTGGATAACATATGTGATTTTACATTATTTTACTTCATTTATTTTCTATTTTATTGCGATGTAAAGTAATTAAGTAAAACCGTTCATTTATTGAACAGTCAATATGTTGAAGAAAAAATTAGGAAAATATAAAAATGTTATAAATGGCATGCTTTTAAAATTAATCTCAGCATCTTCAGTTTTTTTTTAAATATATTTTAAAATTCTGTAGATTCATGTAAGCTACTAACGATATTTTTATACAGACTTGGATGAGATATGGCAATGTGATATATACATTTATATACATAATTTAAATATATATACTTATTTAGGTGGTATATAATATAGTATGTATTTGTATTTTAGCATTTGAACTAAGGTCCTATACAATAATGATTATATGTACTTTTTGATTGTTTATATTCTTTGTATTTTGTTTTATTCTCATTTCTTTAAATAATAAAATAATTGTTAATACCCTGTGTAATAATTGCTTTTTTACAGATTTCCAAATGTACAATGTGTTGTGTATACTGGGGACACAGATGTTACACCAGCTGAAATTTTAGATAAAGCCAGACAAAGATTCAACATTGTCTTACCTGGAAATGTGGAGTTTATTTATCTGAAATGTCGTGGCTGGGTGGAGGCAGTCAAGTATCCTTATTTTACACTTCTTGGTCAAAGCATTGGGTCTGTTTTCCTTGGACTGGAGGCACTGTTTGCATTTGTGCCTGATGTCTACATAGACACCATGGGCTATGCCTTCACCTTACCCCTATTTAAATTTCTAGGTGGATGCCCAGTGGCATGTTATGTCCACTACCCTACAATATCAACTGACATGTTGACCAGAGTCTCAGCAAGAGTTCAGGCCCATAACAATGCAGAATTTATTTCCAGAAGTGTTTTACTGAGTTGGCTCAAAATTATGTACTACAGACTTTTTGCTTATATGTATGGAGTAGCTGGGAAGAGGTCAAAGGTAGTTATGGTCAATTCCACATGGACTTACGACCATATCGCAAGTTTGTGGAAAGTGCCATCGAGAACACATATTGTATATCCACCTTGTGATATTTCAGAGTTTATGAAAATACCATTGGTGAGTGATGAGAGCAAACCAAAGCAGATTTTATCCCTCGGGCAGTTCCGTCCAGAAAAAGATCACCCTCTGCAGATAAAAGCCTTTCACAAATTTTGTATGAGTGTAAGTGAAAAAGAACGTTCAGTGTACAAGCTGGTTTTAGCTGGAAGCTGCAGAAATGAAGAAGATATGACTAGGGTGAACAATTTGAAAGCCCTTGCAAAAGAGTTGGAAATAGAGCAATTGGTAGAGTTTCGACTAAACATCCCATTCTCTGAATTAAAACAGCTATTGGAAAGCTCATTAATTTCTATACATACCATGTGGAATGAGCATTTTGGCATCTGTAAGTAAATTAATTAAGGCTTATTAAAACTAATTTATCAATGTTTATTACAATGAAATTTTGATAATCCATCTTTTTCTAAAATGAAAATGAACCTATACTATTCTTCACTACAAGATCTATCAAAACTATTACTATCAGTCACTCTTACATGGGTTTGGGCTACAAACCAGATTTTTGAAAGATAGTGTCAGAATGTTATGGTGTGTGGTGTTTTTCACAAGTGTGATACATATGTGTACTCTCATAAAAGGGGACTTGGTGTTTCAAACAACATATTTTTCTTCTCCTAGCTAGCTTTTTGCTGCTGAGCTCTTTTGCAGACTGTGCCAATGAAAAATATTGTGCTGTTCTCTTCAGTTGTTCAGCACTGCCGTACAGGGTGTTGATTATGTTGGGCTGTAGTGGTCTGCCTAATGCGATTAGGAAGGGACATTCAAAGAGGATATGGTTTATGGTTTCATAAGAGTGAGCGCAATGTCTACAAAGGGGGAGTTGGGTGGAGATTATTTTGTTTGTCAAACATGTGTTACATGATAAAAAGCTCAACACTTGTAATATTTTAATAGTTATTGACCTAGTTAATTTCTCTAACCTTGTTTTTTAATTTTTATTTGGTCATGCTACTAAGGTTTCTTTTGTTTCCCCCAGAAAGAGTTGTCATTAGATCTAGTTAGGGGTTCACAAAAGTTGTTTTTTTTTTTACTGTTCATTGTTTTTTTAATGGAACCGTTTCACTATTTAACTTTTAATAGTCTGGGCTGCTTCAGTATCTCCACTATTTAAAATAACAGACTTGTCATTCAAATTGAACAATATTTTATCTAAATTCAAACATTTATTAAAATAATATTCATAAGTAACAAGTAACCAAAATATGTTTGAAATCATCAAAATGAGTTTTCATTCTCAATTTTATGTTGGAGAGTTCAGATGACTAGACCAATATATAAGATGAACTGTGCAGTGGTTTCCTAATCAGGGAGCTCTCCATTTAGTTTTCTTTCTATTGAGGTGTTTTGTGGTCAGTGTCTTGTATGGGACTCTTGATAAAAATTTTTGAAGGACATGGTCAGCAATTTTGACCTTCCGGTACATATGTTGTTTCTTTCTGTTGTGTCTTGTCCTGAGTCAAAAGATTAGATGTTGATCTTGTCGGGATAGCTTATAATAGGCATCATCTTTCTTATGATTTGGATGACAGCTTCTCCATTTCTCATTTATTTTATTTACTATTAGTTTCTTCATTTCTTCTGGATAGAGTGCAATGTTTAATTGTGAGTTTGTTCTTTTTCAGATTTTACACATTTTATTAATTTAAAATTATATATTCTTTATTCAAAGGTGTGGTTGAGGCTATGGCAGCTGGCACAGTAATGTTAGCCCACAACTCTGGAGGACCCAAAATGGACATAGTAATAAATCATAATGGAGAACCAACAGGATTTCTTGCTTCTGATATCAGCAGTTACTCAGAGGCTATCAAAACTATTTTTAACATGACACCATCAGAGAGGCTGGCTCTAAGACAAAATGCTAGAAACTCTTTATCACGATTTTCTGAGGAGGAATTTGAAAATGCTTTTATTTCATTATGTGAACAATTACTTGATGGACGAAATGTTTCGTAAATGTTTTTTATTTGTGGAAGGACATTGTCCTATTGTGCAAGTTATATTTTTCATTAATTACTGATAACGAGGGGTAAACTTTTTTTATTTAAACATTTCTATGTATTGAAATTTTATCAAAATGAGTATAGAACAGAATAGAGTATCAATTTAATAAGAAAACAAAAACTCTTGCTCCTGCGCCCATGTGCATGTACAGGTTCATTATAAAGAATGCTACGGTCAAGATACCTTGAAATAGTATGCATTAAAAAAACAAATAAATTCATTATTATATTCAATACCAGTACACACAAAAAAAATGTAAAAGAAATTGCATTTATTGTAAACAAAGATTTTTTTTTTTTTCAGATTGCTTAAAGTTTTAGCTTCCTTCATTATTTGCTAAGGACTATGTTGGCATTTCTGTAGTATTTATGACTTATAATCTAATCTTATTTTTCTTTGTATCACCTGGCTCTTGAGATTTCCTAACATTGTATAAGGAAAGCAGAAACAAATTCACATTGTGCTAGCCAAAACTTTTTTCTTCTATCGCTGATAGAATTGATGTTGTCAGGGCATATTTTGTAAATTTTGAAAAATTTGGAACAAAATGAGTATATTTTTGTGTTATTAGTATAATTATTATTTCCATGGTTGAAAATTTGCATTCTAATATTTCATTAATATCACTACATCTTATTTTGAAATAGATGCAACTTAATATGCCACATGTTAAGGGGGTGAACATTACTAATTTTAATTCTGGTATTTATGAAAACGCAAGTCCTTAATTTTTTTGTTTTTGTATTAGTAAAATTATGTAATATTGTATTCTTAAAAATTGTCATTTTGAACTGACTAGACTTTGACTACACATCAAATTAAGCTCAGTCTGTTTGAAATGAAAATATAATTGTAATTTATTATTCTTCAAAACTACATTGAGAGAATAAAAAACTTTTGAAAATGTGAGCTCAAGATGGCAAATATTCAATTAAAATTGTTGTAGGCATATGTATCAGTATAGATTCTTCAGTAATACATCCGTTTATAAGACACTAAGACTTAGAAATAAATATTAATAAAATGGCGAATAATACCTAACAACTCAAAAAGGAAGAGTTTTGTAGCTCTTAGATTTTTAAAACATGTTATGTTTATAGCAGGAAGTCTATTAAACCTATTGGTTGACTACCAAGATGACTGTGAATATTGCCTTGATATTTATATAAGTTGACACACTTGTGCTATTGATATTTTAAAAATATCTAATATATTGTGGCTGTATTGTATATAGTCCACTATCTAATTTCAATCCTTTAATAGTTGACATTGTATTTATTATTTGGATGTTATGTTGTTCAAATATATTGTCATTATAACAGTAAATGAATGAATTGCTTTTTGCATTTTTATTTTTCGTTTTCATCAAATTTGCTTTACTTAGCCATTTAACAAGATTAGAACTTAACACTAAATCTAAGTGGAGATAAAAATGAAAAGATGGAAAAAAGTTATTCAAGAGCAATGCAGCCTTCAGATGCAAATAATATTGATAAAAATTAGTTACTCATATGTGGGAAACATCAAAAAAAAATTTTAAATAATCACTAGAAGAAAAAAAAATGCAGGAAAACGGATTGAGCTCTCAACTTTCTACTTTTTGGGCCATATTTTTGACCAATTTCAAATTGGCTATTATTGATGTATTATACATCAATTTTATTTCCTAAGAATAGAGGAATTTGTTTTTTTTTTTTTTTTCAATTTAAAATAAATCTGAAGGTAACAGATTAAGAAAAAAAGAAACAGAATATCTAAGGGGAAATAACTGCTAATCATTGCCATTTATCTGAAAATTACAGGGTTTAAATCTTTTTCTGCTAGATCTATATAAAACAAAATAAATTAATTAGTAATAAATTACAAACTAACTGGTTAATTTTTCATTTGATTTGTGTATTGTTATCAACTATGAATAATTATGAAAAATTTGAACTTGATCGAAGAATGGGAAGTGGGAGAAAAAAATGTTAAAAGTTAATAAAGGGACTAAATCCATATATATATATATATATATATACACACATCTTTCATCAAGTAGCACCTACTCTCCTTATTTAAATTTAAAATAAAATGATTCATGTCTTGTCAGGTTCAATGAATAATGGACCTCATTCACCAGACGTAAACAAACAACATTTTCTCTATATGTTCTATACAAATTACGCAATACGTAAGGCACGCTGTCACGTGATACACATTTTTCATTTTATTAGCGGCCCCCGTAAGGGGAAAAGCCGCTATTAGGTTTATGTAAAATGTCCGTCTGTCACACTCAGGGCGCCAAAACTAGAAGAGATATGAAAAATATTTTTTTCACCATTAAATGCGGCTTGAAAAGTTAAGGTGCAACGGCTACTTTTAGTTTTCTAAAAGCAAACCGTTTAAATTATAAAATTAATTATGCAAGCGATTTTTTAATAACAAAACACCAATTCTGAAACAATTACGTAAATGTAAGGGAGGAAATGTTACTAGAAAAAATGCTCTTGACATGCAGATATCACGCACATTTTTTAAAATGAATTTCTGTCTGTCTGTCCGTCTGTCAGACTCAGAGCGCCAAAACTAGAAGAGATACGAAAAATATTATTTCAACATTAAATGCGGCTTGTAAAGTTTAGGTGCAAGGAAATGTTACTATAAGAAATACTCTTGGCACATGGATATCACGCACATGTTTAAAATGAACTTTTAGCAGCGGCTTTCGTATACTAGCGTAAAGCCCGGAAATGACATGATTCTAAACTAATTTCTTAAATTAAAACAAAATCAGATTTTTTACGGTTAGAAAAAAACACACTAAAGGCTTTTGAAAATATGATTTAACCTTTACTGTTCTTTCAGAAATATTGCGATAGTTTAAGGATGGGAGCAAAAACACACTAAAGGCTTTTGAAAATATGATTTAACCTTTACTGTTCTTTCAGAAATATTGCGATAGTTTAAGGATGGGAGCATACAGGAATTGAGCCAGGGACCAACGATAAATCCGAACTAAAGTCAAGTGCGCAAACATCAAGATAAGGCATGTTTATACCCTTCTCGCCATCCTCCGTCGTCCATCGAGAAGTTAATTATTTTCAACTTGAAGGAACATCCGAAACATCTTGCGAATAGGCGGTTCTGACAGGGATCCGACTCCGACGGGGGCCGCCTCTGATACACAAACTCTCTTTGTAATCTTGTAAATATTATGACATAGCTAAATGTGTTTATTTACAATAGGTGAATGAGGTCCATATAATATTGTGCAAAGTCTTAACTTGATCCAAGAATGGAAAAAAAAAGGGGGGGGGGAACATGTTCAAACTTTTTACCATACAGAGTTGATATAAGCTTTGTAAAAAGAATTCTTTTTCCCTTGGTGTTTTTTTTTTATTTAACAAAGTCTGGCATCAGCACTACATATCTATATAGTCTAGATGTAAATCATTAGTAAAATCACTAAATTTACTGATACTTCAGGATAGAAGAATAAAAAGTACACTGAAACATAATTTACAAACACAAATAAAACATAATGAAATAGCTACTCGAACACAAAGATAAAAGCATATTTCTTATTCCACAAGCTAGGACAAATTCATGCAAGTACTTTTTCCTTAGTCTTATAAGATTAGAGAATGGAATCGGCCAGAAAAACCAACGTTTTAAGTCACGGACTAATTTAACATGCATGACTAGAATTAGAAAGACACACGAAATGCGTAGGACATAATTATATTCTCTTTTGAAGTAACGTCCGTAATCTATAAGATGATCTAAAACAAATTTGCATCGTGGTACATATAGGCCTAAAATAACCGAAAATAGATTAGATCTAAATCTTGATCTAGGCGATCTACTTTTTACACCTCTATTCAATTCAGAACTTCGTGGAACCTGGACATGGATATAAAAAAACGGCTAAACGTTTTTCCTAGAAATTTAAAAGTTGATGTAGGGCCTATATCGCTAAGAAAAGAATTAGGCCTATTAGCTCGTTGGCCACATATAGGTAAAACTGTTTTGGCGGTTATAATTTTTCAAATTACATACAAATACATTTAAATTTGGCTAGAGAACTATATAGCATAGCTCTAGATCCAACATCGGTTTTGAAAGGACTATTCGATCACTATTGATTTGAGTCTAATAATCAGGAAATTTTGCGCATCAACAACTAGATCTATTTCTATATCTAGGTCTAGATCTAAAGGCGAACAAAAAAAGAAAAGATTGGAATATTAATATTATAAAGTGTAGCACATATAATATCTAGATCTATGCATACAGTCAAAGTAGTTTTTTTTTTAAAAGTATTTCTACCATCTTTCTTGTTAAATATATACAGGCCAGTGAAAACAAGTTACACAAGTTGGACTTTCAACCTACTTTTTTCATAACAAACAACTACCCTACTTCACGCGTAACTTGTAAACTAGGTCATGGGGTCATACGTTATTTAGATTAATTAAAACAGGGTTTATGTACACTACAGACTATAGAAGTATACACACAACATTCGATCAGATAGATCTCTAGGAATTAATTAGAATGCTCATCTAGAATCTTGATTATTATTATATTATTTATACTAGATCTATTATTATTATAGAACTAAGACATGTCAATATCACATAATTTTCTTAGTACTAGTATTCTTAATATTCTACTAATTTGTATAGAATCCTATCCAGTCTAGTTAATTCTAGTAATAGGCCTATTGACTCATTGAGTTTATTATATTGAATAATATTTTCAGATCTATGACCCTATATCCAGACGTCAGTATCACGATCACGAGTATGTGACTATGTCCATATTATAGAAATCAATCTAGATTTTTAATATAGAATATAGAAAATAGATCACTCATTCACTGTCATGTTCAAAAGATGATTCACACATCACTATTGACATTGATTGATTGAAATTTGATCTTCCAATTATCTTGTTTGAAATAGATCTTCTTATCTAAAGAACTAAACAAGATAATTAGATATTCAGAAATCTAGTCTATTTTAAATGTATATTATAGCTTAATTTACAGATGTTCTTTAAAAATAAGCCACTTTAAGTGCTTTACCAGCTTAACCAGTCAACCACCTCTTTACCATCCACCTCATCAACTCGTTACAGGCTTTGGACTACAGAAACTTCACAGATTTTCTTGCAGAAATAGAGTATCAATAAAAAGACAACCTCTTTGACTTTGGCAGTGAAAGGTACTAAAATTGTTTTGTTTTAGTCCACATTTTACATACTTTTTAATTATATGTTATGTCCTTCACTCAGACTAAGGCAAGCGCAACAACATAATTAACCAAAAATTTCCTTTTTTCTTTATGTTTAATTAGGCCTACCCCATGCGTCACTCAAAATTACTTAAATTGGCATCTGCATTCAAATAGTTACCACTTAGTATCATTTCATTTCAATATATCATTTATTTTTGGCAATCACTAAAAAAAATTCTGCTTACAAAAGGAAAATGCTAACATTTCGCTTAATATCTGTTAAATAAAAGCTGAGTTTTTTTTTCTAATCTCATCCGAGTCTGTTTATTAGGAAATACATCTATGAAATGTATATATATTGACATCAAATGTGAAGTGTGAAATGTTATTCTTTTTTTTTTAAATGTAGGAATAATGTCAGATGCAGATGAAGCAGTGTTATCTTTATACAAAGAAGTTTGGCAGTGGAAGCTTGTAGAAAGTCCTGAGCTTGCATCATTTTGTGGTTTTCATGCATATGATGATAGATGGGATGACATTAGTGAAGAAGCTTATTTAAGGAGAGAGGTACAATAATTTAAAGTAATATGTATAACTAATTGTAGTACATATCTATGACAAAAACAAATAATCAAATTATATTTTTTTGTTTTCATAAGGCATTCAAATAACTTCATTAAATTTAGTTTGAAATACAGTAAACTAAGCTAGTACTTAACTATATGAAATCAAGGTTTAACTTTTCTAAATGGTAAACATTTTTTCCAGGGGGTTTTAAATGATGTCTAATCTACTTATAAAAATAACTTCATTAAATTTTGTTTGAAATACAGTAAACTAAGCTAGTACTTAACTATATGAAATCAAGGTTTAATTTTTCTAAATGGTAAACATTTTTTCCAGGGGGTTTTAAATGATGTCTAATCTACTTAGTCACGATGATCTGCTGTTTTAAACAGATAATAAATATAATAATAATTTTATTTATGTAGTCCTGTTAACAGACATATTGTAGGTTCAAGGTGCTATAATAATGTAGACATAAGAGTTTTTATTTTAGAAGTTTAATAGGTTTAGATGAATTTTCATTATCTTTCTTCTTAATTTCAAGCAATGTATCAGAGCTTTTTTGAAGAAAGCTGAAGGAATTGATGTTAGTTCTTGCAGTAAAGATGTAGCCCTTAATTACGAATTGTTGATTGATGATCTACGATTGTATCTAAAGGGAACACAATTTAAGAGGTCAGTGACTCCAGCAATACAAGGGTAGTAGCTGATTTTTAATATAATTTAGTAATATTTAAAATACATGTAAAATACACAAATATTATGTATAGTGTGATGGCTATATATTAGAGTGCTTGAGTACAGAGCTGAAGATCATGGCAAAGTTTGTGTCTTTAGTTGAAATTAAGGTTCACACAGATTTAGTATAAAGTAAAAGTCAGTTGGTCACTTGCTACATGAGAATTTCCTAAATAGTGAGCAGCTTCATCTCATTAATGTGAACATTGAACTATTACCATAAAATTAAGTAGAACAAAGAAATATTTTAAATAGGCATCCCTAGTTGGGTTATTCTTCAACTATAGTTTTATATATGTAAATAGTGATGACCTCACCTGTAATTACTGTAGAAGGTTATCTGGTAAGCTCACACCACCATGACTTACTGCTAGAATAGACCGCCGTTACTTTTCCCCAACCAATGTTAGGTATCCATTAAAGCTGGGTGAACTCAGATGTGCCCTAAAGATCCCAAAATGAAAAATCCCAGTGTTCACCAGGATTCAAACCCAGGATTTCTGGTTCACAAGCCAAGCACTTTACCACTTAGCTACTGAGCCTCATCTCCTTCTAAAACTGTTATATAATCAGTTGGTGGGGTCCTATAACGTTTTGGATTTAGATTATATTCATATTAAAATTAAATAGCAGAGGATCTTATCTTTCCCTAGTGACATTATAGCAATGAACAAGTTGAATCAGCCAGGAAAATAACTAGGTAGAGTTTAAGTCTCTAATTTATATGCATGACTAGATTGTCACATGTGTAGAAGGTAATTATCTTCTGTTTTAAAGGACTTTCTGTAATTAATAATATACAATTTTCTAAATTTAATTTGAGAAACTTAAACATGCATTTTTTTATTTCAGTTATTTAATGCCCATCAACTTTATAGAGGGCATTCATAATGATTGTAACCTGACTATTTCATACATGAAGTTTAATACAGAAGAGGATTTTAACACATATATCTCTAGACTGGAGAAGCTACCTCAGAGAGTAAGATCCTAAATATATGGCTTAAAAATAAATAAATGCACAATACATAAAAGCTTCTGGAATTTAAAAAAATCTGTTACATTTATTTAGATCTCGAGAAATTTCACCATTTCAACTTCTAAAATGTAAAAATACAAAATATTTGTATGGAGCTCCATTGCTCCTCTTTTCTTAGATGAAGTTTATAGGAATTTCATGAATCATTGAGCTTTACAGAGAATATGAAAACTTTTATTACCCTGAGGTGAATTCTTAATAATGATATTTATCCAAAAAAAAAAAACTAGCAATGCATGGGCATTTTCCTTAAAGAGAAAACTTGAAAATGCCTTCACAGTAATTAAACTAAGTATACATTATTATACAATGCTGCCTGACAGTAGATCGCCTTATTAAAATATTAACTACTGTGAGCAGCTATTATGATTGTAAAGGAACTTTATATATTTTTTAAAAATTTCTAGGATATTCTCTATGAATATATATATATGTATATTTCAGATTGAGCAAGTCACCCAGGCCCTTAGACATGGTGTTGAATGTGGAGTGGTAATGTCTCATTATTCTGTGGTAAGAAATGTCCCAAAAAATAAGTTTAGATAGCCTGGTCTTTTCAATTGTTTTAATCAAAATTGAACCTTGCCTATCAACATCTTGACTTATAAAAGTTAACAAAAGATCACAAATTAAAATAATAAAATAATTTATTTCATATTTTGTTTTAGTATTAAATTTTGTGCACATAGATTAATAAAACTATAATTTTTTTACAAGGTTCTTTTTTTTTTCACTATAACAAGCTTTTTAATGAAAAAATAAAAAATATATTTTACATGGTTTAAGAAGCTAAAATGATTTTGTTTTAGTTTATTTTAATTAAAGTTTTAACATTTTTATTATTGCTTTTGCATAGAGCGTCTTCCATGCTCCAATCATTGGGCTCTGTTCTATTCTCTTTTATGGACATGTAGAACATGTATCTGGGAAAAGGTTTCTGTACTACCCTTAAGCTCTTAGCAAACACAACTTAACTTGAGTTAAATCTCAAACATAAATTTCCTAATCCACATAACAATTAAAAACTCACCTACTTGGTTTAGAAAAAAAAAAGTAGATTTTACAACTTATCCACACATCTAAAACATATTTGTCACACAATTTATCTGTTACAAATCCAGTGTTACCTGCATTGAAAATGTCTATTAAATTTCATTTAATTTAATTAATTTTTTTTTGCATGCCATTAGTGATATAAAGTATTATTAAGTTTATAGCTATCCACATTACTGATGTCTAAAAACAAATGTTTATTTTGTACTTAGTACAGAGTGCCTAATCTGATAGATGACATTCTAAATAGCCAACCTGATAAACTAGGATTATTAAAGCCATTTTTCACTGAGCACCCATTGATAACACCATCAAGGTTGTAAGTAATAGTTTTTGTTTGCACTATTATAAGTAGAAATGTTTTTATTGCAAAATTATTTTTTTTAATGACACTTGTTTTTTATTCGTAGAAATGTCTGTAATTTCTAAGATAAGAAAATAACACCATATCTTACTTAAAAATGATGGCTGCCTGGTCAGGATGGCTGCCTGGTTGTGAGGTTTGCTCGCTGGACTGTCGTTCAGATTTATCGATGGTCCAGGGTTCAAACCCTGCCCGCTCCCATCCCCCGTCGTCCTGCGGGAGGTTTGGACTAGGAAGTAATTATCTTCAACTCTGAAGGAACATCCGAAACATATAAAACAAAAACATAAAAACACAAAAAATATCTTTTTTTTTGTTTTGAGAGTTATTATTTTATTGAAATATTTTGTTGATAATATATAATAATAATAATAATAGGCTTGTCTTCGAGTCCGAAGATTAGTGAGGAATACAGTGTTTCCCATGGCTGTGCAGTCCCAGCTGTGATCTACATATTTTGCCACATCCAGGGCAAGCAAAACCATTGTCCGCAGGTGGTCAGTTCAGATTTTCTTTTCGTCATCTACGTTTGTCCTCGGCGGGGTACACATTTGATAATATATAATTAACATTAAAAATGTGCAATTTGTAGAATGAAGAGGGAAAAAGAATTGTAATTTCAATATAACAGCTTTGTAGTTGTAGGCATATTTTATATACATTTTTCATTTGTAACCTTTTAAAATTACACCAGCATTAATTGTATAGGATGGTAGCCTGGTCATCTGGTCTGTCCTTTGGAGTGACCTCACTGTGGTCCTGTGCGTTAACCATTGTTGCAGTCATCCCCTTCTATCCTGCAGGTGTTTTTTAGGCTAGGATGTAATAATCTCTGTTTCACAAACAAAACTTATAAATAGATAAAAAATAAAGTACAATTATTCTACAATTAAAAGCATACACAGAGGCATCGTGGCTAAGTGGTAAAGTGTTTGGCTTCCAAACGGTAAGGGTGGGGGCGAGGTTGGTTTGAATCTTAGTGAATTATAGAATCCTTAGAGTGCCTGACATTATCTGTGGAAAAGTAAAAAACTGTTGGTCATTGTGTTGGCCACATGACAAGCTTGTTAATTGTTGGCCACATAAACAGATTACCTTTACATCATCTGCTCCATAAATTGCAAGGTCTGAAAGGGCATATTAACTTACTTCTTTTTTTTTTTTTTAAAGCATAGAAAAATAGACTCTACACACACATGGATTCTTAAAAATAATCTATCTGTATTTGAACCATTCTTGATTTTCATTTTACATTTAATAAGGGAAGCTACTCACAATGCAATCATTTGAATACATGTTTACACATTTTTTCATCAATTTGTTTAATTTTGCAGAGATGCCTTTCAAGTTCAAGCAAAACATATAGTCACAAACAAAGTGTTTGAGGCATTAAGGGCATTAAAAACCTACTTGATAGAGGTAAGGTTTACATGTATTATATCATAACTTTTTTTTTTCACTACCAACCTGGCATACTTACTTTTTCAATTACAACTTTTTTCTAGGCCATTTTTCCTAGTAATCATTAAATGAAGTCACAATTTCTATTAATTTAATAAATATATAAATATGTAAAATTTTAAATGTTTCAAATATATAGCATTAGTAATTGGTGTTCTTGTGTCTTTTATAAAGGAGTATTTTAAGCACGTGCGACCTAAAGAAGGTATATGTTGCCTTGAAAATGGTGAAAATTGGTACCAGCAGTGTCTGGACTTTCATCTGAGCCTCTCAATGACACCTCAGGAAGTGCATGATGTTGGTCTGAAAGAGGTTGCTCGTGTCCAGGAGAAAGTGTTGAAAGTCGGCAAAGAAGAGAATTTAGGTGAAACATTGGCAGACATTAGAGATGCCATACACACAAAACAAGGAGGATCCTTCAAGACCAGTGTAAATATTCATGTGGCTAAACAGTGCTCACATTAATTCTAGTTTGTACAGACTTTAGAATTTGTAAATAATTGAATTGCTTCTCTCTCTCTCTCTCTCTCTTTATATAAATACTGAAAGTAAATTACAAAGGTTTTATAGCTTCCAGTTGTTCACAAATGGCATTGGTCAGGTTGTGAATCTGTCTAAAAGCATTTTCGTTTAGCACCTAGGAGTTCAAATGAGCCTTTGTACAAAATTTGATGCAGATATGTACAATATATATTACATTGTATGAGAAACACTAAGTAGTTTCTGCACTTTATCTTCTTCATATCAAGCCTCATGCCAAGTGCTTTATGAAGTGTTCCATAAAACTTATTAGTTCTTCTTTTTAATCCAGTTTATTTAGAATAATAATGCACTTGTCTTTGCATCTCTCTCTTCATATTTTCACTTTGTCAAAGTGCTCTTTAGCTGCTTCTTATATTTCATTATTAATCTTTGATCCCTTGTCTGATCCAGTCAACCACATGCTGCATCTCTTCTGGTACTTTACAATAATTGTTAGAATTAGGGCATGTAATTAAAAGATAAAGTTTATTTCTTAAATGCACTTACATTGCATAGGACATATTCATTAATATTTTTTGTTGTTATTTTATAGGATGAGGTTTTAGAGTTTGTGAAGGATCTATGTTTTTGTAAGATTAAACCCAAATTAGTTGACATGTTTTATGATCTTCCAAATATACCTCTCATGTAAGTAATTTTAATTACCCTTTTAAGTAAGTGGTTTTATTTTATTTTATTTTTTTTTCAGGTTTAATGGAAAAATTTTAAAGAAACTTTTGTATTAAGTTTAGATGGAAACAATACACATTTGCTTTAAACCTGTTCCCTCATCCAATTTACTACCAAAACAAAGAACAATCCCTCTCACATCCATAAAAAAAAAGAGAAATAAAAAGTTGAACATTACAAAGATAGTGAAATAAACATTATGTACCTAGTTGCTCACTGAAAGTAATTCCTTATTTGCCAGTGCTAACAAAGTTACAGCCTGAAAGTAACCCTGCACTAAAAGAGATAATAACTAAATATACCCTCTAGAAGTAGTCATGTTAATAGAAGTCATAAGAAAGAGGGTCACAGAATTGCTTACATGAACATTCATGTATAAAATATCTCACTCTAAGTAGACCTGATGTGTTTCCTAAACTTATTGTCATCGACAGTATCCATAAGGAAATCTTTTTCAAAGCAACCTTATATCGTCTATAAAAAGTCAGTTTTGTAGAGCTTTCAATTTATAACAAACTTAAGGGGAAGTAAAGCCAGTGTTGATCATTGTGCTGGCTACATAATACAATCATCAGCCATTGAAACATATCTAATTGATATCATCTGCTTCCATAGATCACAAAGGTCTGAAATCCATACACCCTTACTTAATAACTTTAATACTTCAGCTTGATAGAGGAGTAGTCTGGAGAATTAGTTTAAATGGTCTAAACTAGACACAGTGCTAGTAGAGGTGCCACATTATTTGTAAGGCAAGCCTCTAAATATTCTTTAAACACAAACTAGCTTTGTATATAAATGCCATTCTTTGACTCCAGTATGATATAGGTATAAAACTTCAAGTTAATCAACAAGCATATAGATTTGCAGCTACACTATGTTAAACAGTTTCATACACTAAAACAAATATTTTTTTTTTTAATTACAGCTCTAAATGTGTTCTGTTTGTCCTGACTTCCAATTACTTTTGCCCACAGCATCAAACCCGTTCCAGAATTTTTGAAGAATGTACCTGCTGGGTTTTACCTGAATGGTACACCTGACGGCTCAAGGGAAGGGAGCTACTGTATCAACACTCACAATCCAGCTTCCTGGTTAGTTCAGGTTGATTGTTATTATCTTATCTTTTCATCTTTGAACTTTTGTTACATCCAGTGCACTTTGAAAATCTAATTTTAGTCTACCATTTTAGAGATTTAAAGTGCAAGAAGCTATTAGTTCCCCTTACCAGTTTAGAATATCCATTCTATGTGTTAGCAGTTCTTATACACCACCTCTTAAAACATTTAGCATAAGAATTTTTTTTTACTGGATATTAGATTAAACTTTCTATAATTTATGCATTTTTTTTTCTGTTTTTTTTTTAAAAATCAAAATTTATAAATGTTATAATTTCTCTAATAAAAATTCTCACTTGGAAATGTGGAGATGAAATAACGATTGGTAACCTACTGTTAGTACTATGATATTATTCAAAAAAAAAAAAGTAGTGCACATCTTAAAAACTCTTATTTTTTTTGTGCACACTTCTTTTTATGATTCTTTTCTTCAGCTTCTTTTTGCTATTTAGTTACTTTTTATCTTGCAAATCATCTTGCAGTGCTGTTGCTAAAGATCACATTTTTTAGATGTAAACTGGACACTTCTCTATTCAGAGCAAGCTTCTAGCACATTCAGGGAGCCAATATTTTTCTTTTCTTCATGCACATTTTGTAGGGGTGGACATGTTTCAATGCATGTATATGCCTTAAATCTGATTTAGAATTTAGTAAACTTTAGTGTCATGCCAAGTGTTTAAGTAATAGCTCTGTAAGCCTGTAAAATTCAATGCTTGATGAGTTTTTATTTTGTTGCTTATGCCTTGAATTTTATTTTTTTTCAATCAAGCTACTAATATATTTGGCTAAGAGTGGTTTTAGATAAGCTAACATTTAGAGACTAATATTTATGCTTATAGCAATACATCTTCAGTTACCATCTTTTAATGAAAGAATGTGATGGGTCTTCCACTGTAAGATATTTTGTTTCTATTAGATATTTTAAATTGTTCTTTAAACCTCTTGTACAAATTTTAAACAAATATTTTTAGCATGCATTTTTTTAATAACAATTTTCATTATCTTTTTTTCTTTATTTATTTCTCTCCAGAATTGTTTTCCACATTCTGACAACATTAATTTTGACCATTAGCAATACATTGTTTAACATATATAATTTTTGTTATCAGAAAATGTTAGTTTGATATAAAATTCAAAGGTAAATACATGTTCTTTTCATGAAATAAAATTGAAATGTTTTTTTTTTAGAATAAAATATTAATATAACCTTGGATTATGAAAATAAAAAAATATAAATGTTTATTGCAAGCCATATAGATGCAAATCTAAAAAAAATTTCTATTGTCCAAATGGAATCTATATAATATATGACAATCAAGATTTATTTAAAAGATAATGTATCACACTATAAGTAACGTATACAAATGGAAAACTGAATGTCATTATCCTATGTTACTACCTAATGACCATTAGAAAAAAATTACTTAAAAAAAAAGAAAATTTAAAAAATTCACTTACCAAACTTCACCTATCACATACTATGTTGGACCGTTGGACACATCATCTGTATTTCTCCATTCCTCTCTGTCTTTTTGTCTTGACTAGAATCTCATTCCATAATAGGTCTTTCCATTCTTTGATGTTTTCCTTCAATCACTTTTTCTGTCTGCCTCTTCTTCTTTTCCCAATGCTGTTCCCTGCAGGAAGGTTTTTGAAGTCCTTGTGATATGGCCACACAGTTCAAGTTTATATTTTCGGGCTGTGGTCAGCAGGTCATTATGTTGCCCAAATGCCATTGTAATCCTGTTCTGAATTTCCTTATTTGTATGCAGTCTTTGTAGGTGATACTAGAATCATTCTGTAGCATCTGGATTCCATAGGACCCTCCAACTCTATACAGTTCCTTGTAAAAACACATTGAAAAAAATTTGAATGTGTCACAAAGGAAATCTGTTGTATTCTAGATTAAATTCAAAGCAAGTTCATGTGGTTGAGTGATAAAATACTTGGCTTATACCTCAATGAAGCTCTGTATTTTAAATTTTGGATTTTTTTTAGAGTACTTGACATTATTTGGTGAGAGTTAAGGCACTTGTTTGTTGTGCTGGCCTCATGGCACTCTTTTTGGGTATTGGCCTTAGAATCATCTGTCCTATAGAGCATAAGGTCTGAAAGATATTTTACTTTTTACTAAAATAAAATGAAATAAATGAGTTTTAAAACTTCAATATTTGGAACATGTTTTTAATAGAAAAAACTTACATATTGATGTTGGAGAGTTAAAAATAAGTTTTCTTTTGGAAAAGTAAATATATGCATGCTTATCTGCAGCATGAGATGTTTTATTCACAGATTATTTGCATGTTTTCTAAAAATATAAACATACATTTTGTATAAATCTTATTTCTAAAATTTAAATGCATAAAAATAAACTTATTTTTTCTGTGGGAATTTCCAGAATATATAGGATAACAAGATTTGCTTTAATTTAATGAAATAAACACTAATCAGAAAATTGATTCTCAATTTTACTTTCTTTCTACAATTTTGAATAATGACTAACATATTTTTGAGTAACTTTTACTAAGCTAATAGAATGATTTCAATAGGATTAACCCTCTTAGTAGTATTGTTTTTTTTAATAAGATGACCCCATTTAACAAATTTATTTCATTTAGTTTGGAGATTACTTTCTTTCTGTAAAGCCTTCATGTCTTATGCATGACACGTAGGACATAATCATCTACTTTTTTGAAGTAACATCTGTATTATAAAAGATACAATATAGCTAAATAGTTTAATGCATAATACATTTAAAGTGAATACAAAAATGAACTTGAGTATTTAATAAAAATAATTTAAACAGACACATACAAGGGCGTAGCTAGGAATTTTCATCATTTGGGGGCCCGGGGGATTGACTTTTTTGGAGGCCCCTGCATTTTACTTAATATTTAATTTTTAATGTAAAAACAACCATTTTGGGGCCCCTATCAAATGGGGGCTTTGGGGGGATTTTCAAATCCTCCCCTATCCTTCTTCCCCCCACCCTAGCTACGCTACTAGACACAAAAAAAAAGTTATGTGGCTCTAGTATTATCATTTAACTTTCTATTCTGGTGTAGTATTTTGTTTTGTAAGCAGACTTGGATTTTACTTTTGGAATAAAAATTTTTTGAAATGGATTGTGAAAAACATGCTTCAATTTAGTCATCCAAAGAGAGCATCTTAAACTATAAAGATTGTTAAAATTACATGAATATAATCCTCAATATTAGACACTTATTTAATATTCTCTTAACTCATTCATAACTAATTTATAATATTGTTTGATTTTTCACTGCCATTCTGAGTAATTAATGAGGAAAAAAATAAGAACAAAGAGTGCATGATAAACAGCTGGAGAGTAAAACATTGTAGAGAATGTAGTACTTCTTAATACTTATATAAACATATAAATAGAGGACATTTGTTCATAGTTTTGCCTTTGGCCACATATATGATTACAAAACATTTTTTGAAATAAATTTTTATATATTTTTTTTATTGCTGTATTTAGTATTATCTAATTAATTGTAAAGAGTTGTGTTTTTAAAGCAGACTATATTTGCACACATTCTTTGATCAATGATTCATATGCAGTAATTGATGGATGTCTCTCCACAGCTTCCCCTTCCAGTTACCTGCCCTTAGTCTTCATGAGGCAGAGCCAGGACATCATCTTCAGGTAAACTTTTTTAAAGCAGTTAACACAAAGTGAACCATCAATTATATTGAATTAGTTTGAGTTTAAGCCTCCCCTATCAATTCATTCAGAATAAACAAATCAAATATGATTTAACTAGTAGATTGACCTGATACTTTGAAAGAATTATCTAAGGGCTCTGTACTTAAAGGGAGCCAGTAACTAAAATAGGGAATGATGTCAGTAAATGTTGTTATTGACTAGTTTAAGTTTCTTTGACAGCACTGCTCCCTGCTTTTATTCACCAATCAGTTTAAAGAGCCAATAGATTACAGTGCTTCACTTTTGTAGAGATGTCATGTTATACAAACCTATAGACCTGACTAATGCTTTATCTTTGAACAAAATGAACTTTATTGTCAATAAAAACTTGAACTGATATTCATTTGTTTTTAGGTATTTTGAAACAATATTTTTTTTTTCAAGTCTTAAAAATAAAAAAAAAAAGGTAAAATTGAGTGTCATTTTTTAACAGAGCATTTACATACTTGGATCATCTACTTTGCCAGAACTGAGGAAATTTGCTGAAGAAAGTAAATATTATCTTGCTCCTGGGAAATTTGCATTAAAGACAGCATATGTGGAGGTATTAAATGTGTTTGATTTAACAATAATCTGTCTTAATGTGTATGTTCTAGCCTTATACATTAAGGATGGCGCAGTGGCTGAGCGGTAAAGCGCTTGGCTTCCTTACTGGAAGTCCCGGGTTCGAATCCTGGTGAAGACTGGGATTTTTATTTCGGGATTTCGGGCACCCTTGAGTCCACCTAGCTCTAATGGGTACCTGACATTAGTTGTGGAAAAGTAAAGGCGTTTGGTCGTTGTGCTAGTCACATGACACCCTCGTTAACCGTTAACCGTGGGCCACATAATCAGATGACCTTTACATCATCTGCCCTATAGACCACAAGGTCTGAAAGGGGGAACTTTATACATTAAGAAATAACATTAAAAAATACTTTTAAAGATGGCAGCACATATACAAAGCTGTAACAGTATAATGGTAACTGCATAGGTTTTTTGGTAATGCTTGTGCATAGTGTATTGTGTAGTAAGTATAATTTTAAGTAAGTGGTATTGGGTCTTTACTGATATTCTCATGTCACCAAGATGTCGACATCTAGTTAATTCTTTTAGCTCATATTTGATAAATTTTTTTTTCAGGGCTGGGGTCTGTATGCTGAAGGTCTTGGGGATGAAATGAATATGTATGAGAACAAACTAGATTTGTGAGTTGCTTCTGTAGCTATAATTTGTTTTTTGGTTATTGAATTATTTTAGCATTTATTGTATAGATACTCATTTGAATTAATTTATTTCTGCTTTTATAAAATTATATTCTATTTTAGTAACAATTTACAATTATTAATTAGAATGCCCATTTGTAAATTTTAAAAAGTGTGTAACTTTTTAGCATAGAAAATTAAAGTTGAATTTTTAGCAGTGAATGATATATGTGTTCTAAAGTATGTACAATTCATACACACTCACTAAAGCAATTAATAAGAATTTTGATATTGGTCCAATGATGTGAACAGTAGACCATCAATTATCTGGATTATTGGAAATGGGGTCAGTCAGGATAATTGATCATCTAGATAACCGAATATGGAATAATATAAAGGATCAATTTCAACATTATTGTAATGAAAATCCATAAGGGGGTATCATATATTAACATAAAGTTCATTTAAAATAATCTCTGATCTTTTGCTTCTTTCAGCTTAACCACTTAGCTACTGTACTGTAAAACAAAAAAAAAAGGCAATTTGGATATTTGATGTTCCAGATAAATGACATCCTGATAAATGACATTTTACTGTATAATAATTTTTTTTTGTCAATGCAATTGAATTCGAAAAATGATTTTTTTTTGTTAATTGTTCCTACTTGTATATGCTGTTATTTTGTTGTTTTATTGATCAGGATTGGTCGCTACAGTTATGAGGTTTTCAGAGCTGCTAGGCTGGTAGTTGATACTGGAATTCATGCATTTGGGTCTGTAACTAATTGAGCCAAAATATGATTAGACAAATTCACACTTTTTGATCTATTTTATTTGTTATAAGCATTATGAAATTGATTATATTTCAAGTTATAATTAAAAAGAAAATTAACCTTCAACATTCTCAAAGTTTGCCATATGTATATCTAACAAATTGGAGTGAAAGGATTCAAAGTCTGGTGTCTTATGTAATATACAGCTAAAATAAATAGCAAGGATGCAAGTTATTAGCATGCTTGATAATAATAATAATAATAATAATAATAATAATAATAACCTAGGCTTGGAGATTAAGCGTCTATGGAAGCTTTCTAAAACAATAATGTACCCCATTGTCATGTCAACCGAGGGGATAATAACAACTGACCTCACAGATACCTTCAAGGCCCTTGGCATTCCTAGGAACATTCTTGTTGCCTGTCAGAGGGCGGTACTGCTGCAGACCTGCCACATCACCAGAAAATTCCTCAGTGGAAATTGATAAAGGGAATACGATGAATTTTGTCTCCCTTTAACGAAACTCGACCCTGGCTCCGCCAGAGAAAGAATACTCGTTCTTTTCTAACATAATAATAATAATAATAATAATAATAATCTTTATTGTTCGTTTGGAAATTTTGTCTTACAATATGTGCATTACACCAAACAAAACATTATAAGTATACAAAAACAAAATGTTCATTCACTCAAGACTCAACTCCTAGTTTACATGTGAAAAGTTTTTATCAGATTGTTTCCATTTAAGGATTTGATTGCCAGAATACTAACATTTCTTTCAGTAGAGAAGTTGTCTAGTGCTTGTAAAATAATGTGAACAAATCAAATGGTTCTGATGTATGTTTTTTAGCTGGAGTAAGCAGCAAGGTGTCAATTATTTAGTTCAAAACACTTTGGCATCTGAGGCAGGTGCTGAAAAGGAAGTTGAAAGATATATTACCTGGCCTGGTCAAGTAAGTCACGCTTCATGTGCATACCGGAAAAATGATGAATGACATTTAGAATAAAAATATAAACTTTCAAGCTTATCATAAAAATATAAACATTCAAGATTATCATAAAAATATAAACATTCAAAATTATCACTTTGAAAATTTTAACTTTTGTGATGTCAACACTGTTAGGTCTTAAGCCAAATGCTTAACTATTTTGCTCTATAATGATTATAGTTGCCTTACAGTTTGAACATGATGGAGTGGTGCAGGCTTTCACATGGCTCAGCTGCAACACACTTTATTCATAAGATCTGATTATTTTTTTAGATTGGTAATAGATAAATGCATTTTATTTCTTTCCTTTCAAGGCCTGTGCTTACAAGATTGGTGAGCTGAAAATCTGGGAACTACGCCGAAAAGCTGAAGCTAAATTAGGTAAAAACAATTTTGCTTCTCATCCAACAATTACTACAACCTACATGTACATCTCATTAGAAGTTTTTCTGTAAGTTTCTTATGCTATAGCCCAGTGGACCATGACCATTTGTTATATAAGGCCTGAACCTGCAACATCAGACCTTGTGAGAGGAAAATCAGCTATTGGTGTAACCTGCAACATCAGACCTTGTGAGAGGACAATCAGCTATTGGTGTAACCTTC
>JADKLZ010000728.1:22754156-22771879 GCA_021533235.1 Biomphalaria straminea
TATTTTGTATCACTAGCCCACATATTTACATTTTCACCAGATTTTCATTATAGGGTTAATCAGAATATTTTGTATCACTGGCCCACATATTTACATTTTCACCATCCCCACTGTAGACACCACCACCACCTTTACAAAAATGTCAATCATACCCTCTTTGAATGCCTTAATTTAAATTCCCCTCTGACTGATCCTATAATGTCCACATCTCAGTATAGATAAGACTAATTGGCTGAGAAGTTAAGCATGCTACTTTTCCATGGCACAGAGAGCAAAGAAGTTTACATCTCAACAGCTTCATAAGATTAGAGCCGAGAGGGTGCAAGGACAGATATATTACTGGATTAGAGACTTCTTACAAGAGCGTACAATAAGAACATAGATGTATGGAGAAATCTCAGTGGAAATGACCCTCAAGCACAGCCTCCCCCAGTGCTCCGTCCTGTCATGCGTCCTTTTCACTGCCTTCATAAATGACCTACCAGTTCAGCTAAAATGGCAAAAGCTGCTATATGCTGATGATATTGTCCTTTGGAAATCTGGAAGGAGCACAACCTGTATACAAAAAGTGTTGCAAAAAGATCTCTGCTCATTCACACAAAAAAATGGAGGCTAGAAATAAACACCTCCAAGATTGTCTATTCCCTGTTCACTCTTGGGACTGGCTTTCTCAAACAACCTTTCCAGCTCTCCCTTAATGGAGTGGTTCTCAGCATGGAAAAGCTACCCAAGTACCTAGGTGTAACTTTAGATCGCAAACTAAAAATGTGTGAGCACATCCAGGATGTTGCAAGAAAGGCCTCATGGAAACTTTGCATTGTGCGGAAGCTGGCATCCACGAAGTGGGGAGCCCGAGCAGACATGCTCCGATCCCTGTATTTAGGATCAGTCCGATCACAGATAGACTACAGCCTACCTGTGCAAATTTATGGCTCTAGGACTGCTCTTGAACAGTTTGATAAAATACAGTCCCAAGCACTAAGATTTGTCTGTGGAACCTTTAGGACAAGTCCAGTAAATTTGGCTGAAATAATGGCTAATATAGTGTATAGGTCCACTAAACCTTAGGAGGGAAAGGTCAGTACTGACTGCTTTGAGGCCATGGAGTCTGGTGAGTACTGACCTGCTTTGAGCCCGTGGAGTCTGGGAGCACTTGAGGCACCCTGACCGCACTTCCCCATGGTAGAGGCTATCCAGGCCTGAGCAAGCTATTATAGCACAGTGCAGGAAGGCCACTGTCCTGTTGGCTCATCCTTTAATGGCTATGGCCAAATTTCGATTCACGGTGCCCCTGCTGCGGGAAAGAAGAGGAAACCGTGCCTCATATTCTGTTTGACTGCCCCAGACTTGCTGATCTCCGCCTCGACAGGTCTGGAAAACCAAAAATTCTCGACCTGTATGGTGATGCCTATGCACTACGCAAGACATCAGGGTTTCTGTCCAGGGCTTTTGCAAGAGAGGATTTAAGCATCTTAAGCCCTCATTCAAATGGAGTTTGATGAATGAATGAATGAATCTCAACAGCAAAAAAAGCAAAAAGTATCACTTGGCCCTAAAGTCTCTTTTATTTGCACCAATATCTCTTTAGATTAAATCTATAGCTAGTGCTATTTGGGACTGAAGTTTTCTTTTTTTATGTTTGTTTTGTTTTCTTTTTTGAATTTACTCAAGTTTGAGTTCTTTTGTTTATTCTTCAGGAGCAAAGTTCAATCTAAAGGAATTTCACCACAGAGTTTTAGCAAATGGAAGTTTACCATTGCATGTATTGGAGTCTATAATTGACAAGTATATAGCAGAATTTCAAGAGTCTTAATACAAGTAAAAAATAGCTGTTGATTATCTCTTGTATAATTTTGTTTTAGTATTTATATATTTGATATACCACTTAATTTATATTTCTGTAGCCTTTTTATATACAATCAGAGAATTACAAAATAGTAGATAAATACTCAGTTGATTATGTTTAAATGGACCTTATCATATTATATTCTTGTAACATGATGCAATCCAGCTTGATTTACATTTGTAAAAATCTTTAATATTATCTTAATTACAGAGATACTTAGAAGTTGACCTCTTGTCAGAGAAGTTAATTTTTATAAAAAGTTGGTACTATTGGGAATTGTTGATACCTGAAACAAAATTTGATTTGCTTCTTAGTTTATTGATCAGTTAATGACCAAACATTACATCTCAATCCCTTCTAGCATTCTGTTTGCATTTCATGCCCAGTTTAGTGTGAAAGTGGACAATACACAACTCCAAGTCAATGTTTTGTCTTTAGTAGGGAAAAAAATCTTTCAAATGAAAGGCTGTCTACATTAATCCAAAGCATTTGCTCTACTTTGGTTTACACTATAAGAACATTAAGAAAGACAAAACATATACATGGGTCCTTAAATTTGTTGAACTAAAGAATTTGTTATATAGAACTTTTATTATATTGATGTCATGTTTTGACATTTTAATATGGACCAGTATTTTCTGTAAACCTCATTTTCATTTTTAAAAAAATTCTTTTTTTTTTTTTTTGAAATAAAAAATACATTTTTATGCAATGTAAAGAATTTTATCATGGTTGGTGATTGTTATATACACATCAATATTGCAATGCTCATAGTGTATATGCTATAGATGTACAATAATCATTACCTCTAGGTCAGTGTAAAAGGTGTAATTTTAGTAAGACTAGGTTACAACAACAACGGTTAACTATTTGTCATATTAACTGAGAACTTTTTAAACTTGGGACCATGGCTCTATGTCCAAAAGAAATTAGATTTTTTATTGACACTGATTCATGCTCTTTTTAAACTTTGAAACTTGTCATTGAAAATATAAAATAATCAACATAAGCTTGGTCAAACCTTAGGATTAGAGGGCATAGAAGACACCCATGTTAATCATGAGTCACTGAAAGAGATGACTTAACATCACCTGACGTATAGATAGTAAGTTCTGAAACTTCTTTACTATATCTTTCAAAGTTCAGGATTCTATGTTGTAAACTATTTGTAGCTTGCTGAATTGCATCTTTCTTTCTCTTTCTTTATTCTTTCTTGCATATGTATTTTCTTAAATATGCAACAATCTGAAGCTATTGTTATAGTGGTTCTACAGGAACCCTCAGATTTCAATGCTAAGATTGTTTTATGTTATTTGGATGTTTCTTGAGATTTAAAGATTATTACATCCTTACCCAAACCTCCCACAGGTAGCAGGGGAGGGCATGGTTCAAACCCAGGACCATCAAGACTTCAGAGCTCATGCCAAATGACCAGGCAGCTATCTAGATTTCTAGTCTTACTTCAGTAGCTTGCTTTTTTTATATAGCTATGTATCTTCCAATAGTAGGCTACATTACCACTGAGCTAAAATTTATGAATAATTTTAACTTTTTTTTTTCTATAGCTTTTAATTCTGAATTTTTGTTCAAATATCTGTTAAATAATTTGTTAGATTATTTGTTTATAAGCTCCCTTTTTTTAATAATATATATTTTATATCCTCGCATGCCCATTTAAACTTTTTAAAACTAATGCATTTATAGGAAGCTGACCTCTGTTCAG
The DNA here is from genome assembly GCA_021533235.1 of Biomphalaria straminea. Classification (NCBI taxonomy): domain Eukaryota; kingdom Metazoa; phylum Mollusca; class Gastropoda; family Planorbidae; genus Biomphalaria; species Biomphalaria straminea. The sequence continues at coordinate 22,757,726 of JADKLZ010000728.1, forward strand.
CATTGACTTACTAACAATCATATAGACTTCTATGAAGCCAATACAAAACCGGTTTTTTATCTTGTAATATATAATTTTTTTTTTTTAGTTTTTAATGCTTATAGATTTACATTGTTTTTTTCTTTATTTTTAAAAATGTTATTTAATACTTGTTAATCAATGGGTGATATCAAAAATTATTTGCTCATTGGAAATAGTTGTTTTAACAACATTTATTTTCACATTCAAAATTTCTACACACAAGAGTTGTGAGCTTAAAACACCATAGTTAGGACCTTATAAAGTACACAAGAAAAGAAATTTATTTACAATATATGAGGAAAGTAGGCCTATCAAGTAATGGTTGTTTAGTCATTGTTCTAGCTAAAAAAAACAAAGTGAAGCCATTATATTTAAGCCTATATTCAAAGTGCTAATTTAGAAATGTTTCATACATAGTAGATTATATAAATGTGTGCCTGCACACATAAACACACATATATATTATTTGCTACAGCTTAGCTAGTTTGATATCTATCTAAAAGACTTTTTTTTTTATTTATATGTGATATTTTAACAATATTTCAGTTCAATGAACTTGTTTCTTTTGATTTTTATGAAGAAAAGAAATACTTGCCCAAATGTTTCACTGTGATTTCTGATTTTTGAACATTGAAAAATATTTTTGTCTTGATAAAACCTTTTTAAAATTCATAATATTTTTAAAAAGCATTTTTCTTTTAATTAATATTTTCTCTGCATTGTCTTTGTTCCAATTTCTAATTTTATGGCTCAAAAAATTAGGAATTCGGTGTGAAAAGTTATTTGTTTTATAAAATGGGAAAGTTTTGACATAGAGACTGTCACATGAACATTAAAACTAAACTAGGATTTTAGGAAGGATAGCAAAAAGCAAAGACTACTTTTATAAAGTGGCTAAAGAGAGAAGCAGGTTTATGGGTGGTTCTCTTCTTTAGTATTAAACTTGTTAACGGACATCAATAATCAGCATGGAGTACATTTGTATTGTTGGCCTTTCATCTGTGTTGTTTGAGTTGATTATTTGAGGTTACCTTCATTTAGACTTATCTACACAATACACAGCTTGAAGTAACTATAACTAACCAGTTAATATATTTATGCAAGAGTAAGTTTTAAAATAGAAGTTTTCAAAATATAAACATATGAAGCAATATTGTGAAACAAAAATGTTAGAAGTGCATTTACAAAATAGTGGATGAAAAATTTTTGGTTTCTTTTTGTAAAAATATTGAACTTGCTTTAGATTCAGGCAACAATCTATATACTTTTCAAAGATAATCAATTTATTGAACTATAGTAAAAAGACAAATATTTTTATCTTTAATGGTGAATATGTTAATAAAAACTTAAGTTGCTTTCTAATATTAGTCAGTCAATCAAACAAACACAGTTTACAATGTTGGCATCAGTTAAAGTGCAAATAATGTTTCAATCATTCAAAAGAATAAAAATAATTTTTGTAATAAATTGATCTGTAATGATCACTATGTACTTTCCATATGATAAACAACATCGCACACCTGCTGATGTGTTCCAAGACATTATATTATCTATTTACGATCAAACATCCTTTCTTTTTTTTTTTAAATTCCATTAAACGGATTGCACTTCAACGATACCCCTAACATGCTTTTTGGTATCTGTTACATTGAATTGGAGATGCCCACTCTATTTTTCTCCCTCTCTCTGGAACCTCCTTTTTTTTTCATGCTGGGCATTGTTATATTCTCTAACAGATTATTTACTTGAGTTGGCATGACTTTTTTTTACACTTGTCAGCTGTAAGTGAAAGTATCCATTTTACTTTTCACAAATCACCGAGTTCAGGCTGTGAATCTGTCAAAACCGTGTAATAGTGATCATACAGTTGATGAAATTTCTTGATATGCAAATCAGTCAGTAATTTAGTGGTGTTTGCACTTATAATATATAGATTTTTTTTCAATTGTTACATATTTCAACTATAATATATTTCATTTTCTATATACCAGTTTTTCTGCAGATTCATTAGATATTATATATAAAAACTATTTATTTAGATACTCTCTTTTTACATTTTTATACAATTTTTAAATGCTTGTATTCAAAATTAATAAATAAAATAAAAACAACTTGATTACTTATTTTTTATTCATGAAGTGTACATTTAATATTTGTAACCCTACTCCATCATTTTAACAAATATTGTAGCTATCTATTCAATTTGATGTTTATACACAATTACAGTTTAATTAGAAATTTAAGAAACCCCTACATCAAGGTTAAAAGATTGGCATACCATAAATGAGTTGAATATCAAATGTATTAAAAATTATGTGTCACTATTTCATTCAGAAGATAGAGTACATTCTGATTCCAGCATTAGAATGTTTGTAGAATTGTTGTTTTTTTTTCAATGCAAATAAATGAGAAATTTAGTATACCTAAGGTTATTAAAGGTTGCTTAAGAATTATTTTATTTTAACAAAAATTGCCTGCACTCTTCTAATTATTGTATTCTAAGGGATTTAATTAATTTTACTTTAAAAAAAAATAATTTTTAAAAAATTTAATCAAACAGAACACAAATAATGTTCAGAATACAAATGATGTTCCTATGTTTCAATGTACCTGTCCAATGGATAAGACCAGGGCCTGATTAAGCCAATTTGGTGCCCTAGGCACAAACCCACATGGGTGCCCCCTTCTGCCCGGACCCCCGATCCTCCACTAACAGCTGGAATGTTCAATATTATGCAAAAAAACTAAGAAAGACAAACGATTATTAACACATATGTTTGTACTACCGTCACTCATATAAAACTCACAATAAGGTATTTCTGTATTATAGGATTTTTAGGCGTATTTTCTTTTTTAAATTTATTCTTTTCTTTTTTTTTTTTGTATTTTTATTTTCTTCTTTTTAAATTTAAATTTTCTTTTTTTGTAAGCGTTTTTTCTTTTTATTAAAAATTTAAATGTTATTATGAAATACATTTTAAACATAGAAAATTTAATAAATCACACAAAATCTTTTGTTTCAACAGCATCCAGACAATTTTTTTCAACGTGGCGATAACAACTGAGAAAGTCAGAGAGAGCACACATTTACATTCTAAAGTTCTTTTTTTCTAGATTTACGTTTGGCAAAGTTTTTGAGTACATCATCAAAGTTAATTTTGCGCAACAAGTCCGCCTCAATCATCAGCAGAGACAAGGAATCAAGCCTTTCTTGTTTCATAGTTGATCTACTTGGATTTTTTGTACGTTTCAACTGAAAAAAAGAGAGCTCATTTGAACAATTCGTGACCATTAATTTTAAAAATATGCGCAAGGCGATTTCTACAATTGGAAAAGCACACTCGATGCTGTCTCTAACTATTACTTTGTAGAGTTCTGCATGACTGAACGTGTTGTTCTGAGATTTTGATTCACGAAACTTGTGGCGAATATATGAGTGGAACTGTTGTAGTTCAGTATATAAATTATTTTTCAGATCTTCAGGATAAGCATTAATTAGTGCTTCACAACACTGCAATGTTTGGGGTACATCGACCAAACAAGAAAATTGAACTACTATATCATTAAATACCTACGCTCCTCTACTCATCTCTGTCTCAAGTTTGTCAACAATCGTGTAGAAAGTAGATATACGAAATTTAACTCTGGCATTCAGTGAGACCTCAGGGGCATTACCATCAATGACCACTGTCTTTCATTTACGATTACGGGTCAAAGTTGCCTTATATTCCACACCTGATGTTAGTTCTTTCAAATTCATTCCTAGATTCATGCAAGTGATCTGCTAGTGAGGAATACTTGCTTAGCCATACTTTCACCTGTGTGACTTTGCAGCTCCAATAAAGTTGAAGAAAATCTAAACCGACCACCTGCGGACAATTGTTTTGCTTGCCCTGGATGTGGCAAAATATGTAGGTCACAGCTGGGACTGCACAGCCACGGGAAACACTGTGTTGCTCACTAATCTTCGAATTCGAAGACAAGCCTATTATTATTATTATAAAGTTAAAAAGCGCTCGATGGGCTCTCCATCTAACACATATCGAAGAACAACGCTTAACTGATCTATATGTGAAACATCTGGTGTTGAGTCTACTGACAAGCTGAGATAATCCTCTAAAATTACTTCATGAACTTTTTGGGACATAATTTCCATCAGTTCTTCACGTATAGTTTTGGATAAATAAAAAGGATTTCCTTTTCCAGAATTTCCATATTTCGCAATGTGTGATGCTAAAAACGGATCAAACTGACTGACCAACTCCAGCAAGCCTAGATTTCTATTTTGTAAAGATCCAAATTTTTCATTTTTCCCTCTAAAAGCCAGACCACGCTCAGCTATTGTACAAATAACCGCTACTGCTCGCCTCAAAATATGTTCCCAGTAACTGTACTCCTCATTAAATTTGCTCTTCTAGCTTTTGTAGTAGACCCGAGCCTTGTCAACGAGTTAGGTATATTAACATGCAGTATGTGTTTGCTAATGTCATGTCGATTTCGCGGCTACCGGGACAATATACACATTTTTCTTGCGGTTTTGTGGTGCCCCCCAAACGCTTGGGGCCCTAGGCAAGTGCCTTGTTTGCCTAATGGTTAATCCAGGCCTGGATAAGACATGTCAGTACTAGTTATTAGTACTAATAGGATCAGGTCCTTATGTTGTCAGATAAATACATTAAGAAAACAAAACTGTACCTTTTTTTATAAACATGTTTTTATTTTATAAGTTAAGTAGACCTATATTTACAAGAATAAATAAGAACTACAACTAAATTAACATTGCTAAGAAAATACTGATTGAAATGCTTTTGCAAACATATACTAACTAAAAAAAATCAGACTGACTTTATGTACAATATAAAATGTATTAAGCTTAATTAAAACAAAACAAAATACATGACAAAGGAAGATGAGAAATGAAAAATCTCAACATTAACAAGTTCAAATATAAACCATTTCGTCAGGATTTGCAAAAACTTTTATTAAAATAAATGATAAAATCTTTAGGAATGTTCAAATTTAATGAACCAATCATATAGGCATCAACAATGTGTAAAAAAAAATTAATTTTATTATAAGTTAAATAATATGGCTATACTATCATAAAGAAATAGAAATGGTGTAATGAAAGAACAAATACTAATATACCAATAACATGGCTTTATTTGACAAAATTAGACTACAGTACACAGTAGATGAGACTAGCACGTCTCACACATAAAATGGATGCCGTAATATCTACACACACACGCACTGGCCATGACCTTCGTCGCGCTGGACGCACGCAGAAAGCGAACAACTCAGTTACACTACAAATGGATACTCTATAAAATATCTAATTACATTTAATAAATATTAAAAATTAGCCTCTATAAAGAAAATTATTTCACAAAGTATTTAAACCTTTTTTTTATCTACTGCTGAACAGGCTGAAATGAATGTTTCTGTATGTCATCAACAAACTTGTCCACTAGGGTCTCAAGGACCTGTAGAGGAACACTTCCACAGGACAATACACATTGATGGAATTCTTTCATGTCAAATTTGGTGCCTATGGTGAAGTAAATATTAATATGGGTAGTCCACAAATTATTTAAACATTAAATAGATCTATATTCAAAGGTGCATACTACTTAAAATTACATTCTACATTAATTAACATTTGAGTAATTAATTGTGTATTTATTACCAGATTTCTCTCTCTTTCTCTCTAAATAGATAGATTGATATCTATCTATATAAAATAGAAATAAAATATGAGTGAACTTTTCAAATGACAATTTTCCTTCAAAGAAATACCCCTTTTGTTAATTCAGACTGAGGGCCAAAACTAAAATCAGAACCACCCTCATAAGAGATATGCTCTTCGCGGACGACGCAGCGGTAGTGGCACACTCACAAGAGGAACTCCAGTCACTAATGTCCCGCTTCTCTAAGGCCTGTAAAGAGTATGGCCTAACCATTAGCACAAAGAAAACTAATGTTATGGGACCATCTGCTACGCCATCACCCTCCATCCTCATAGACGATAACAAGCTAGATGCCGTAAATGAATTCTACTATCTTGGATCTACAATTCAACATTACCCGTCTCTAGAAGAGGAGATTAAAAAATGCATAGGAAAGGCTGCTTCGACCTTCGCTAGACTCAAGGTCAATAGTTTGGGAAAACCAGAATCTCACTACAGTGACCAAAATGCATTATGAGTACACTACTGCGTGGCAGTGAATCATGGACCACCTACGCAAAGCAAGAGAGAAAACTAAACTCATTCCATTTGCAATGTCTCTGTAGGATCTTGAAAATCACATGGAAAGAAAGAGTGTGTAATACTGAGATCCTTGGGCAAACAGGTATTCAGACAACACCATTTGCACTGGCTTGGACATGTTCGCCAGATGGAGGACAATCGCATTCCGAAAGTCATCCTTTTATGGACAACTCGCGACTGGCTCAAGAAAAACTGGTCGCCCCCACCTCTGTTACATAATAGGTTTGTCTTTGAATCCGAAGATTAGTGAGGAATACAAGGTTTCCCGTCGCTGTTACATAGATGTAATAAAACAGGACCTCAAATTAGTAAACAATACTGACCATTGGGAAGACATAGCTCGGACCATACTAGATGAAGACAGACAGTGACCAAGAAAGCTACGGACAGCAAAAAAGCATGGGCATCAGCTCTAGTAGAAAAATGTGCAATGCGAAATATGGCCAGCTCTTCTACCACCAAAGTAAAAGCTACCTTAACCTGTGATCAATAAATCAACTAAACATCAATGTATTTAGTAATATTATTGTCAATAATTCAAGTGCTTTAAGATTGAATAGACATAGAATTCCATCATTCCAATGGTGCAACCAGTGGAGATGAGATGAAGATTTAAATTGATAATTCTATTTTAAACTACAGTTTAGTTGAAATTACATCACTATATTCCAGTTAGTTAACTAACCTAAAGCATCCTGAGCCTTTTCCCTCAGCTCCTTGAATTTCATTTCTCCAATTTTATAAGCACAGGCCTGGGGAAAAAATGTATGTCTAGTATAGAGAGAATTGGAGAATCATTAATATAAGAGACTGAGAAAAAAAAAGCCTATATATATATAAATACTTGAACTTGTTGACAAAAAAATGGAAAGGAAGATTGCATCAATTGTGTCAAAATGTTGAATTGATTAAAAACAATCAGACATGCAAAAAAATTGGTAAATAAAAAAATATTAACCATGTGAAAACAATTATGTGCCTAATTTTAATTTTTATAGTTATTTGATAGGGAAACAAAATGTTGTCACAAAAAAATTAGTTGATTAAAACACTTATTCTAATTTCAGAGTAAGAGACCCTATCATGAATATTGTCAATGCCAACAGATGCTTTCAATTTTAATATGACTTGATTTTAAAAAATTTAAAAAGTTATGAAAAAAGAACCTTCCCAAGCTAAATAAATTATAATCAATCTATTTTGACTAAGGACAGGCCACAGTTGAATGAAATAGCACATTTCAGAAGCTAAAAATTGTAACCAGAAACACATGCATATATGGCATGACTCCAGTGAAAATAAGCAAGATGATTGATGTCCTTCAAACATGCACTTTAGAAATGTTACTTTCCTCCCTTGCCCTAAAGAATCTTGTTTTAGAAAATACAGACCATACTTAAAAAAGATGATGATTAAGTTCTAAGCGTGTCCCTAAATCAATTTAGTCTAGTCACGCATGTTAATCAATGACTTAAATTCTGCCAAGTCATTGGTCTTCCTGGCTGGCTCAGGCAACCCATTCCAGTCTCTAATAACACTAGGGAAGAAGAAGCATTTGTAGGTTACAAATGTGTAACAAAGAGTGTGCCTTTTACAAGCATCACCCTGACAGGCCCAATAGAGCATCTTGTTACAGGCCAAAAGGAACTGTTTTGATGTTTTATGTTACAAAAACTTGATAAGTTATTCATTATAATTGTATCTATTGGTCTTTTATTTTTTATTTAAAACTATTTTTTCTCCATAAAACAAAATAAATAAAATAGGATAAGATAATTTTATTGGTTCAATCAAATGAAAATCTAAACCTGCAAGATAGAGAAGACACAATGAGAGGCATAATTCCCAAGCCCATTGAGATAAACAATCTTGTTTTACCTAATACCTCATAGTTCTATCTCTGAATATGACTGCCTCAATCTCTCCTCTCATTACTTCTGCTCCAGTCACTAATAAATGTGCACCTTAAAATGTACATGATATAACTATATAAAATTCTTTTAAACTATAGACATGAGCTTGCTTAGTCATGTCCACACACTCATTGAAAAGAAATTGTATATTATAAATGTCCACATCTGTTCATAGCTACCAGTACAGAGTAGTGTGCAAGAAAAAAGCAACACTTGTTTTACTGACCCAAACATTTTTTAAAAAAATCCACAGTTTAAAAAATTATCTGAAAAAAGACTTCAGTAACATACTTGTCCTGGCCAAGTAATGTATCTGTCAATTTCATTGGTGACTTCCGTTTTAGACTTCAATGTGTGCGTCTCCATATACTGTACAGCTTTCTCTTTGCTCCACCTGGAAGAGAATTTAGTTTAAGATTTTAAAAAAGTAAATGTACCCTTTGCAATCTATGGGGGCAGATGATGTAAAGAACATCAGTTTCTGTGGCTGATGGTTAAGAAGGGTGTCATGTGGCCAGCACAATGCAGGGCAGATAAGAAGAGTTGTGTGGACTTGTAAAAATCTTCAATCAAATCCCAGTCTGCATCAGGATTCAAACTACAGATGCCTCAGTTTGATAGTCAAGCTTTTATCAAAGGGCCACTATGCCCCTACAAATATGCTTAAGATAATGGTAATTGATAATATAAATCAAGACATGTACAGATTCATTTTATCAAAGAAATTATAAAAATATCTTTAGTCAAAGTGAACATTAGAACATTTTGTCCACCTTCAGTTGTGCAAATCATTTTCTTTAGTTACATCTGAACAATCATGAAAAATAAAAAGAAATTTTCATTGCCCACAATTAATTTTTTTTTATCCTTTGATGCCAAATAAAAATACCACTAGAGAACTTTCTTTCAATCACAAATATTGAATTGTCTTCTTATAATACAAAATAATATAAATTTTAAAAATATACCTAACTTTCACTTGTATAAATGACAAAAAAAATATCAATATGGTTAATTTACAAACCCAAAGGCATGAATCCCTGTATCAACCACTAAGCGTGCAGCTCTGAAGATCTCAAAACTATAACGACCAATCCTGTTGAGCAAAGAAAAAAAAATGTCTACACAATGTTGAGAGTTAATGTAAAATTCAAGGGCTTTAAAGTATAACATAAATTTTAAATGTTAACATCAACAAACTTACTGATCAAGTTTACTTTCATAAATGTTTAGCTCCTCACCAAGAAATTCAGAATATAAACCCCAACCCTATAATACAAATTTAGAAAGTAACAAAAAAATATTCAGAAGCAACTTAAATGCTCTACATGATAGTGATAAAATAATATTGCTAATTCGGTATGCTAAAAATAGGGGGGGGGGAGTCAGGATTTTCAAAACCATGCAAGTGTAGCAAGGGACTTGACTACTGAGGATAAAGCTCAAATAATGACAAAGGGAATGTTTTCATCCTTGTGATGTGAAAACCCATTTTTCTTAAAATGGATGTCACATGTTAGAATCTTAAAGGTTGGGTTTTTAAGCTGAATTTAAGGACAACCCAAAGTCCACCCCGCTCTCAATTTGTAGGTGAGTATAAAAGCAATTGTTTGTTTTTTTTTTACTTCAAAAAAGTATCTAAAGGCCTCTAAGTTGGAGGCTGAAGGTTAGTTTAATTTATGTCCTTAGTAATAAAGAGTAAAAGCACTTAATCTATCCTCTGAGTTATGATAAGCTTTATGACAGCACATTAGCTCTTTTATGTTAAAAACATTTATATAGTAAGGTTTCTCACAACTTTTCTCTTTTACTTACTCTATGAACAGACATTTTCCCCCAAAGATTCCTTCTTTTCACTAGTATACACAAAGAGAAATGTTTATTTTTATTTTCTTCTTAAAGAGTAGAGTTTGAAATTTTAACTATCTACAGAAAAGTCAGTTACTTACAGGGTAAAGGATTATGTTTATTTCCACAGTAAGAAATGTTGATCTAGAATTTATATTTATATACCTCTGAAAAAGCAGTGTGGAATGCAAATTTTCCAGGAGGTAAATAGAATTTACAATCCTCAGAATATCTCTGGAAGTCTGGGAGGTCACTGGCAGCCAGTGTGTAAATGCCCTAAAAAGTGAAAATCATTAACTAGAAACTATTTGGCCAATGTAGTGCATGGAGCCCATAATTTTACTACAAAAATTTTATCACAAAGCATAAATAAAAGCTGAATTGTAAAAACCAAGTAGTTGATTAGTCTTACACATTAGTTATAAATAGTTAAATATGTCTACATTAACAAAAATTTTGTGGCACTGAATTATCATTTGGTCAGTCAGAAGTAGAAAAAAGATTTTTGTCAACCTGTAAATGGTGTCCTGGCTCTCCTTCATGTAAGCTTAAAGCAGGCAACACAAAAGGTAAACTACAACAAAAAAAACAAATTGAAAAGTATCTTGTAATAAACACAACAAGAAAAAGACAAATAATACTTTTTATTTTAAATACTTATTAGAGATGTTTTAATGACATCCCAGTAAATTAATATTAAACAAATGCCTACATCTATTTATATTTTACTGACAAAGTAGTTTTGATAACAAGACAAATATGAGCATGGTTAACACCATGGTATTGAAATTGGCAAATCAGATATCTTAACTTACGCAAAGTTATATGAAATAGGGGCATACATGTTTAACTTTTGTGCTTTGGAAAAAAATTATATTTTTTAATAACTCCATTGCATCTATTTAAGTTACAGAACTAATTAAATTTGTTTAAAAATATTGTTCAAATACTTTTTCAGTATAAAAGAGATGATTGACTCTATAAAAGTAAAAACAGTTATTTAAAGTTTTTGATTTTCTTCATTGCAAAAATTTTATTTCACCATGACTATTACAATAGAATGCTGTGCTTATGGTAGACTACTAATCTGATAGGATGCGATAGGAATTTAAAAAATTTCTTTATAACAAAATCTCTTCATTTTGCATTAAAATTGAAAATAAAATTAGCCCTTTTTAAAAAAACAAACACTTTTAAGCAAAAGCTGCCCTGTGAATAAAGCCAACCATAAAAAATAATAATTAATGTAGCTCTTTTTTTGGTTTGAAAAAAGCATTAAAGTATATATTTTTTTGAAACTCAGCATAGTGTTCTATTCCTATGAATGTCATTTAGGTTTAAATATATATATTAACTCATATTTGTTAATTTTATTTAAAAAAAAAAAAGAGTTATCTATATTTGCATAATTAAAAATTAGACATGAATTTCAATTTTGAAACTGTAAATAAATATAACTGTGTTAATGAAAAACAGTAACGTTCAAAAGAAATTAACAAATATTTTCCCCTGCTTTTTCATTTAAATCTTTTCAATCACATTTTAATTGCTTAGGGGAGTAGGGGAAATAACTCTCATATGCAAAGCAATAACATGTGCTTACCAATCCTCTGGATTGTGATTGTTGATGTAGTAACAACCACTCCTGGAGCCATCAGGTGTTCCATTATAGTAGAAACCAGCTGGTGAATTCTTCATAAAATCTGGAGCTGGCTTTATACTGTAAGATGCACAAAACTACAAAAACCAGCATAAAGAATAATTTCTAATTTTTACTTTTTTAACTCAGGGTACAAAAAAATAGAAACATATATTTGTATAACATATAGAGGCTACAAATGAAAAAAGAAGGTATTGTACAATTTAAGTATAAAGTTAACTACTTTAAATGAAATAGTTTATTTGTAAGAAATTACAATTATCACTAAAATAGTAGTCATAGTAAAGGGACCTACCTTACTGGGATGTCTGGTAAATCTTTAAACAGCAATGAAATTTTAGGCCTTATTTTGTTGTAGCACAAGTTTCTGACAAACTCCAAAACTTCATCCTACAAATTAAATTCATTGTTTCAGTAATCACTAGTTTGTTATATGTAGATAATAATATATTTTGAAATAACCAAAAAATGGAAGTTGAAATACAGTTCCTTTTACGTTATTAATAACTTTCTAACCCTGTCATCCTGAAGCAAAAGCTTTACAGAGATAGTGTTTTTAAATGTGTATATAAGATACACAACTTTTCTTAAAGATGAAGTATGTCAGTAAGGGATAAAATGTCTCAAAGTAAATAAAAATCTTTTTTAGTTTACTGATGACATAACCAACCTATATGATAATCTAAGATTTGAATCACCCAATGATACAATTAATTTGTAGCTTTGAAGTACAGTTTGTGAAAAATAAAGTTTAAATGCAGAGTGGTATCAACTTCTTGGCTACCTCACAAGGGGCTGGAGGTTGAATCCCTACTCAAACAGAGCTGTGTTTGCTAAGTGCATAAAGATAGCATGGAAACTGTTTGGCTATTTATAATTCAAAGTCCTACTTGAGCAGTTGTTAAAGAATGGTCTTACAGTGCAGAGAAACCTTCCTCCCACAGGTCTACAAAAGATACTGGACCATAGTGCATTGAGCACATAATAGCATGATGGATTTGCTATAATAATAGCCTAATAATAATAAAATACTACTAACAAATCTGAACATAAAGCTTAACAGTTTAGAATTTAATTTTGATTTCCAGAAACCCTAAAAAGAACAGTATTTACATTTTAATGTTTAGCAGTTACTTTAGTGGTTAGAGTATTTTTCTGTCTTCTTCTAATAACAGCCAATATATCTTGCAAAAAAGTAAAAACTCAACAAAAAAAAAAAAAGCTAACATTTTAATTTCAGGAAACTATGGATACCTTAGTAGTAAAAACATTTTTCTGTCTCTTTTTAATTTCAGCCAAAATATCTGGTAAAGTTTGACCAAGGCCTTCAGCCTCAGCCAATTTCAAAATTTGCTCTTCAATACGAGCAACTTCCTTGAGACCAAGGTCATGAATTTGTTGTGGTGTCATGGAACAGCTCAGGTGATAGTCCAAGCATTGCTGATACCACTGGTCACCATCTTTAAGGGAACTAATACCTTCCATTGGGCGCAAGTGCTGGAAGTATTCCTACAGAGAAAGAATATATATGAAGTTTACAAAAACATTAAGTCTTCAATTTAATTCTTCAATTTAAACATAAAGGATCTTATAAAATACAGACATTAAAAAAAGAAGATGATAACATCCTTCGTGTGTTCCTGGGTATATCTAATCATGTATGTTAACCAATGACTTAAATTCTGTCAAGTCATTAGTTTTTTTGGCTGGTTCAGACAACCCATTCCATGCTCTAATAGCACTAGGGAAGAAGGAGCATTTGTCCAAGCATATGGAATAAGAAATGTGATTTCCTTTTAAAATTAAGTGCATTATGTTATATGACAGCAATTAGGTTTCAAACTTTTAGATTTTTGTGAGGAAAGTTCAAAGCATAAAGCATATTAATTTAAGTTATTTAGACATTTTTGTTTTTTTTGAAGTTAAAAAAAAAAGACTTTGTACATAAACAAATTTAGAGAATGAAATATGTAGCAAGAAAAGTCTTTCAAGCTTGGATTACAAAACCAAAAATTACATCTCAGTGGGATTTAAAAAAAAAAATGCTTATTATTTGTGTACAAAGTTAATCTGTATGTTAAAAAGTAAGAAATATGCACAACTTTTGTTAGTACATCAACTTCATGAAATTGTGTCTCTTAAATAGTGATATATTTTTCAGACCTTGGGATTTATAGAGCAGATGATGTAAAGGTCATCTATTTTTGTGGACCATGGTTGACAAGTGTGTACTGTGGCCAGCACAATGACCAACAATTTTTAAGTTCCTCCAACTAATGTCAGGTACCCATTAGTGCTTCGTAAAGTCAGAGGCACCCTAAAGATCCCAAAATTAAAAACCTCAGTCTTCACCAGGATTTGAACCCAGGACTGCTGGTTTAGAAGGTACCATGTGTCACAGCCCAGTTTTAGAACCCCTGTGACATGGAGTGACATACAG
>JADKLZ010000728.1:22771889-22790740 GCA_021533235.1 Biomphalaria straminea
AGAGGTCTCTCATCACACAGCCTGTCACAGTAATATCAGACGTGACACCATGCCTTTCCATTATTCTATAAATGTTTATGAATAGTTTCTATGAAAAAAATAAATCTACCAAAAGTAGATATTAACAAATGTTGCCACTAAGGTTTGGATTTTTTTTTTTAATTATTTTAAATCCAGAGCATTTGAAAAAAATGTATTTATCTCTGTTATCTTTAGTTTCTTTACCAGACAGGCATGTAAACAAATCACAGAAAGATCTTTCTCAGAAGCAATTTGTCTATAATAATAATTTCTTACATTTTCAACATAAGTTTTCAATTTTTGAAATGCAGGAAATACTTGTGATGTCAGCAGCTCTTCAGCTTTAGATCTAAACTCATCTCTGAAATTAAATACAACATTAGTAAGAATGAAAAGGTACCAATAATTTTTTAAAGGATTTTTTTAATACGTAAAGAATTTTAAAAAAATAAAAATTATAACCAAAATATGGATGTCTGCCTGGTCATTATTATTATAGCTTTTATATAGCGCTACTTTCATGCTTAAAGCATGCTCAGAGCGCTTTGGTCCAATCTCAATTGTGGACCTTTGGGCGCTCAGTAAACACAACTCTGCCCGAGTCGGGAGTCGAACCTCGAGCCCCCTTCTAGGTAGCCAAGCCAAGCCAAGCTCAAGCCGCACTTGGCCTCTCGACCACCCTTCCCATGCTTCATGTGATCAGGACATGTTCCCTCCAATGTCCCGGCTAGAAATCTGCCCACCCCAAGTTTGGGCTAGGATGTAATAATTTTCTATTTTGAGGGAACATCAAAACATAAATCATACAAACAACAAACTATGAATGGTCAGATACCCACCTGAGACCATGATATTGACACCACATAAATTATAGCTGAGGTGTGCAAAATGCACACAATGACATTCATCAGTCTTTTTTTTTTAGAGGCAGGTACTATAAATTTGATAAATTCTTTTAGTGTTTTCTAATATGGTTTCATTTCTTAACTTGTTAATAGATACTTACAAATCACTTTTTGAAATATCCTCTGCGGCTTGTGTAAATGGTTTTAATAGCTCATGATTCTCTAGTGGTTTGTGGATCAATTCATCTAATTGGCCAGGAACTCTTGCCTGATTTAAGTAAATAAAGTAAAATATAGATGATTATTTTAATCATGCAAAACATTATTCATCACTTTTAATGTCAATAATAATATTTTAATATTTAAAAGTGAAGAAAAACAAGAACAGTCATATTATGGAATATGAACTTTTCACATGTAAGTTTTGGCTGAAACTGGTTTGAATGTATATATTTTTGGGTTAGAAAGTTCCAAGAAAGTGTAAAAAAATCTTATAACAATCCAGAAATGTTTTTAGGTTCACAATTTATAAAGCACTTGTTTTTTGTTTTGTTTTTTTCTTTCTATTGTATATGTTGTTTTGCTTTGCATCTAATTAGTTATGGTTTTAGTGGTTATGCTGAATTTTCATAAGTTTGGACAATAAATTAAAATAATAAATAAAAAAGGTACAAAGGTTTGGACAGTAAATTAAAATAATAAATAAAAAACGTACAAAGGTAGCCTTTAATCATAAGAATTTTATTCACTGTGATTTATTTAGCAATAATATTGTTTGTCAGTCAAGCTATATTCACTATCTATTTACTGGTAGACCTATTGTGTAAAATGATTTATGTTTTTAATGACTATGTTCACTGCAGGATTAATATTTCTTTTATTGCATTGAGTTTGAAGATATTAAACTCAAGGAAAAAATGTATTCTTCACAGTATTTTTCAGTTTTTATAGAGAGAGACTCCAAGCCCTTTGTTGTTATGATACTTTGAGAGTCAAAAAGTATAACTGATTGTGTGTGGAGAAGTACTTTCAAACAAATCAAAACAGATTTATTGTGACAAAGTCATAGCTGAAACAGCCAACAGGATGGTGAGGAATGGAAGTTAGCAGGGTTTGACCACAGGATGATTGTGGTGACAATCTGAAGCACATGCAACAAGACCATGTAGCCAGACTGTTAAAGTGGACACCTACCACAGAAGCAGAATGTTGGACTATTCCCTCTCTTATGCCTTGTCTAAGAGCCTCCTCTACTTGATTGATCTAAAATTGTTACACAAAAATATAAATATAAAATTTGTTTAGTAATCATAAAAATAGATAGATTAAATTGCTGGGCTTCCAACCCAAGATGTCAGAGTTTGAATCCTCGAGAACACAATTTTAATTTTAGAATCTTTAGAGTGCTTCTGAGTCCACCCAGATCTAATGGGTGGGTACCTGACATAAGTAGGGGAAAGGTGAAGTCTGTCCAGAGCTCAAATCCTGGTAAAGACTGGGATTTTTAATTTCAGAATCTTTCAGTCCATCCAGCTCTTAGTAGGGGAAAAGTAATAATAATATAATATTGATAATTAATATAATATATTAATATATAAACTAACTTTAAATAAAATAAAAAGTATTATACAAGCCTAACTTTAGCAATTATTTTAGAATCTTAAAAATAAATAAACAAAAAAATAAATAAAAATAAAAGGTTCTTGGTAAAAAAAAAAATATGCATAGTTAAAAGGTGGAGAAACCTATACTAAAATATATTTTAAAAATTGGAACTATATGCATAATCCACAGCTTTCCCAGTGCATCAATGAGATAAGATATATGAACATAAACACATAGAACATATAAGATATATGAACATAAACACATAGAACATACTCTCTCTGGTAGATTTTCAAGCCTTCTAATATATTTCTGGAAATCTTCTTTTGTTTTAAAATTCATGTAGGATATGATATGATTGCAGTCATTGTGGATACCCTCCAGATAGTTGATAGGCATAAGATAACTGTGGAATGAAGAAAATAATAACATGGTGATTTGTAAATAGTTGGAAAAATGATTTTTATACAAATAATAGTTGTTATATATTATTATATTATGGTTATCAAATGTGTGGTTCTATCGATCTATTTTTTTTCCACCCATCTTTACTTCACCTAAGAGAAACTTCCAAGTTAATACTATAGATGGAAAAAAATGTAATATATACTATGATTTCTTGCAATCATAATACTGTACTTATTTTTTTTATATACACTCTATGATACCCAAGATGAAAAACAGTTAAGCCCAAACTACTACAATTTTAATCAAATTTGAACTTCAAGACTGTTTTACAAATGCATTCATTAAAAGGTTCAAGTGCAGAACTAGAAAGTTCAAGTAAAGATGATAAATCTTTGAAATTAAAACTATACTTCCCCTTCAAAATGTAGCACATGTGATAACATAAATATCATGTTGCCAGTACTATGATCAATCACCTGTGTTTTTAGAGACTAAGGAAGGTATCTATTGAGTCTATTATAAAGGTGGTTAAGCAATCCTGGTAAAAAAAAAAAATTAAATTATTCACCAGCAATCTTCTAATCCGATATCTTCAAGAGGCAATCAGTCTTAATCCCAAAACCTTGTTATGATTCTTTTTTTGTATTGTACTAACCACATTATCTACTGCATATAATATAACAAACTTGTATAGTCTTTGTTTGAAATCTCAAAAAATCTCTTAACCACAAGGCTCTCTTCTTGGTTCTCTTCTTCTAGTTTCCCCATTTCACCTCCACACACATTAATGCTGGCCCATGTAGATAGATTCACAAGGTGAGTTCATACACTATAAAACTAACTACGCTCTTATAAAAATGGCATTCACACTAGAAATTAATATGAAATGATCACCTTTTAAACTTTGATCCTTTTAAATATGACTGCAGGTCATAAATGAGAAGAGTCAAACTTAATGCCACTTTGTCTGAACAAGAACTGATGTCAATAGTTAAAGCCTTGGCTAAGAAATCTTGAACACATTTCTAAAAAGAGGACAGTTAAAATGAATTTTAAAAAAATGCTCAACAATTAATTTTCTATATTTAGATCTACTATACAACTTAAAATCTTAATCACAAGACAATTAAATCTGTGTTACATGTCAATAAAAAACACTCAAAAATAATAACAAATATGTTTTTGAATAGCTACATTATGATTATTATAATTTAACTAAATAAGCTTTTATTTTTCCTACTCACTGTATTAAGCTGGATCTACTAAGGCTAAGATTGATGATAAGTAATAACCCAATGTCGGATGCCTACCAACACAATGTGATCAGGTGTTCACAACTTTTAAGTACATAGAACATTAATAAAAATTACTATAATACAGTAGGATAAATAATCTAGACATGCAGAGTCTAATTCGAGATGAGATTCTATTCTAATACAGGCAAAGCTAAACAAAACATTCGTCTTTTAAACCATTCGATAGCTCTTCTGTGTTTATTGTTTTATACCCTTGAGTGTGTCATAAGGGGGGAAGGCGGGATACTTTAAATCTAAACATTCTTAAACAAAACTGGTCAATGTATTGTTGAATATAGATCTATTTTTCTGTTGTTTTTTTTTATATAACATACTATTTTTATAACATTAAATATGTACTGCGCTGCTCCTTATTACCTCCCTTCTTGTGTATGCCTCTGCACTGATATCATCCCACAAATCACCATACTCGTGAATTCCACAATAAGAGGCCATCTCAGGGCTTTCATTTAGCCTCCATTTCCAAACCTCATCACACAAGGACAAAACTAAGTCATCGCTAGTAGACATTTTCTTACAGCTCTGAAAATATTAGGCTACATGAGTATGGGCCTAAATAGCGAGATCTATGTCGGTCTGATTAAAAAAATATAAGCCAAAGCTCTAACATTTAGATAGTCTACATCTATATCTAAAGATAAAATAGAGTAGTTGGTTGAAGCACCTCTCGTCCCTAGCTCTCAGCTCATTAAAAGGAGGGGGTGTCAAACTGCAGTCACCATAAATCAAGGAGCGCAGTCAGAGGGGGAGGGGTAATTAACGTTGAAATTTAAAATCCTGACCCCCCCCCCCCCCCAAAAAAAAAAAAATAATTAAAAACTCGCTGGGCTCCATTAAAGATATTAAAGATTAAAGACATTAAAGATTTGATATTTGATCTACACTTTCTTTTGGTTACAAGAACAGACATATATTGCACTGTAGACACATTTGACAAAATCATGGCTACACTTATGAAGCTCAAAATGCAGAAAAAAAAAATTCTTCTCAGGCCTGTTTCCAATGATTTTGAAAATTGCTGTGGAGTGGATTCCTGCATTGCTAGTTAATCAAACTTGGGGCACATGTCAAGGAAGTCCAGAAAGGGATGGCGCCCAGAGCAGGGGCGCCGTGGATCCCTAGATCAACAGAAAGGCTTTTATCTATTGACCAGGCCTGGACAATGGGGCTCTTCACCCCGTGTCCTGTCTGAGGGCTCCTAACGGTAGACAGCCGTGTGGGCTAACGGACCCGACTGTGCCGTATACACAGCGGTTCCACCCCCGTTCCTGGACCCACCCGCTATAGGTGGCCGGGGGCAGAGACCACTACGAGGAGTTTGTCTCATATTCCTATACTGTTACCGCCACTGCTCCGTGCGAGGGCCACCACTCCAGCTAACGGGACACTGATGACGGTCCCCTTTGTGGAACGGTGTGGCGGACGTTTTGGACTGGGTTGTAGGTAACTTGTCCCATCCCCACCCCGAGTGAGATAAAAAAAACAAAAGCTCACCCAGGGAGACCTACTAAGGCCTGATACGCTACTCGTTTTTAGCCTATCTAGATCCACTTCTAGACGTTTCCACGGAGGCGCCACGCTGAGGCAACGGGTAGCTAAATACCTCCGAACTTGGGGCACTGGTTTGTTTGGTCTATTGCTGCTTTGTCTGCATTAGTTTTTTTTTTAAATTAAGTAGATTTAAGTAGATTTTTTTTTAAATTAAAGATATTAATCTTTTTTGCCTCGAAACCTGATACATCAACGGTTCTCGGCCTTTTTAGCTCGAGGACTCCTTTTTACGTTTCCACTATGCGGCGACCCAATCAGTATAACCTTTTTCATAAGCTTTATTAACTGTCTTTGCTAATGTTACATAATCATAATTTAAATATCTAATAGGCATCGCCAAAGCTTATGTTTGATTAGGAAACATTTTGAAATTATATTTGGTCTAAGATATATATATATATATCTATTGATAACTAAATTTCAAATTATTGAAATTTAAATGTAGGCTATGCCTTTCATTTATTTAATTTTCTATTGTGTGTTCAGCATATCTATAAATGAAAATTTGAAAAGTTTGATAGAGTATGAATAGTAGTACTAGAGATAGTAAACTACATTGCTATAAAGATCTAGATCAATGTTACGGTAGTTTGTGCAAACAAGCCAACGTGAACCTCATGAGAAGGTTGAACTAGTTTCACCATGTCAAGATACTTGGGGCAATCTTTCTTAGATCACAGCAAATATCTTCCAAATGAATTCTAAATGCAACTAACAGGCTGGAAAACAATGTTTGGCTAAATAGTTTATGGGAAATAGAAGAAGAAGGCATTACCTAGACTCAGGACTGCAAACACTTAATCCAGATGTGTGAAACTGACATTAATAAAGAAAAAAAAAATTTTGCTGCCTCACTATAGAGCAGAGTCTAAATGATTTCAATGAACTCTTCTGTAGTGTCTCCAGATACGTTTGGACAGTAGGATGAAATTTCGTCAGCAAGTAGCAAATGTGAACCATCAATCATTTATCCATTTGTCAGGTTCAATGCTATTTTCCTCATAAGATAAGGTTGGAAACATGGAAATGCTATTTTGTTAATATATTATATAGATTTTTTTGTTGTAAATCCTACAGAACTGAAATAAAACTTATAACACATATAGAAATTACTAATTAATAAATAATAAAAAACTGTAACTCCTTTAATCTTAAGACAGTAGACTTCTTTTGTTGTTTTTTTTTTTTTGCATGTTGGTTAATAGGAATAAGATGACCACATCCTTTTAAGCAATATCAAATGTAAACTTTAAAAAAAAAACTAATAAAAATATATTTAAATTTAAAATACAATAAACTCAACTCCACAATTTTAATTAAAACACATTTTTATTTGTAAAATAATTGTATTGCAGTGAAGAAGTAAAAATAACAAGAGTACAGAGGCGGCCCCCGTCGGAGTCGGATCCCTGTCAAATAAATCATATTTTCAAAAGCCTTTAGTGTTTTTTTCTAACCGTGACGGACAGACCAACCAACAGACAAAACGCACAAAAATATGATAGTTACATTCTAATGGGGGTATTAAACAATTTTATTTTAAAAAATCTGATTTTTTTTAAAATTTAAGAAATTAGTTTAGAATCATGTCATTTCCGGGCTTTACGCTAGTACACAAAAGCCGCTGCTAAAAAGTCATTTTAAAAAATGTGCGTGATATCTACATGCCTTACGTATTTCTTATAGTAACATTTCCTCCCTTACATTTACGTAATTATTTTAGAATTGGTGTTTTGTTATTAAAAAATCGCTTGCATGATTAATTTTATAAATTAAACGGTTTGCGTTTAGAAAACTAAAAGTAGCCGTTGCACCTAAACTTTTCAAGCCGCATTTAATGGTGAAATAATATTTTTCGTATCTCTTCTAGTTTTGGCGCTCTGAGTCTGACAGACGGACAGACAGACAGAAAGTCATTTTAAAAAATGTGCGTGATATCTACATGCCAATAGCATTTCATATAGTAACATTTCCTCCCTTAGATTTACGTAATTGCTTCACAATTGGTGTTTTATTATTAAAAAATCGCTTGCAAAATAATTTTTATAAATTAAACGGTTTGCTTTTAGAAAACTAAAAGTAGCCGTTGCACCTAAACTTTTCAAGCCGCATTTAATGGTGAAAAAATATTTTTCGTATCTCTTCTAGTTTCGGCGCCCTGAGTGTGACAGACGGACATTTTGCACAAACCTAATAGCGGCTTTTTCCCCTTACGGGGGCCGCTAAAAAACCCCAACAACAACAAAAATTCTGGACAAGATGTTTTTGTACAAGTAACCAACAAAAAACATGACAGACATTATCTACAATCTGAATTATGTTTAAACAAAATACAGACAAAAAAAAAGGAAAAAAAGAAAAGTCTGATCATTAGGACAAGCTTCAATACAAGCTTTTTTTTAATAGGATTTTTAAAACTGAATTCAAAAAGAATGTTGAAATGCAATGTGCATATCATTAGATCTAAATAATGTATAAGAAAAAAAAGCTTATTTTAGAAATGTATAAGTTGTAACTAGAAAGGGTCGGCAGAACAGAAATCCAAAGTGATACTCTATTAAACATCTAAATACATTTAATTAGAAGAACAGAAACACTATATGAAGAAAATGATTTACAAAATAATTCAATTGTCTACTAAGAAACAGGTTGACATTAATGTTTCTGTGTGTCATTGATAAACTGGTCCACTATGGACTCCAACACGTGAAGAGGAACACTTCCACAGGACAATACACAATGATGGAATTCTTTCACGTCAAATTTGGTGCCTGTGTAAAAGTAAATGAAATATGAAGTCAAGCAACTATTCAATATAAAACATATACAGAAAAGCACACCTGTCTTTGATGTTACTTTTTACTAATTGAAACCTACTATGAATAAGCTAATTTTTAATCATTACTAGGTCTATATAAAAATAATATGTACTAGAATTTTCTTTTTAATGACTAACATTTTTTTTTCCAAGAAATTATTCCTTTGTAAAGAGGGAATGGGCATCCATTGTATGTAGGTGAGCCACCATTTTGCTATTAAAATATATTAAATGGTGATTAAATATTGTATCAGCCATTATAATTGTATCTATTAGTCCTTTTATTTTCACTTCTTTCCAATCTGGTTTTCTTTCCAATGTAATATGAAAAAAAAATTCTTAGTGAGAATGAATAAGAAAAATTATTGCCTCTTATTCTGTGGTATTAAGATAGAAAAGATATTCACATTATTGTGGGAAGCGTGGAGAGGCTAAGTACGCTTGAACTTGGCTTGACTACCTATGAAGGGGCTCAAGGTTCGACAACTGACTCAAGCAGAGTTGTGTTTACTGAGCGCCTAAAGGCAGCTCTGAAAACTTTCTCCCAGATACCTCCCCCTCCCACTGATCCACATATGAGATTGGAACATAACCCTCTGAGCATTCTATAAGCATGAAAGTAGCACTATATAAAATCTATAATTTATTTTTTTTTATTTATAAAAGTTTTTGCCACTTATCCAGTGGTATCAGGATTGAATAGAAAGATAGTCACAGTATTCCAATTCAGTAACTATTGAAAATGAAGTTTTAAACTGAAATATATATTTATATATTTTAAAATACAGCTGTAATGAGACTATATTAACTATACAAATAGCAATTCCAGTAACTAAACTAACCTAAGGCAGTTTGAGCCTTTTGCCTCAGTTCTTTGAATTTCATTTCTCCAATTTTATAAGCACAGGCCTGGAAACGAAAATGTAAGGTACATCTATTTTAAAGAGATTTGTCAATATAAGATACTGAAAGATCAAAAGGCTAACAAACAAATATTTGAAATTTTTGAAACAAATGGGGTAAGATTTTTTTAGATTGTATGCCATAATATCAAATGTTTCTTTTTGTTTTAAGGATACTAAAGATAATGGTATACATTTTGCTAATATTAATGAAACCAAGAGAGAAGAAAAAAAAATTACTGTAAATCTGAATTGTTATTTGAAAGGGAAAGAATACAAGTCATTATGATATGTTGATTGAATATATTTTCTCATTTCAGAATAAGAGGCTTGTCCATTAATACTGATGATGTCTACAGAGGTTTTCAAATTTAATTATTGTTTTAAAAAAAGTTATTAAGTCAATAAAGACATGAAGATTTACCAAATAAGGACTGACCAATCATTCCTACAACAAACATTAAACTAAATAAAAGCTGCCCCAATAGAACCAATTATAAATATTCCGTCTAGACCACAAACAAAATGAATAAAAAAGACACATTCCAGAAATAAAAAATTGGAACCAGAAAGTGATGCATTTATAGCATCACACTTTATACAGTTTCTGCACTTCTTCTAGAAAACATTGTGCCAGGATGTCTGGTCTCATTAAAAATTCTATCAGCCATCTGACATTAGCAATTACAATTAATCTATATGTCTCTTTATTTTTACTCTTTTCCTATCTTGTTTTTCTCCATAAAATAAAAAAATAAATTCTTAGCGAGAATGAAGAAAAAAAATTTAATGCAGAAACCCTGCCATATAGAGCATATGAAAACCAAGTGCTCTACACAATCATGCTTAAAACAGTACTAGCTTTTAGCTAGAGGATATACCTCATAGTGCTATCTCTGAATTTGAGTGCCTCAGTCTCCCTTCTCCTATTTCTGTCCTTACCATTACACTAATTAATGCATACCTTAAAATGAATATGACATATCTATATTAGATTCTTTTGAAATATAGTCATGAGACCACCTATTCAAGTCCCAATGATCATTAATCTAGCATCAATTTAAAACCTATTATTCATAGCAAACATTGCACCATGTGCTGTAAAACAAAGAACATTTCTTGCACTGACACCCAAAAAAAAAAATTAACATAATAATTACAAACAATTATTCCAAATGACAGGAGCCATATACCTGTCCTGGCCAAGTGATATATCTGTCAATTTCATTGGTCACTTCATTTTTAGACATCAAAGTGTGGTCCTCCATATACTGTACAGCTTTCTCTTTGCTCCACCTAGAAGAGAATTTAGTTTAAGTATGTAAGTATGAGAAAGTTGAAGAAATAACATGTAAAAACATTTGGCCAGACAGACAGATAGAGTGAGCTAATATAAGCTTAATAAATATACATAATAAAATCTAATGAGATTAACATTTCTATGTTGAAAGAATACTAAAGTTATATTTAATTCACAATGCTTTAGCTAATGTGATTTCAAAATTGATACTTTGTATTAGAAAGAAGCATACATAATTAAAACATGAAAGAAAACTTGATGAATTATTCAGAGTTTAAGTAAACATTGGTATATCCTAACAATTTTTACTTGTGTTTCTTTAGTTTTGTATAAACAAATGTAAAGAAACTTGTAGCACTTACATGGTTTTTCCCATTATACCAACTACAAATACCATAACAGTCATAAATATATAGTAATCAAAATAAACTACATTTGTGTCACATCAAGTGTGCTTATTTAAAGAAAAAAAACAATAAGGTTGATTTATTTACCCAAAAGCATGAATCCCCGTATCAACAACCAAGCGAGCAGCTCTAAATATCTCAAAACTATAACGACCAATCCTGTTTAGGAAAGAAACAAAAAATGTGCATGTAGATAAATGCAAGTACAAGCAAAAGTTCTGTCTTAAAAAGTTCAATTAACTTTAAAAGTGAACATTAAAGGACTTACTGATCAAGTTTGCTTTCATAAATGTTTAGTTCCTCACCAAGAAATTCAGAGTATAAACCCCAACCCTGGGACAAAAGTCAAGAAGAAAAGTAAAAAAGAAAATTAATAAATGAAGAGATAAAAAAAAGTTCAATGCAGATTTTTTTTTTCTTCAAATTATTACAACTGATGATTAGTTTTTTAATAAGAAAAAAAATATTAACCCTACTGCCAAGCTAGTAGAAGGACAACTTATAGTTTATAAACTGATAAATCTTCTGGCTAAACTTTAATATGGAAAAGGTTTTGGGAGTCTGCAAGTTAAGCTGGAGACTAAGACAATTTAGCAGCATTGCTTTGAAAGGGAGAAAACTGCAGTATGGACATGAATTTTTAACTCCTTCTCTCCTAATCAACGTACTATTGTTGATTTGACCTCATTACATTAAATTATATATTTAATTATTTAAACTTGTGTTATATAAAAAGAACATGCCAATCATAACAGGGTAGTGAAATAGTTATGAGCAATAAAGAATTCCTTAGAAACATAGAAATATAATTACAGAAAGAAAGAATTAAACCATAGATTCTAGCCCAGGTTCTCATCTCAATTCTCATATAAGAAAATGTTCTTTAATAGAATGAGCCATAGTCATTTTATAACTATCAACAGGAAGATCATACTATATATATTCTGTGGCATCTTACGTCTCGTGAGACGATCTTTTCCCTTTGCAACGTCTTGTGTGGCTAAAGAGGCCAATCCTTGACACACAGCTGCGGTTGCAGGTTGGACATATAAAAACACCCGGCGGAGCTGTATTTTCAGCCTTCTTTCTGCTTCTGTTGTGTATGGCATCTGCAATCCGAGACCCTTCTCTTATGCTCTCTTTCCATGTGGATCTATCCAGTGCTACTTTTTCCCAGCTGCTAGTGTGGATTTTAAATAGCTTCATGTCACGTTTGCATACATCTGTATACCGTAAAAGTGGGCGGCCAGTGGCTCTCCTGCCTTCAATAAGATCGCCATATAGTATATCTTGTGGTTGTCTACCTACTGGCATTCTGCAAATGTGGTCGAGCCAGCCAAGGCGTCTGCTGCTGATAATAGAGCGGATGTCCTGGCACCCTGCTCTTTGTAGCACTTCCTCATTTGTTATCTTATCTTGCCACCTTATTTTTAAGATCCGCCTTAGGCATTGGAGGTGGAAGACATTCAGCTTTTTTTCCTGCCACGAGTATGTTGACCATGTTTTGCTTCCGTATAGCAAAGTGCTCATCACGCAGGTCCGGTAGACTAAGGCTTTAGTATTGTTAGTCAGCAATATGTTGTCCCACACTCTTTTCTGCAACCTTGACATGGTGCCCATTGCTTTGACTATCCTATTGTTGATGTCTTTATCCAGTAGAGCATCGTTGGATATGATGGAGCCAAGATAGCAAAAGTGATCAACAATCTCAAGTGGTTGACCATTAACCCTTAAAATGCGTGTGGCAGTTTAGCCTCTAAATATCAGAATAGTAATTCCATTTTGCTCAGCACTTTAAGGGTTAATGTTTACTTGAGTTGCAGCATTAGTGTTTTAGACCAGTATCTTGGTCTTGCTTTGACTAATATTTAAGCCGAACTTCTGGCAAGCAGCAGAAAGTTTGTCAACCAGGGTCTGGAGCTGAATATCAAAGTCAGCTACAATAGCTGCATCATCAGCATACAAGAGTTCCCTAACAAGTATCCTCCTAACCTTGGTTTTTGCCCGCAGCCTTGATATATTGAAAAGTTTTCCAGAGGATCTTGTGTGGAGATATACACCTTCGTTGCTGTCATTGAAAGCATAGTGCAGTAAGCAGGAGAAGAATATGCCAAACAGAGTAGGTGCAAGCACACATCCCTGCTTGACACCACTGCTAACCTCAAAAGATGATGATTGGGCTCCATTATATTTCACAGTACATTTCGTTTCCTCGTGAAAACATTCAATGAACCTCAGTAGTTTGGGAGGGCAGCCTATTTTCCTCAGGAGCTTGAAAAGGCCACTACTTTATAAAGGAAAGCTAATTACGAATCCTTGCTATTGTTGTAGACTTATGCTGTTCTATTCAGCTAGCTGTGTACAGACTATGGACAGGGTGTAAAGTCTGTTTGAAGTTTTGGGTGGTTGAAAAACTATATTTTGTGAATTAAAAGACAATAATAAATAATGGACATTATTTATGCTGATCTATGCCAATATAGGCGGACGATTGGAAGGGAGATCAAGGTTTTGAAAAACAATTATATAAAACAATGTCCAAGGACTCTTAAGGTCTCTAAAACAATTCAGTAAGAAGTGGGCCTTAAGTTTTTAAAAATGAAATCAAATATACAAATAGCAGAAAGCAAAGGCACCTTTTCTAGCCTGTAACATCAGCTTGACAATGTAACAGTAGTTCTTTATATTCAATACATATATTTCATTTGGAACAAGGGCTATCTACCCTTTTCACTATTTGTTTTCTTAGTCCCCCCCCCTTTCTGCATCTATATACATAAACAAAAATGTTGGGCTATATTTTATTTTGTAAGTCCTTTTGTCCAGTGTCATTGAAATGTATCAGGTTCACAAAGCTTGGGTTTAAATCCTTGGTTAAAATGATCTAGAATATTTGTGGATATACCTCTGTGTAAGCTGTGTGGAAGGCAAATTTTCCAGGTGGTAAGTAGTATTTACTATCCTCAGAATATCTCCTGAAGTCTGGGAGGTCAGTGGCAGCTAGTGCATAGATCCCCTAAAAGTCAAATATTAAATATTATTAAACAACAACTCATTAAAACTATTTGTTCCAAAATATTAGCCGGTTAACTCTCACTAAAAATGCATTTAAAACATATCCTTATTAAAGTTTAAGTGTAGAAACAAATTAACTAATTAGTCTTACAACATGGCAGATGACTATGAATAATTTTAAAAGTCTAGATAAAAAATTGTAACTTCAGTTTATCCCACTTTTAGGAAACAAATAGTACTGAATCCTTAAAAGTTCAGTTTGATTGGTCATGTATTGTGTGCACTCTAGATTGCCATCTTGAGGGTTCAGGGTTCTAAACTGCTCCATCGCCATCACCTTCCACCTTGTGGGAGGCTTGAGGTTAGGATGTAATTATCTGAAGCATGTAAAACAGAAATAGTAAATGTTTAAGTCAACCTGTAAATGGTGGCCAGGTTCCCCTTCATGTAAGCTCAAGGCAGGCAACTCAAAAGGTAGACTATAACCAAGAGAAAGAGAAAAATAACAGGTGAATGTAAAGAAAACAAAAGCCAAATATTTATTTTATAAAATTAAAGATGTTAGAACATCATCTCACTAAAGTATTATAGAATAATGTATCCACATTTTTTATTTGGCCAACATTATTATTTTGATATGGTCATGAAGACCCAGAGATTGTTACAACAGTTTCTATACATGATTTCCAAAAGTAATGAGAATTATATAAATTCAAAGAAGACTAGTTTTTAAGCTTTAGAATAAATTATTGTGTACACTATATCTTCATATCTATTTATGTTACAGAATTAAATGCATGTAAAAATTTAAAATATGCTGTTTTGCAAAAATCTATTACAGAAACTAATACAGCTTCTTTTACCTTTTTGGCATGAACTAATGTAAATTTTCTTTTTATTTTTATAATTACTATATTATAGCATTATTCACAGAAATGTTTAAGTAATTATAATCAATTAAAAAATACATGCAATTTCATTCATACAGCCACTATCACATATAACAAGGATAGACAAAGCAATGGTTGTACTTAAATAAGAAAGAATGATTATGAGATTATGCCAAAATGTGGCTTGAATAATTAGTGTTAACATTAGTTTAGTTAGCTATCTAAACGTCTTTCAATTTCCACTAGGAAATGTTTAAGTTTATTGCAAACATATAAATATAATTCATTTTAGAAAGAAAATCTGTACTGACAATTTCCCATAAGATGTTATATCTTATACAGTAATATAAAAATATTGTCATTAATGCTATTCTGATATTTGTTAATGTTTAAGAAATAATTCACTCTATGACAATAGCTGTAAAATATTTTGAAGATTTTGTTTTCTTAATTGTGCATACAAATATGTAGCAACATTCATTACTTAAAATTAAAATAAGGTTCTGAAGAATTTTATTCCCTTCTTTTTATTAAAATTTTTATTTAAAATCACATTTTAACTTCTCACTACAAGCCAAGTATGGAAAATAACATGTGCTTACCAATCCTCTGGATTGTGATTGTTGATGTAGTAACAACCACTCCTGGAGCCATCAGGTGTTCCATTAAAGTAGAAACCAGCTGGTGAATTCTTCATAAAATCTGGAGCTGGTTTTATGCTGAAAAATGCACAAGATGCTAAACCACAAAAAATACATGAAAAATAATTTATCTTAGTTACTTTCTTAATTGGAAGGACACACGCGCACTGCTAGTGTTTCAATGACAAGATATACTTAGTAGTATTATAAATAAACAAATCAAGGAAAAAGCTGTACATTCATATATAAAATACTGCAAGATTTATTTCCCTTTTTCTATACAAAAATAATAAATTAATTACCATAAATTAATTGATTAATTTAAAAAAAAATTGATTTGTGTGTAGTTAAGAACAATGAATAATTGTGTTAAGTTTCAACTTCATCCAAGACTAGGATGTGGGAGAAATATTGTGTACAAAATGTGTACATAACTGACAGATATATTAAGTTGATATAAGCTTTGTAATAAAAAGTAGTTTGAAACAGACCCACCTCATTGGCATATCTGGTAAATCTTTAAATAGCAGTGAAATTTTGGGCCTTATTTTGTTGTAGCACAAGTTTCTGACAAACTCCAAAACTTCATCCTAAAAATTTGAATCAATGTTTGATTATTGTTTGTTTTACTTAACTGTATTAAACTGTAATATGCTGAATATATTTGTAAACAACCATAAAACTAATAAATGTTATTATCCATACTTTAATATTGAAGTTGAAATAGAGGTAACGCTGGAGCAGACGCTTCTCACAGTTATGAGGCTAAGAAACCTCAAAACTGCAATTTTGATTTCAGGTAACCCTAAAGTAAACAATATTTACATTATCAAAAAAAATTCTTATTGTTTTATAGCTACCTTAGTGGTTAGAGTATTTTTCTGTCTCATTTTAATCCCAGCCAAAATATCTGGTAAAGTTTGACCAAGGCCTTCAGCCTGTGCTAATTTCAAAATTTGCTCTTCAATACGAGCAACCTCCTTAAGACCAAGGTCATGAATTTGTTGTGGTGTCATGGAACAGCTCAGGTGATAGTCTAAGCATTGCTGATACCACTGGTCACCATCTTTAAGGGAACCAATGCCTTCCTTCGGACGCAAGTGATGGAAGTAGTCCTACAGAGAAAAAGAAAACTACACATAAAAATGTATGCATTTAGTTAAAAAAAATTGTCTATTATAATATTTTATATGTAATAATGTCACATGGTCAGCCAATTGCGATAAATTATGTCTTAAAAATAAAAATTTCATTTAAATGGGATGATCAAAAAATGTCAGTATTACTAATGCAGAATGTTAATTTTTATTAGAACAAAGAATGACACGTAAAACTCTGCTAGTACATCAATAAAATTAGCTAATTTAATGGGGATCTCTTCATTCTACATTTCATTTACGAATATTTTATAAGAATTATTAAGACAAAAAATAAAACTTATAAGAATCATGAAGTCAAAAAATAAAAGTAACAAGCCTAGCCTGCATAAAGTGCTTCTAAGTTTTGGGCATTTTTTAACAATCATAAAAAAAAAATATCTTCTTTGCCAAGCATAAATCATTATGGTGTCAAATACATGATATAATCATTGCCAGACAGGCATTTTGAAAAAAATCAAAGAAATATGCATCTCAGAAGCATTCCATAGTGAATAAGTAAAAAGTAAAGTACCTGCCACCACCTCATAGTTATGACATATTTAGTGAACCCCAAATAGCATTATGAATTTAGTGAATCAATACTGACAACAGCCATGAGGTGAGGAGAACTTTTCTGATCCTTACTTTAAGGTTCAGTTAGTAGGCAGTCTTGATTCAATCATCATTCAGAACAGTAAACTGTCAAGTGTTAAGAAGTAGAAAGTTTATACTCAAGTAATTCAACTGCAGTCCAGAATGGATATTTAGTTAAGTTTTAACAATGTAGAGTTGTAGTACAAGGAATGCATAGTGAGTTTGATTCATTCAGTGGATTTATTTATTGTAATAAACTTATTTATTATGTTAGCTATACATCAAAGTCTTTTAGTCCTTTCAAGTTGTCTGATTGTTAGACCTTACTCTATTCAAGTCTAA
This sequence comes from Biomphalaria straminea, assembly GCA_021533235.1. Classification (NCBI taxonomy): domain Eukaryota; kingdom Metazoa; phylum Mollusca; class Gastropoda; family Planorbidae; genus Biomphalaria; species Biomphalaria straminea. Next base: position 22,789,684 of record JADKLZ010000728.1, read on the forward strand.
CTTTAAGCCTACATTTTGATATAAACACTTGTGCTTAACTCTTTCTCTCCCTAATTATTTACCACGTTCTGGTGGAATCAACATTGGTATCGTCAGTTAGGAGAGAAAGAGTTAAAACAATTGCAATGTCACACATAAAAACAACACACTGACGGTACCCTTTGCAGATCTTATAATCTATGGAGCAGTTGATGTTTCTGTGTCATACAGTTAAGAAGAATGTCAGCACAATGGCCTTTACTTTTTCCAAACTTATATTAGGTACCCATTTCAGATGGATGGATTAACGGGCATCCAATAATTCCCAAAAACTCAAAATCCCAAATTCTAATCCTTGACTCCTTGGTTTGGAAGTCAAATGCTTTACCACTCAGCCACCACACCACTTCAAAGGGAAACAACTAATACATTTTCTTGTAATAAAAATCTCTTACATTTTCAACATAATTTTTCAATTTTTGAAATGCAGGAAATATTTGTGATGTCAGCAGCTCTTCAGCTTTAGATCTGAACTCGTCTCTGAAATTAAAAACAGCAAGAATCATAGGCTACATCTCTATTTTAAGGATATATGGTGGGAAGCGTGGTCGAGAGGCTAAGTGCGGCTTGAACTTGGCTTGCTTGGCTACCTAGAAGGGGGCTCGAGGTTCGACACCCGACTCAAGCAGAGATGTGTTTACTGAGCGCCCAAAAGGCAGCACGGGAAACCAACTCCTAGATACCCCCTCCCCCCCACTGGTCCACAAATGAGATTGGACCAAAGCGCTCTGAGCATGCTATAAGCATGAAAGTAGCGCTATATAAAAGCTATAATAATAAAAAAAAAAAAATATATATATATTAAATACAGGAAACAATAAAAACCAACAACAATAAATTAAAAGTTGTTCAACAGCAATGAAGAACTACTACTATAACTTGTACTACTATAACTTGCTTATTGAAGAACATTATTTATACCAATCATATTTTTTTTTGTTGTTCTAAAGATATTTACATTTAAAATTATGTTACATAAGAGTTGTTCTATTTCTCTTCAAAATAAATTTATTTTACA
>JADKLZ010000728.1:22819185-22831292 GCA_021533235.1 Biomphalaria straminea
TGTAATCGGCTTGTTTAAAATGAAGACCGGCCATATTCTTGCTCATCGGAAATGATATAAAAATATTTTGTAGAACACGAAAGAAGAGCTTTTACTGTATCCTGTTTAATGCTCAACTTGTGTTTCTTCAGGTTAGGACGCTACAGCTATGAGTCTCTAAGAGCAGCTCGCCTGGTCGTGGATTCCGGACTACACGCTTTTGGGTGACTGTGCTAATATTTCATATAGTTTTAAGAAAATGTATTTGCATACTGAATTATTGAAATAATAGACATATATATTTAGTGATTCGTGAAAGTTTTAACATCTAGTGGGCGCTTCATTCCACTTTTAACTCATCTTGTGAAGGTGGAGCAGAGAACAAGCCATTCAGTTTATGGTTGACCATACACTCACTAGCAGATCGGAAGTGACCAAAGAGGTGGACAGGTATATTACTACTCCCGGGCAGGTAAACAAAAAAATATACAGTTTATATAGGATTAATGTCTATAATTTTCAAAGATTTTCTTAAATTTTGTATTTTAACTTGCAGCTACTGAAGACCATGAACAGTCACTGACTCACTGTAAAGTCATTTTAGTTGCCATACCATATTATCTAAGTATTTGTACTGAATGTACAAGCCACATTTTACTAAGAATTATGCATTTTTATTGAGTTGTTTTTATTACGTTGGACCATTTCTTTAGACCATCTGTTTTAGGCCTAGATAGGGATACTTATATTCTCCAAAGGTCCTGATTGAATTTCCCCTTCTCTTTTCATACACTACACTTTTTTTAGACATTATGTCCTCTTAAAAAATGGGAAACAATAAAACAAATGTAATTTATCTGTTGGAAGCGGGTAAGGGTCTCGACAACAATCCTTCCTAAGGGCCTTGACTTATATGTCCTCATTAACGTCTACTTTTATGCTACAATTGCAGGACGATTTTTTTTTATAAAGAAACGTTTTGTCAGTAAGAGAAATTTATTTCTCTTCATCTTTGTGTTTTTAGGCATGTGCTTATAAAGTTGGAGAAATCAAGATCAGAGAACTGAGACAGAAAGCTGAATTACGCTTAGGTAAAACATATTACAACTGTCAAACTAGAGTTATCCCAGTGTGGCCGAGTAGCTAGCAATTTTTTCCCAAAGATGTACATCAACTGTCATATTTTTAGGAAAATCGTTAGAGCCGTTTTCAAGAACCGCGTCCACTCACCCATCCACACAATGCCCATGAATATGCAAACTGAATAGAGGGATTGTAATAAAGTATTTTTTTAAACTCTGCCATACGCACCACCATCTTGCTAGGGCAGAAGGTGTGCACTAAACTAGACGGGACCAAAATGGACTGTTCTGATGTAAAATTGAGTGCAGTGGCGTAGCTAGGATGGGGGGAGAATTTGAAAATGCTCCCGGGCCCCCACAACCCTAATGAGTGTTTTTAAAATTAAAAATATAATATTACGGGAAATGCAGGGGCCCCAAAGAGGCCAACCTCCGGGCCCCCTAACGATGGGAAATTTCTAGCTACGGCTCTGATGGAGTGCCGCCCAAGTTTGAAAAACTAGATCTTTGAAATGGAGAGTTGTGTGGCATTGATGTTACATGTGGGCTTCTTCAATCATTCAATATTTTTATCTTATCTTCTATATTACAAACGTTACTTTAAAAAAGAAAATAAATTACGTCCTATGCATTTCACGTGTCAATTTAGTCATGCATGTTAATCAATGACTTAAACTTTGTCAAGCCGTTAGTTTTCCTGGAAGATTCAGGCTACCCATTCCATTCTCTAATACCAGTAGGGAAGAAGGAGCACTTGCAGAGTTTCATCTAGCGTATGTCATTAGGAATGTGCCTCAATCTCTGTGTCTGAGTATTTCATTACGTTTTGTATTTCTATTTGTAAATTATAGTTTAGTGTACTAGAGCTAATTGAGTCTCTATTCTTTTGCCTTCGTCACATCTTATTCACTATTGTTGAAGTGCTTGCCGTAAACAGACAGCAGTATGTACATCTTCATTTCTAGATCACAACGAACAGAATGTTTTTAAATAGTCATCGTTCAAACCAAGATCGTGGGGTATCGAGACCAATCGTTAGAGTAGGCCTCAGCACTGACCTGCTACGTCACAACCATTGGGCGGTTTAGACCAATAGCTTGTTGCCACGTCATACAGACCTGTGACGTGGCAACGAGCTATTTGTCTCCACAGCCCACAGATTGTGACGTTGCAGGTTAGTGTTAAGGCCTTGTATGACGGTTGGTCTCTGTGGTACGCTCTCTGGATTATTGTCTTCATAGTTTAGGTCCAGTCGGTTAGATTTGATGAATTTATTTATTTTACATTATTATTTTTATTAATGTTCATTATTATTATTATTACATTATTTTCCATTCATTTAAACCAGGGAACAAGTTTGACATCAAAGAGTTTCATCACCAGATACTGTCATGTGGAAGGGTACCTTTGAGAACTCTGGAGAAAATTGTTGACGATTACATTAGTGAAGTTGAATCCCAATGTTAACATTTTGTTACAGTCAGCTGTCATACTCAGTGTATCATATCTCTTAAATCAGCTGTTCTCAACCTTTTCTGCTCGGCGACCCCTTTTTACAATCCCCCACTCTGCCGCGACCCCTCCACCCGACACATACAAACATACAGCAATAGACGAATACACAATAACAATACATATTGTCGATGGTCTTAGGCGACCCCTGGCAAATCTTCAATCGACGCACAAGTGGGTCGCGATCCACAGGCTGAGAACCCCTGTCTTAAATTAATACGTTTCTCCAAACGCAGTAGATAATTACATTCTACACGTATCCATTTGCTAATCTCGTCGTTCATGTTAATTTGAGACTTCAACGTTGCTAAGTCATTTTCATTTTTGGCTGATTCAGGCAACCTGTTCCATGCTCTAATGGCACCAGAGAAAAAATGAGTTTGAACGAATTTGTCTTGGGATATGGAATAAGAAATGTGACTTCAGTATAGTATAAAATAGATTATATTAATTTTCCCAATGTCCCAGTAATTAAATCGAATTAAAAGTCACTGTTTAGTTCAACTATATATACCTTTAAGCTAATAATTGTGAAAATTTATAAAGAGTCCACCCAGCTCTAAATGGATACCCGAGATTAGTTGGGGAAAGGTAAAGGCGGTTAGCCGTTATTCTGGCCGAATGACCTTTACATTATCTACCCCATAAATGGAAAAGTCTGAAATGGGAACTTTCTGTTATGTCACTCATAAATAGCATTAAGCTGATTCCTCTAATGTTACATTTAAAATATAACCAAAACCTGGTAGCCATTTTAAATCCACCTTCCCCACCTTACAGCACCAATCCCCCAACAACATTTCGGATATATTATTATTAACCCTAATTATTGCCTTGGTATTGTAAAGTTCGGAAATGTATTCTAGAATTAAATTGATAATTTTCAATTTCCTTTACTCCATAACCGGAGACAATTTGTAATGTACTCGTTTTGAAATATAAATTCTCATTAAAAGGTGAAAGTTTTGTTTTTTCAATGCTTTTACACTTTTAAAATGTTTTGTTTACACGTAAACTAAATATCAGATATATCTTATGTAGACTTACGACTATGTTCCTTACTTTCCATTAAAGACAAGCATATAGCGTAACGCTATCGTTATCTCGTTATTTCAGATGGCTCGACTATTTCAGGGTGATTCCTCTTGCTAGATACTTTCTACATTTCCTTGAGATTAGCGAACTAATAGCGATTCCTCTTTTAAAAAAAAATATAAATTACTCTTTTAATAATACAGTTTTTAAATTGCTACAATAGAATTAACAGCGAAAATTTTTTTTTCTGTAGACCCCATGAACCAACATATCCAACTTCGACTAGATATAACTTTAAAAATCAATCTGTGTTTAAAACTAATCCTGAAAATTAAAGCATGTTTTCTAAATGTCCATATTCATCTCCAAAGCTTATATTTAAACACTTGTTTTCCGTTATAAAAAAATAATAAAAAATAAAAACGACAACAAAAAAAGTTTCAAACATTGAATTTTATTTCCCTTTATTAAATTCATGACCCTTTATGACCGTCAACATTGCAATATCTCCCAAATAAAAGGCATGTGTTATATAAAATAGCTATTTACACTATAACCTATTGCGAGTCAAACACTAAAAAAATGACTTACATGGAAATATATCACAATTCGTACACATCTCACTCTTTTAACTATATATATATACAGGGTGATTAAATAAAATGTATACACACTTTGAACTGTCATAGACAATATATTTCCCGTAATACTATGCTAAATTTCTGAACATGGAAAGCTTCATATGTAATTAGAAAAATAAATGTTTCTTTTTCGCACTATAATAACTGACATTTTTCATGGGCTGAATTTCTAAGCTACCAGAAACACATATGCATTTCTTTTTCTTTGGATTCTCGAGTAATAGTATAAAAAAAATCATCACCTAGATACTACACAGAGTTAGTGTTAAACACAAGATTGTGGTCGGGGATCAGGCATACAAACATATTACATTGCATGATTTTGCTCTATATGATGATTGTAAATTACGTATAAAACCATGCATACGAAATGTATATATAGGTGCATACAATGCTTCATTTGTTTTTGCTGTCATCACACTTTCAGAAGGCCATAAATAGCTGTTGCATATTGGAGTAGATATTTAACATATACTTTAGTACAGGGTTTCTCAAACTGTGCTCCACGAAACCCTAGTGGTCCGTGAGGCCTAAAGGAGTGTTCCACGAACTACTGGAATAATTAATTATTAGGCTACCACGTGAATAAGCCTCTAAAAAATTAAGAAAAGTTTTCCTCTAAATACTTTGAATACCGTGAAGTACAGTAAACACTGAAGTTTAGTAATGACATTCATTTAACAATACCAAAACAATCTCTTTTGAAGACCAGTGGGAAATAGGATAATACTGGTAATTAGATTAAAAGATGACCTGCTGACCACTGTCAAATAACGCGAACCATCACAAAGTCCTCAGGGCTAGCAAAGACCTTCGTTCGATGAAAAGTACCAGGAAAAAAGAAGAGACAGTCAGAGAATACAACATAAAAGAATGGACGGGTCTGTCATTGAAAGAGATTAAATTTAAGGCAATGGACTAAGAGGAGGGGAGAAAGACGGTCGACAGATCATGTGTGGTAACCCCAATTTCTTAATAGACTAGGGAATAGGATTACTACCTGGTCGTGCGGTATGCGCGCTGGACTGTCGCTGCCTTCCCCTGTCGTCCTGAAGGAGGTTTGGACTAGGAAGTAGATTATCTTCAACTCTAAAGGAACATCCGCAACATGTCAAACATTTTACAAATAAACATAGATGAAGAAGAAAACAATATATATTTCAGATCACAAAGAGTTTGTGCTTTTTTTTTCATTATTATTTTAAAAAAACCTGCAGTGTAAAATACTTGAATTTGAAAATCCCCCCGGGCCCCCACTTGAGAGGGGTCCCCAAATGAGTATTTTTAAATTAAAAATTAGATAATAATCAACTGAAGGGGCCCCCAAAGAGGCCAAGCCCCCCGGGCCCCCAAACGATGAAACATTCCTAGCTACGCCCCTGCATACAAACACACACACGTTGAAGAGAATGAAATAAATAAAGGAAAAAAAAATTACCAATAAATATATCAGAACATTTACATCCAAATATAAGTCGTTCTAAAAGCTAACTTGTAGATCTATCGATTAGTAAAAAGCAAACACTCTTGGTATACGATTCAAACGTATCTTATCTTATAATATACCAATTTTATTTTACAAAGAAAGATGATTACGTCCTTCGAATGTCTCTAAGTCAATTTATTCATCTATGTTATTCAACGACTTAAATTCTTCCAAGTCTTTGGTTTTCCTGCCTGATTCAGAAAACCCATTTCATGGTTTAATAGCACTAGGAAAGAAGGGGTATTTGTACAACTTTGTCTTAGCATACGGAACAAGAAATGTGCCTTAATGTTTGTGTCTTTATGAAAACAGATAGCAAGGGCCAAGTGTTAGACATAGATCTATATCCTTAAACAGATGCTGAGTGGCGGCAGTGTGAGAGAAATTCCTTTATTCTGAGAAATAGGTCATCTATGTCTGTGATCCACGGTTAACGATGGTGTCACGAGGCCAGCACAACGACCAATCAAGTAGACTTTTCCCAAAACTTATGTCAGGTAACCATTAAGTCATTAAGGTCACAACGTCTTCTTTGTCTGGAGCTATTGAACTGTAATGACATTTGAAAGTCGAGACGTTTTGAAATGTCTTTATGAATGAGTTTTGAGTCGATATTGTTGCAGGCGCCTCCCGAGAAAACGATTGACATATGAAAGGGTCACTCTTAGATGAAACTAGACCTATGTCTCTTGTTTAAAAGATAATTTTTTTAATATTGGTTTAAAGTGTCATTTTACTTGGTTATTATTCAAACATAAATCATTAGGTAACTTTCACAATCTGGCTTTTTAAAAAAATTATTTATTGCTTGAAAAGTAATCTTGGGGTAACTTTTCAATCTAATCTATGCTTCAAGACTATAACTTAAGTAAAGTAAAAGTTTCCCTTTCAGACCTTGTGATCTATGGGACATGTTTAAATATGACCAACGTTAAAGCCAGGGTGTCAGGTACCCATTATAGTTAGGTGAACTCAGGGGCGCACTAAAAATCCTAAAATTCAAAATCCCAGTCTTCACCAAGTCAGGTTCAAAAGGCCGGGAGATTAACCACTCAGCCACAGCGCCCAAGACTTAAAATGGCGCAGATAACAGAAATGTTTAGAAGGAAACACGAAATGGATCTATAGAATCCTGATAAAATCAAGTAAAAACTTTAGTCCAGTTTCCTGTACGGCTAGTGTAGTGTTCACCCATCCAGCAGTCAATCTTATTACCTTCCAATCGATACACTTTAAAAATTGCATATATATAATTTTTTTTTTTTTACATTTCAAGAATATAAATCTTTTGACTGAATGAAAACAAGATTTTTTTTCATAAACTTTTTTTAAAGAATAACAGTTAAAAATATATATATAACATAATACTATGAATAAGGAATGTGCAAATATTTAGGAACCATCCTATCCTGAGACAATAGTATCTAGATAATAGCAGCACACACATGTAAAGTCATATTCAAGATTATTTTAATAGTTCCAACACACACATATAATCATTACCAGGAGGATTTAGATAATCACAGTACACACACAAATATTATCTTTGGTATTTGAAAGTTAAAGCAATCGAATTAGTCCAATACTCTTGTCTTTGTCGAACAAATGAATTGTGACAAAAAAGGGAGATCACTTTAAAGTTTTATTAATACATACATATTTTCCTACAAGTTTCTGATGCAACATTGTTGAGAAATTGGCTAATTACATGAAAATATGCAAATTTTCAACATGCTTTTTTTTTTTTAGTTAGGTGGAGATCAAGACTTTCCCAACATATGTAATTCCCGTTTCTCTGTATCTGTCATATTAGAAAGAAGACTGTACCAAAGTTTACCAGATTCTCCTGATTTCCACTGGCTAACTGCCAAGTATTTGCAGCGCACTCCCTGCTGCTCAAAGCAGCTTTTCCCTATATCAAATTTTAACGTCAGGTTCGGCCTTAGGTCCGTAAAAGTGGCGCCCCCGACCGTGGCAGGCAGGATGCCGAAGAGGTACACGTCATCTATCCAGAAAAATGGGTTCAACCGGGCGGCGTTCAACATAGGGCGAATGAGGTCGCTGGTGATGAAAACTACGTACCCCTGACAGTGGTCGAAGGGGTAATACTTATACCCTTTGAATTCGTCTTCGTGGACTTTCCATTTGCCTTTGCCCCGGACGATGAGGCTCGTTCCGGATCGTCGAAGGTGGCAAGCGATGTGCTTGGAGACGTTTTGAAACTTGGGCAGAATTTCACGCACCATCTTGAAAGGGTTGAGGAACACGTCATCGTCTATCTTTATGATGAGCTTAGCCTGTGGGCAGTGCTCGGAGATCCAGCGAAATCCAAGGACGCCCTTGTGGGTCAGGTTGTGGTACGAGTCTCTGAATGGTCCCTGGACGATGTCCTTGTAGTACATGGCCTCCTCCTGGATCTTCTTGGTGGTCAGCGGATCCTGAGTCCTGCCAAGGAGGAAGATGATGCGGTACACAAGGTTGGAGAAGAGACGCTTGCCCCCGAAAGTTTCTCTGATGACCCGGCGTCTATCGAAGAACGGCGTGGCGCTGCAAGTGGATACAAAAAAAAAGGTTATTAAGATCTGAAACAAGTTCAACAATAAGATTGATCATTCATGGCAACTATATTTAAAAAACGCCATTAAGAAAAGCGCATCAATCAGTTTATCATTAAGAAGTTATGGAAATAGATTTTATATTTATATTTATAAGACAAACGAGTATATCCCTAGGCAATGAAAAATTCTCATAACACACTAAATAATTAATTAACTAACAATTACTTTTTAGATTGACTCATGTGTTGTCAGGCTCAATGAATAATTCTGAAAAGTTTTAACTTGATCCGATAACGTGAAATGGGAGAAAAAACATGTTCAAACTTTGTACCAGAGTGAGTTGTGTCAATTATCAGAAATCAATCATGTAATTCATTTTAATAGGTAGATTACAATAATATATTTGTGCTTAAAACAGTTTCCATATAAAACAACATTAATTAATTACGACTAATTAAAATAATTGCTGCCTTTTTTATCGATTTGTATATTATCATCGACAATGAATAATTATGTAGAGTTTCAATATAATCCGGGATTGGGAAGTGGGAAAGGTTAAGGTATAAAACATTTTACCCAGACAGACAGACAGACAGACAAAAAAGGTTCTCATTTACAACAGTGGTTCTGACAAAGATTGGTCTTACACCCTAACAAATACCAACTGTCATGTGTCAACGCTAACATCAACTAATATTCTTTTGATGCAGTTTTCTTTTCCCAATTACTAACAAAGTTCCCGTTTTAGACCTTGCGAGCTATAGGGCAGATAATGTAACGGCCATCCTTTCTGTAGTCTACGGTTAACGAGGGTGTCATGTGGCCAGCACAACTCATGTCAAGTACCCATTAGAGCTGGGTGGACTCAAAGGCACCCAAAGTTCCGAAATTGAAAAACCCAGTCTTCACTAGGATTCAGTTCGGATCGCACCGCACCGCTTCCTTCGAAGTTCACGTGTAAAGCTAAATATAGCTCGTCAAAGTTCAAGGTAGCTAAAATAAACAAAAGCGTTGCAATAATCAAATTCCATATAAATTCTATATTCTTTTCTTAGGGTGTAAACGGGTCAGAGGTTAACAATTGGTGTTTTTTTACTTGTTATTTATTTTAATGCGTGCACGGTGAATTTACGATTTCAATCAGTTCAAATTGTGCCCTTATATTTGAAGTATTTAGTTTGCTTTATCTTCAAATTCCTACTGTGTGCCTTATCCTTTCTATGAATGAAGTCTGTGACATTAAACTATTCAATTTTTATAAAATGGATTTATGTTTATTTAAAACTATTTCAGTCATCCTCGGCTGCTACTGGCTGTTATACATTCCCTAACCCGAGAAATGCTTCTCAGCTTCAATGTGGCGCTCGGGTGAAAAAAGCCGTTCGAGGATACGATAAGACCAGTAGGGAAGCAAAAAAGTGACCCCGTTAGGGTGGCTTACTACCGAGACCATTGCACTGGTGGCGATGGAAGAAAGCCCAACAAAATGTATCCACATATCGTTACTCAAGGAACAGTTTTTTTTTAATGTCGTACAGCTGCACGTCTGATGTGGTACAGAGAAGTAACATGGGAGAGTTTCCCCGGTCTGCTCGACCTTTAGCCTCGCTTTTAATCCGACCGTCATGGGTTACGAGTCATCGGTAATAGGAATGTAATCATTTACATTAGCCTGGATCTTTGCCAGAAAGAAATTTGTTCAGACGGGCAGATGGAGGCACTCTTCCATGCGTCTAGAATTCCGAGAGTCTTCGACCTAACTCCTAAGAGAGTTACTTTTTCTTCTTCTTCTTAAACTGTCAGGAAGAGTTGAGCCTTCGGCTCTTAGAACTCTAGGCCAGCAAAAGTGAACAAGAGCTCCCTCTCACCAGCCTGAATAAAAACAGTGTACACTGATTTGTCTGGCGGGTGGGTCAGACTCGTGGCAAGAGGCCACGCATGCTAAGACCCCCACCATTTTCCTTTTCTATACCAGGCTAACTGTGTGGAACACGCCATTTATGTAACGGTTCCTTACAAAGAATTGTAAACGTGTAATTACCAAAAAGATACCAAAGTAACGCTGTGCATTTATTACCTGTGTACAATGATGATATAATCCACTTGCTTCCCGACTGGACAGATGTGGAGGGTATTGATGAGGTAGGGCGAGTCCAGACTCAGCGGGTAGCTTGACCGTATCACAATCTTCTCGTCTGCCAGTACCACCTGCTGCGTGGAGTTGCTGGCAGTTGTCGTTTGGTTGTTATTATTGGCCTTGCTTTGGTTCAGATGGATCTCATTGAGACGCAGGAGGTCCTTACCTCCCTTGGGAATGTTGAAAACCAAATCCACAGAGCCATCTGGATTTTCACTGGAAGTAAAAAAAAGTAGATAATGGGGAATAAATCTAAAAATTATTTTACTAGAATGTAACATTAGTCCTCTTTGCAAGGAAGTTATACAAAACAACAACAACAACAAAAACACAACAACACTAAAAGAAACAAAAAAAACAATAGCACTATGCTTCGGCTATTAAATAAAATAATGAATTGCCAGTAATTAACTGTCTAATTGGTTACTTTTTAAAATTGATTCAAGTCTTCTCTATGCCGATGAACAACTGTGCCAAGTTTCAGCTTGATCCGAGAATGTGTTTGGGAGAAATAACGTGTATACACTATTAACCAGACAGACAGACAGACGGAGTGAGTTGATATAAGCTTTATAAAAAGAAAAAAAAAAGATTAAATAAAACGAACGAACAAAGAAAATAACACGATGGACCTGATTTAATAAAAGAGCGTATCAGCCCAGGGAACCTATTTATCAATTCACTTTAACTTTTTTAAGACCTAGAGATTTATTTGACAGATGGTAAACAACTCTCTGTTAAACGCTGGTGTCAAGACATAGCTGCCTCCTAGACCACATAAAGAAAATCTCATCAGAAGAATGCATAGCTTAAAATCATGTTGGCCTAACAGAAGAACAGTTCGCGCACAATGTATGTCCTAAATGTAGATGTTATAGCAAAGTATTCCATGGTCAAGAGGGACTTCTTATGGTCCGACAGCTACGCTGGGCAGGGCACGTATCCCGTATGGGAGACGAACGTATGCCAAAGGCAGTACTTTTGGTGAGCTAAAAGGTGGTCGACGTCACAGAGGCGCCCCACGGAAACGCTTCAAAGACCAGATTATGCGTCAACTTTCCTTGGCTGACATAGAAGAGAGCACCTGGCTGCATGCGGCGTCGGAACGAGACAGCTGGAGGTCACTCACAAAGGCCGCGGGACACACATTTGAGACCAAAAGAAAATCTGCCGCCGAGGACAAACGCAGACGACGAAAAGAAAATCTAAACCGACCACCTGCGGACAATGGTTTTGCTTGCCCTGGATGTGGCAAAATATGTAGATCACAGCTGGGACTGCACAGCCACGGGAAACACTGTATTCCTCACTAATCTTCGGACTCGAAGACAAGCCTATTATTATTATTATTAATAATAATTGATACTAATAAATAATAATAATAATAATAAGGGAACCACATGGTCAAGATGATATGCGAAATAAAGTAAACAATATAACCACTCTTAACTGTTAAGAAACTTTCTAAAAAGTATATTTCACAGATCGTTGAAGTATTCTAGAGGTAAATACAACTTACGTTCGTTTTTTCGAGAGTTAATTTTCTTTTATGTCTATTTTAAATCATCGACTGCAATGATATAATTGCTGCTCGGTTGTGTGGTGGCTGCCTGGTTGTGTGGTGGTTTCTCTGGTTGTGTGATGACTGCCAGTTTTGCGGTGGCTGCCCGGTTGTGT
>JADKLZ010000728.1:22838937-22851809 GCA_021533235.1 Biomphalaria straminea
AAGATGTTCCTTTTTGAGTAAGCTTAGTTTAGCGTGTTGGTATGAAATGGAGATTCTGATAATACATTTGTTTTCTTCGCAGATTGCCTGATTCAGGTAACCCATTGCAAGTACTGTAAATTAAATGTACACTGTTTCAAAGTTATTTAAAGTTTTTGCCCATTTATAAACCATTAATTATTACGATTTTATTTAGCGCTTAGATGATTTGTCCAAGGACATTACACATTTACAATAACTTAAAAATGTACTTGCTTAATTATTTGGTTTCTTAAAATTTTGGTACTAAATATTTGTTTGCTTAACTTAAGCAAGAGTGCTGTGCCGCTTATCTCGTGTTGACCTATCGACCTATGTTTTCTGACTGGAAATCCTCACTAAGATTTTGAAGGCTTACCAAAAGGTAGATAAGTTCTGAAATTTCAGATATTTAATTTTTTTAATAGGTAACGCTTTATCAAAGCGTATGCCATACAAATGGCCACCTCACTTTGGGTTAAAGTGATTTTTTTGTCACTAAGACTAATGAAACACAACGGGGCTCTCTAGGGTAAAGATTCAATTTTTTTTTACAGTGTCCATTTTAAACTAAAGTAAAGGGTCCTCTTCAGACCTTTCGATCTATGGGGCAAATAATGTTAAGGTCATCTGTTTCTTTGGCCAACGGTTAACGAGCAGGTTGCTATGTGTTATGTTAAGGTCATCTGTTTCTTTGGCCAACGGTTAACGAGCAGGGTGTTATGTGACCAGCACAACGACCACCGACAATGACGTCAAAGCGCTACCTACCAATCATTATACATTTCAAGTAATTAAATGGAAGTAGGCCTATTTCAATTAATTGTTGCCTTTAGAATCAAAACGTGATCGATTCGTGAAACAATGTTACACACACCCAAAGACACAAACACACACAAAGACAAAGACGCACAAAGACACAAACAAAGACACACACACACAGACGAACACACACAAAGACACACACACAAAGACACACTATATGTAAAGAGCGTACTCCAAAGAGAATGATTGTTTCATTTTACTAATTCTTTAAAAAAAAGTTCATACGCTACAAAAACAATCAAACTACAAAGACAAAAACAGATACATACACAATATACCCCCCCCACACACACACACACGTCCGTGAGAATTATGTTTGTTTAAGAAAGGTAGATATTTTTTACCTGTCCGTTGTCTCGCTTGTGGTCCCTATAGAGGTGACAGGTATCAATGGTGAAAAAAAGAGAACCCAACGTGATATTTACAAGATCTACTCTCAGGTACAGGTGCAGACAAATACCAGCTTGGAACCTGGTAACTAGGTAGCGCGGAGATAATGTTGGTGTACGTGTAGGCTTCAAATCCAAGACAGAAATGTAGGCATTGGAAAAAGAAAAAAAAATACAGAGAGAGAGAGAGAGAGAGAGATGGAAAGAGAGATGGAGGAAGAGGGGGAGATGGAGGGAAAGTGAGAGAGAGGGAGTAGAGAGGGAGTACATTGATATGAGAGAGTGTAAAAAAACAAATTTGAAACAGAAAGAGTAGAACAATGAATGCGAAAAAAATTCTTCAAAAAAGCCTATTTAAGTTTATTTAGTTGATCCACAGACGAAAGTCTATAAATGGGACTATTTCAGCTTATACCACAATTTCAGTTACGTATAGTTAACTAGCTCATTAGTTAAATTATTTTTTTTATATTATTGTATTATCAGGTAAAAGAAATAATTGTGCAAAATGTAAAAATCAAAAATCGATTTTAAAAAAATACCTTTTAGTCAATTAACAATTGGTAAATAATTATTTTGCTTCATATCTTGAAAAAGGGAAAGAAAACGTACTTGAAAATTATGGTGGTATAAGTTCAATCATTCCCCAAGAGGAGTCTATAGCCCTGAGTGAACATTGTTTTTATGCATTTAAAAAAATGATCATGTAAACATTCATCAAGGCACCCCTACCTTCCCTCCCCCTTTAACATCTGGGCCACACACGTGAAAGGATCATGTTCGCATTCAGAAAGGTAAAAGCTAAACAAAAACAGTTGGTAACAATATTTATATCTTCCAATCGCACAGATTTATTATGTGTAAAATATGCGTGATCCAAACAATTACAATTACACTTAATATAAGCTTTATTTTTTTAAAAAGTATTTTTAATATATTTTATTTTCTTGTTTTTCTTTTACTTTCATTTTTACGCAGGTGCATTGTAGTCTATACGTTTCGATATTACCGGTACCGATAAATAAGTTTAGTTGCTTACTTACTTAACACAACTGATTTCTGGTACATTCAAGATTCTCTGCCGCATCGGTACTATTTGTTTTATTGAGGTTTATAATGAGATGTTCATAAAGCTTTTCAATGCACATTTCACAACCACACAGCGAACTATATAAGGTATAAAGACCCACCATAGTTTCGTTAAGCTATGGTTATGAGTAAAATAAATTTTGTAAACCACATACTTTTCATATATTCCGCACAGATGCTTTCCGCTTGTAAATGCTTCTATAACCCGCGGATTAAATGCTAGAAAATATGTAGTTTTAGATATCTTTAGATATTCTATTCTATGGCCACCGTCAGTCGCGAAGCGACTATGGATCATCTCATTTCCATGAGATGAATGCCTGGGCATAAGCTGTGGTCGGAACGATGTCGCCCACACATCAGTTCCCCCCTCTCCACGCAGCTGATGTATACATTTATGTAATCAAAGAAAATGTTTCTTGATATTCTTGTTTTACATATTTCAGATGTTCTCGAGAGTCCGAGAATACTACACACAGGCCTAAACTTCAAACAGGAAGGCTAGGGGGAGGCGGGTTCTGAACCCGTTGACCTTCCAACCCACATTTCACACGACCAGGCAACCAGGGCGTTTACAAAGTGTTTATAAGAAGCAGACAATTTTTAAGTTGAAGATCTTTCTGCTTCCAACATAATGATATCATATATTGTATATAATTATACTAAGTACTTTTATTTTAGTATAAAAAGTAACAGTTTTACTCCGCTACTTTACTCTAAAAGTAACATATTCCGCTACTCAAATACTTGATTGGCATACCCAAAAGTTCATCCGATGCCAGTAATTTAATCTGAAAAAATTAATAATTTCGTACACTTCGAAATGACAAAAAAACAACACCATTAGCATGCGAGAGCATGTCTCATTTCCAGAACACTTTTTAAGTGGCCGAAACATATCAGAGCAGACAACTGAGCAATCTAGAAGAGTGCACTTCCGTGTTCCATTGTGAAAACAAACAACCTATTTAATTCATGTTATGGCGAAACTTTTGAACCAGTTATGAACAAGAATAACTAGATCAATACATTGATATGAATAAGCTCAGGGTAAAAGGATCACCTTAAATCTATATAAATAAATCAAGGCCATCGAATTTTTCTTTTGACATCTGAAAAACAAATATAAGTAATTCTAGAAAATTCCATCTATTCCAAGTGAAACTTATGCATGTAATTAACTTTTCACTATAGCAGCGTCCGTGTGACTTCAATTTCTAACATGTGGTAAAGATGTTTGAATCTTTCTAACGCTTCGACTATTCATTTTGTGTGTTACTGTGTCACTTCAGGAGACTGCGTATCTTTTCACTTAAAGGGAAACTCTCATAGTTTTTAAAATTTGAGTTTTTGATATATTTAAATTCTGCGTAAAAAGTTGTAATAGTAAACATATTACCATTTTTTATTTAAATGCTTAGAAACATTTATATTTAATAAATTGACAGTAAATTATTGACATCTCCTAAAAAACGGGATTTTTTGAGATTCTGTTTTTATCTCAGGCATACGTCACTCCCCCCAACAATACTGAAAGACAAACTAGATTTAACCAATCGTGTCGCTTCTTTCTTATAGTAGTTGTCAGGCTCTTAGGCATAGTCCAGAGCTATGCTATAGTTTTTTATAGAGAGAGATGCAATAGCATTATGATAACCAACTCGAGAAAAAAAAAACATTTTCATCTAAGCTTCTTCCTATCCCAAGAAATAAATATATCGTGTGTCTGACTGATTCGAACAAACTGGTCAGTGTAAGGCTAGTCTAGACTACGTGTAGTCGGTCATGACAAGACAACCAAGCGATAATGTTTGTTGTGTGTTAAGTGGTCAGGCGAGAAAATATACACTGCCGTGGTTTGTCAAGCATGTAAATCTACTTTCAACACGCATTTTTTTTCTTTGCTTCCAATATTTAGATCTAACTGCATAGACGAAGATATATTTCTTTTACGAGAATGTAAACTTTACTGTTATGTTTTCCGTTATTCAGCAGGTACTCGGAGTAGTAAAAGATTGTGTATCTATGCGTGACGTCACATAGAAACTACGTGAAAATCTGACCGTTTTGGATGCGCAGAAAAATTACGTCAGAAAAACATCAATTACTTAGTTATTCTTGCAAATAAAAAAAAAGAATAATATATTCATTATCTGTAGATCAAATTGTAGAATATTTTGTGTATTGTTAAAACCATGGGAGTTTTCCCTTTAAAGGCCAAGATTCATTTTTAGAATTGGTCGAGCTAGTCATGAATTTTTAGCCATTCGCACCCAAAAGGTCGAGTTCGTTAATGATTAGCTTTGCAATAAAAAGTAACTCTATTTAAAAAGTCAAATGTGTGACATGTTTATGTTTCCTTCTCTAGTGTCCACATGCAGAATCAATTTAACTCTTTACACACGCAACTATCGATACACTCCACTCTACAGCTCAACGCTATCGAGCCATATTTATAATCTGTTAGCAAAGACACATTTAAAACAGGAACAGGAAAGACATAGAATGACATAAATGACATAGAGGCTGTAAATAAGGTATTTATTTTAATAATTTATTGATGACAAAGTTTATATTTGATTTTAAGCATATTTTTTTTTTTGCATGGCTTCAATAAATGGAAAACATAGTCAGCTTTCTATTGCAGTCTACATTTTAATGATCTCGGTTGCATAGTTTTTAATTTTTGTTTGGTCGCGCTTATGGACATCAAACAAAGATCTTAGTAATTTACTTTAAATAAAACCCAGAGTTTCTTTTTTTTTATCCATGTTTTTCAAGAGAATTTACACCAAGAAGAGTTTGGAATCAAAATCGGAAAAATGTTTTATCATCAGATATTGGTTGACATAAAGTAAAAAAAAAGTAAAGTTCCCCTTTCAGACCTTATGGTCTATAGGGCAGATGATGTTAAGGTCATCTGATTCTGTGGCCTACGGTTAACAAGGGTGTCATGTGGCCAGCACAACGACCAACCGCCTTTACTTTTCCCCAACTAATGTCAGGTACCCATTAGAGCTGGGTGGACTCAAGGGCGCCCGAAAATCCCGAAATAAAAATCCCAGTCTCCACCAGGATTCGAACCCGGGACCTCCAGTACGGAAGCCAAGCGCTTTACCGCTCAGCCACCGCGCCCCTATTGGATGACATGCACGACTAAAAGAACACAAGAACTCGCTTAGGACGCCAAACAAGTTTTTTTTTTAACAATACTTCCTTATAAGTCATTCCTTCATGAAGAACCTGGAGGCTACTTCGCCCCTGGCTGCGTGTATGACCTATAGACTAATTAGAATTTATGAACGCTGTTAGATTTTCTAAATTAGCTTTAGCAAGTTTTAAAAATTTTCATTGCTGTCATCAAATCTGTTAATATTAAGCGTTAATCTCGTGACCTCAGTTTGTTTTGATCATTTTCAGAAATGAAATTGCTTGCTCGCATTAGTATCTGACAAACGTAAGCAAGGCTACAGTTCCAGTAACTCTACCAGTCGTTGACGGCTTAGTTTAACTTAGTTCACTTTGTTTAATTTATGATTTCCTAGACATGAATTTGCTTCCTCAAATATGTCTGACCATCTGGATTTTCTTTAGAGTGACTTAATGCCAATGAGGTCTTTAAAAAGGTTTAGATAAGTAACATAGAATGCCCAAGGCTAACGTAAAGAAAGTGCATCTATATCTGCAAAGATACACACTGTTAGTGTGTAAACACAAATAAACCATCGTGATTTTTTTTATTCGGTCTTATTAGTTTTTATAAACAATTTGATCTATTTGTGCGTCGTAATTGCTAATAAATTAAATTCCTATGAACCTTTTTTTTCCTAAAAATTGGTTCTCATTTTTTGCTTTACCGTGTATTTTTTTTTATGGTAAAATTCTCGATTTCTTAATTAAGCAACAATAATAATAATAATAATAATAATAATCTTTATTGTCCATAAGGAAATTTGTCTTACAATTTGTGCATTATTTGGCGCATGCGTCATTAGTTGGCCACCCCTTAATGCAAAGGGAAGCTTAAAGGTGTAACTGAGTGTAACAGCTTTACATAAGGCGTAGGCTATAAAGATACACAATTCATTAATATATAACTTTATGATCTTCTGATTAAAGAGTGAACTGATGTCAAGAGAGAGGTTGTATTCGCAATTGATAGCGTTAAGGGGTGGAAAGACCTTAGAATGGAAGTTAATAGGAAATGTTGTGTAAGGGTAATTGAGACCGCTCAGGGGTGTTTTGTTTTAAATGATTGTTTAAAATATAATAGCTTATAGAATCTCATACATCAAAAGAGTATGTGTTTACAATAGAGTGTGTGTATGTGTGTTTCTATGGTGAAGGTGGCAAGAAGTTGGCGGTTGGTTGTGGATAAACGGTATTGTCATATCTTATCTTCTTATCTTATATAATACAGACGTTACCCGGTACTTCAAAAACTTCAGTCATGCATATTAACCAATGACTTAAATTCTGTCAAGTCACTGGTTTGCCTGGCTATCTCAGGCAACCCATTCAATGCTCTAATGGCACTAGTAAAGAAAGAGCATTTGCACAGATTGGTCCTAGCATATGGGACAATATATGTACCTTTATCTTTGTGCCTGAGTATTTTATTTTATTTTTTTTTTGTATTTGAAGATTATGGTTCAGTGTTTTATGTATAATTGCTACTTTACTTTGAGTCTTCTATCCTGAAGGCTTTCTAAATTTAGTGATTTTACTAAAGGTGTTACTCTAGTCAAATGTGAGTATTCGTTTGTTATGAATCTTACTGCTCTATTTTGTGTCATCAGCGGTTTTAGAAAGGAATGACGACTCTATATTGCCAGACTAAAAAAAGTGTTATTGTAGTTGGTTAGATGTTGTTCAGAATACCATTTTATACTATTACTAAAGTCTGCTACATTGATTTCATTTTATCCCAAGTTGAAGTTGTTTTTATTGTAATCAGAGTTTAACTATAAACAAACCCATCTCGCATCTACTGCGCATTCTCATTAACTCTTTCTCTCCGTATTATTTTTTTTTTTACATTTCGATGATTTCTTCATTTAGTTCATTACTCTTTCTCTTCCCTGTAATGATTAAGCTTCAAGAGCGTTGTTGCTTGTCATCAGTGAATGTTTTATTTGGTATAGAATTAAAGGGAAATGTATACTCTTTTTATATAATACTAAGTCAAGTTTATAAGATTAAACATTAATTTATTTTAATGAGGTTACAATCAACGATGGTATCGTCGATTAGGAGTCAAAGAGTTAATGCTCTTACAACTGTACGCATTTAGAGCTTTTGGTATCTATTTCACACTTGGCCCCAAGCAATCAAAGGGAATACAGAGCAATCAATGAGACAAATACATTTCTCTTTTAAAAGGCAACATGAAGAAACATGTTAAGGCTCAGTGTTCGCGAGCCAAAGTGTTTATGACCACAATCAAATTTTTCTTGGAATTATAAATCGTTTTCCTATTAATTCCAAAACGATTCATGGGCTGAATACATTATCAGAAAAGCTTTTAGCTTGGTAACATCCTTGTTAAAAAAAAATAGCTTTCATTCAACCTACGACAACAATAACTCGCAGTCAAAGAAAATCTCAATAAAAAAACATTCCAGTTGACGCTGTAGTTTTATGCATTTAGATTTAATGGCCAAACCTTGACAAAGAGGTTTAGAAGCTATTTGAGAAGGTGCAAATCCTGCCAGAATGGATTGAAGAGATAAAAAAAAAAGTTTGAAAGTAAAAGTCAATTCAAATTATAGAAATACTTACAAATTTCAAGAGACGCCGCATGCAGGAAGAATGTCAGAACAGAAAACCGGTTCTTCATTCTTAGGAAAAGATTTTCGTAAAGTATAATAAACGGATAATTTATATAAAAAAGACTTGTATTAAATAGTGTTGAAAAGTAAAAAGTGTCATCATTTATCTAAATAACAAGAAAATCATTAATAATATTTTTTTAAGACACTTCATCCTTTATATAACTTATGAAACGTTTTATTTTCTAGATTAAACAAAAAAAAAAGTACCATTTTATTAAATTCCGCTCATCATTACTCCCCCCCCCCCAAACGAGAAAGAACTTGAGTTAAGCGAATGCATAGATCTTTATAATATTTCGACATAAAAGACCATGCGCAAAATTTTCCCCATTAAACTCAAGGAACGAGAAAATACTCAAAGACATATAGACCTTCTAAGATAAATATTTTCTGGTTCTTTTACCAGATTTAAATTTATTATTTTTTATTTGGAAAATTATAAGATTCAAACTAGAGTTAAACCAGTGTGACAAATAAGCTAGTAATTCTTTGTCTTTAACAGTAAAATGTCTACAGCTCGACGCTATCGAGCCACATTGATAGTCCGGTAACAAAGACATTTGTAATATTAAGGGGAAAGACAGAAGCATATTAATGTCTCTATTTTATATATTTACTGGTATTATCCACCGTCTACGACCGTTGATTAGGTCATAGGGTATAGGCCTATAATTTTTGTTTGGCTATGGACCCATCCTGATTTATAACTAGACCTGCTTTTAAATTCGAGAATCACTTTTCTCTCCCCCGCCACTCCCCCAACTCTCTGCCTTAACAACCATTTTTCTTCACACTATCTGACTATACTTCTGCTCTTCAGTTTTTTTTGAAATAGTTGATTAGCTCTTTGATACTTTTTGGGCTGGTCATTTTTTAAAATACTTTTTACATCCTCGCCCTCCCCCCCCCCCTTTTTTTTTTCAAAAACCTTTTTTTTTTATATAACTGGCACGGCATGATCCTTTTAAATATTGCATCCTGCGCATCGTAGGCTCGAATAATGTTTTGGCGGGAAACACCCCCTCCCCAGTTGATCTCTCCTGTAACACATATTTGGCCAGTGATTTATAGTTGTTACGTTGAATTACAACGGTCCGCTTCTATCAACCTCCACCCCACACTGAACTGAGAATTATAGGTTCACTTTTCTAGCTTTCCCCTTAACCATCCCTGATTAATGAGCTTTTCTTTTGCTTCGTAACTGAATATATAAGGATGTCAAAGCTTTTTTTTTTTTACACATAAAAACATGCATTGAGTCTATATTGGCTTCATAAGACCCAAAACAAAAAAATGTAGATGTAGGCCTATACAATGTCTACAAAAGTAAGTTTTCGCGCCAAGGAGAAATGTACGCATAATACAAAAAGTTTAAATAGTGCTTAAAAACAGATGAAAGTTTAATCTTTAACCATGCTTTGTTATGTCGGCTTTAAAAACCATATTGGGTCTAAATCGCGAAAGTAGACCTCAATAATTATAGACTGGTAAATAAAAGAGGTTCATGAAACGAAAATTTGTGATTTTATTTATAATGTCTATGCGTTTTGTTTAATCTCTAAGACTGAAGATCATGCAATTTTTCAATTTTTCAGAATTCGGAAATCCGAATACAATAGATATACATGTTTTCAAGTTACATGAAGTTATTTCCTTTTTTTCCAGTCTATATTTATATATGTCTATGATCGCGAATAAAAAATCTTCTTGGGTAAATTTAACAACTGCGGTTTCAGTCGTGAAAGGTGCTATAGGTTGTTATAGGCAAACAGAAAGTAGTAGCTGCTTAGATATTCATATTTTCTCGTCCACAGCAAGTGATAGACTTAGTGAAATAATCAAATACATGAATCAGAGCTCTTAGGAATATACATTTATATCTCTATTCAGTTAATAACAGTAAATACTAATAACTACATAACTTTCTAAATGCCCTATTCTAAGGGTCAGTCATCATTTAATTAGAATACTGTTATACATATTTGACTTTCCCATGACCAAATTAGAGATGCGGAATGGGACCAATTTTTTACAATTCTTATTTTAACTCAATCTATACAGCGAACAATATTCATGTTTTTTTTCTCACTGGTAGTTCCCATTCTCTGATTAAGTTGAAACTTATCCATTGTTGAAGACAGTACATGAAACAATCAAACAATATACCAATTTTTTAAATACATTTTGTTTTAAATAGAAAAAAAAAAAAAAAACAAACATTTTGCAGTTCTGAGAGGTTATTGGCAGTAATTGTGCGGTCCTTACCCTTTACTTAAAAATAATTTTCTGCCTTTTTTTATTTTTTTATTTTTCTTCATTATGAAAAAAAAAGTGTACACTTTACTTTGTAGCCTAAACTAATTAGGAGGATCTCTTTTCTCGAGTCTTCAGAAGCCTCTTAAGCAGTGTGCCTTTGACACAACACTTACAATAATATATTGATAAATATTCATATTACGTATACCACACAAAATACTTCATTTCGTACTTCAAATTTATTTATTGATGCCTCATATGTATACAGCACAAAATATAAAAATATCCATACATAAGAATATAAATTAGCGTCTCCGTTAATTAAAGTAAGAATATAGGGTTTAATCGAAACGAGTGTTATTAATTTTCAAGAATTTTAAAGGTACGGACCTCACAGGACAACTGCTTCAGACAAAGTTTCAATGTCCTTGACCTTCGTATCCCTCCCCGTCCTCATATAGAGCGTGGTCTTAAATGGGACAGCTTAAAATGTATTCGTATCTTCCTTTCCCAGAACCGGTAGTTACTTCATACTGTATTTTAACCAACATCAACGAAAGCAAAAAAAAAAAAAAAAAAAACAAAACAACCTTTCATTTCGACAGCTAATGATGTTTTAATACATGATGACAACTAATGAAGAAATGTGACACAATAATAAATCAATAACAATATTTGAAATGCATATAGTTGAACAGAACAAAACGGGAAAGTTTCTCTGAATGAATTGTCGAAGTTATTGTTATTGTAAGAGACCCTGTCGGACAGAGTCGGGTTAATGCAACATGGCGCATGGTATAAGAACTTGTGCAATAAAAAAAATAGGGTACTTGATATATGTTAAACAGTGCTAAGTGTACCTATAGGCAATATAAGCAATATCTTAATGCCTATACTTGCCAACTCCGTCCCCCCCACCAAAAGAAAATTGACTTATGGTTATTATAAAGGACACATTATCTCAAATAGCTTACTGCCTTATCGAGTCTAAATCTGGCTCTGCTGGCTAGGTGATAGTTGTAAGACAAAAATACAATAATTTGACAACCGATGTTGCTGGGATTGGGCTAGCAAGTTGCAACAAAACTTACAACAATGCAATATTGAACATTTGTAAATATCTTTATCTCCGAAACACCACAGCTAACCAAAATATTCAGACCCAATCCTCAGTGCCAAATAGTTGCATACTCATATAAGTGAATTAAATATTGAGCTGTAATAAATAAAGCGCTATAACTTCTCACTTTTTATTTACATCATGGATAAACATTCTGCTAGGCACATTACAACTAACAGTAAAACAAAATATAAAGATAATACTTAAAAAAATAAAGCTTATATCAATCATAGTTGTATAAATTAAATTGGATCAGTCATGTTATTTAGATTTCTAATAAATCTAGACTAACAATAAAAAAAAATATAAAATAAAATAAAAAGGTGGAACGACCTGAATTCAAAAGTCGTGACTCAAATCTTCTCAGGCTTCTCAAGCCAACACAGTAACCACTCTGCTAGTAAAGAGCTTAGTAACATGGAAGATTGTAGAGTTATCTATTGTGTCTATAGTCTCTTCCTATTTTATTCATGTTGTGTTTACTAAGACTCAGACGATGACCTATAAAGGGTAATAATTCAGCTTATACCACTTCAGTCAAGTAGAAATTATTTCCCTTGTTTGAGTCACCAAACAAAATAATTTATTAACTAATTAGACAATTTTTTTTTAAAATTGATTCTTGCGTTGTCAGGTAAAAGAAATAATTGTGCAAAATTGTAAGATGATCCGAGATTGGGTGTGGGAGAAATAACGTGTACAAACTTTTACCAGAGAGACGAAAGGAGTGAGTTGGTATAAGCTTTGTAAAAAATAAAATACAACTGAAAATCCTTGTTAAAAGATGTTCGCCTTCCCGTGCCACTACATATGTTATTGATAGGCCTAAATATTTTCTCTTTAAATGTCTGTTAACTCCACCCCCAACCCAGTATGTCCCCTCCCTCCATTTTCAATAAAGGAACAAATACTAATCAATTAAAACAAAACCAAATAGTTAAAAACTTATGATACGGTATGGAGGTCTAGTATGCAATACAATAGTGTCGGCATAATGAAGGTAATTTAAAAGCAACAATAATAGCATTCTACCGACAGACAACAAACACAAACCCAACAGCCTTTCGTTACTCAGGGACAAGCGGCATGAAGCAAATCACCGTTACAATAACTTTCCCAAATTGAACGGTTGAACCAAATAGATCTAGAGAGTCTAAATATAGTTTCTTATTCAAGAAATGTTTTGTGATATGACCTTATCGATTTACGCGTTTTTTTTAATGAAATTGTTAACTTTTTTTTTTTTTAGATGACATTAACGGTTAAAAACCCAGCTTTCATCTTTCCAGTCATGTATACATCCCAACCCAAATATTCGTTTCGCTTTATATTTAAAATAAT
>JADKLZ010000728.1:22874763-22886951 GCA_021533235.1 Biomphalaria straminea
CAGTCTTAGATAATTGGAGGCCCTAGGCGAAATGAATTTGATGGCCCCTCATGAAATAGAAAAACAAACAAAAAAGAAAGCGAAAAATTTAAAATACGCAATGTTTTTAAAACCTAGTCAGGCAAGTGCCCTCCAGCACTATTGGACACAAGTTTCGCTATTTCTTCTCTTAACTCTTTCTCTCCTTAATTATTTACCATATTCTGGTGAAATCAACGTTGGTATCGTCAGTTTGGAGAGAAAGAGTTAAGAAAAATGACACGAGTCCATTGCCAGGCCTCCACCAATTGCAGGCCCTAGGCGTCTGCCTAGTTTTCCTAGGCCCTTTGCCTAAGGCCGACCCTTGCATAGCCATTTAAACATCACTTATAGACACACACACACACACACTCTCTCTCCACCTCACACACATACAATTAAGAAACGATTCCACGATCTGGTGGTCCTTCCGTTTCCGGGAAACAATTAGCGCCGAACGTTTGAACAATTGAGAGTCCAACCTCTTGAAGTGCATAGTATCAAAGACAACAAGAAAAGACAAAATACACTGACCTTGTGGACTAACATTCGATGTCCTACTGACCTAATTAGCTACAGACGGCCAGGAAATTACAACGCGACATATTACGCTATATTCTGTGCAGACTTCCTTCCCGTCCTCTGAGTATGTCACATGACTTCAGCTATTTAGTGCAGCAATATTGTTCTATGGTGTAATTAGACTGGGGCAGGAAGTGATTGCTTCCTGGAGTTTATTGCACAATACCCCCCCCCTTTCTCTCTTTTGTTCGTAATTATTTGTGCTTCTAGAGATTGCTGGTCTTGAGGTAATGCACTCTGGACTGTCGCCTAAATGGCCCCTGGTTCGAGTCCTACCTACTGTCATTTTCTGCCATCCTGGCGGGGGGGGGGGGGTCGGGATAAAAAGGGAAAATATGAAACATTTAAAAAAAATCTTCTATCTTATGAAACAAGCAGAAAAAACAAAGATGCGTGAAAAGGAAATAGAGATTAAAACAAAGAGAGAATTTAGTTGGTAAGAAAGTTTTGACTTTCAGAACTATTTTTCATATCTTCTTCTTCTTATATGTTACAGATGTTACTTTAAAAAAGAAGATCACTACGTCACTACGTCCTACGCGTCATGCAATTATTCATGTATATTAACCAATGGCCTAAACTCCGCCAAGTCACTGGAAGAAGGAGCTTTTGTACAAATTTGTCCTAGAAACCTGAATGGTTTCTAAATTTAGTGATTTTACTAAAGGTGTTACTCTAGTCAAATGTGAATATTCATTTGTTCTGAATCTCACTGCTCTTTTTTGTGTCTGTTCTAGTTTCTTAATGTTTTCTTGCGTTGAGGAGTTCTGACGTGGTCATCCCTCCTAAAACTGTAATGAACCTTATAGTTAGGAAACAAGCCGATAATAATGACAGTGTCTTTGTTTTATACAGGTTTCTTTTTTTTTTAACAAAGCTTATCTCAACTCCCTCTGTCTGGTACAAAGTTTGAACATGATTTTTCTCCCATTTTCCATTCTTAGATCAATTGAAAACTTTGCATAATTATTCATCGAACCTGACAAGACATGAATCAATAAAAAAAATATTTAAACAATTATTTAATGAATTGTTGGTGATATTAATTATTTTGTTTGATTTCGAAATAAGTGGAGTAAAGGCTACTTAAGTGGATGAGATGTGGATGTATATATATATATATATATATATATGGATTTAGTCCCTCTATTAAATTTTGAGACGTTTTTTTTTCCCAATTTCCCCTTCTCGGATCAAATTCAAATGTTGCCTAATTATTCCTAGTCGCCAACAATGCACGAATCAATCCAAAAATTAACGTTAATCTTTTAGTACTATTTCAGTTTGTTTTATATAACAGAACAGGAGCAAAACCTTATAATTTTCAGTTAAATTGTAACTATCGGTTATTTCCCCTTAGATAAGCTTTGGTTTTAAAAAGTATTCTTTATTCTAGTGCTTGTTTAAGTAATAGCAAATAAATGATCATTTAATGACATTCAGCTTGGCCAGGAGAACACTGAACCATATCATCCTCACTACAATAAATGCATACTTTATAATTTAACCACCTTTTTATATCCTACAATTTACTCATGGAAATTTCTTTTGAAATCAACTAATGCATTGTTAAATCAAAGTAGACATTATTGGATAACATTTTGTTATTATTATTATTATTATTTTACATTTTGAGTGTCAGAACAATGCTAATGAATATTGTGGATATTCATAATGCAAATCTTGTAGAGATAAACTTTTTTTTTATGTAGTCCACATAAAGCACAAAGGATCTATTTAACTATCAAATGCCCAGACTTTGGCGCAAAATAGCATTTCAAAATTTTATAAACGGACAATGTTTCCCAGACTGTGTGTTCCGCGGAATCCTGGTGTTCCCCGAGGTTTGATTAGCTATTCCACGAACTAATCGAATAATTAACTAGCAGGCCACTAAGTGAATTAATCTCTCTGGGAAAAAATAAGCAAAGTATTTCAATAAGTACTCAGAATGTGTGAAGTTTTCAAGGAACAAAGTTTGTGAATCACTGTAATTGGGGATGTACCCATTTTTTTAATAGTTTCGTCAGCACAATACACTTCAACATTTCATACATTTTTTTACATTTTCTACAGGCGCTTGAGTTAACAGATAGAAAAAAATGTTAAATGAAATATAGACTTTTTTTTTTCGACTCTTGAATATTCAACAAGCAATCTGTCTCAGTCATGCACACGTTTTGTAGATATAAGAGAGAGAGAGAGAGAGAGAGAGAGAGAGAGAAGAGAGAGAGAGAGGCTTGTCGGCTTTAAGTGACACTTTATGGAGACGAATCTCACGGGTTTCTATATATATATTGAGTACTTATCCAGCTTGAAATAAAAGGACTTTGTTCCCAGATCCTCCATAAAAGAGGACTTTGGAGTTGGCGAATAGCTCAATGGTCTAATGGCCAGGTGCCTGAAGGAATCCCCTCGATTCTTTTGTTACAGTCAGCCCATCACAATCGAATCTACTGTATAAGCTCTTTACATACTGAAAGACAGTGCGGAGAATTCTATTCCAGCCCAGTTCTCTAAAACTAGGACTTGTGACCCAATATTGTATAAACCTTTGCCCGGTATCTATATCATCCATCCCAGTGGCGATACAGCCCAATGTGGGCTCTGGCCTGCTTCAGCACATCAGTTCAGATCATGAGCTTTTCGTTTCCATATCCCGATCTGCCTCTTACATCATCATTCCATCGTAGTCGTGGTCTGCCGTTGGGTCGCCTGCCTTTTGGTATTTGGTCAGTAAACAGTTTTGTGTTCCTTTGTTTTCTGATCTGCTCAACGTAGTCTTTTTGTTTTTTACATTCACATCACTATTTGTGTGTCTTCATAAACTGACATGGTATCATGACCAACTTCCATGAATCTATTAGCGTTATAGTTCTAGTTTCAAAACGCCGTAATAATTCAATTTTGAGTTTTCACTGTAGTGTCAGCAAACATGGAGAAGGTGAACGTTAGCCCACGAATACTGTCGGCTCTACATGTGGCACTCTCCCAGTGGCCCCAGTACTGCTAGTGCCGCCCTTGCCATGGAATCTAGAACCAACCTAAATAACCTCCTGCTCTGTTAGCGTAATTGGCAACTTCAAAACATATAAACAGTTTGTGAAAGGGTTATTACCCGTTACTCTACTTAATTAAGTACTTGAAGCAAACAACCATTTTGCTCCGCCCACTACGTTCCGCAAGCCTTGACAAGCATCGTTGTAATCTTCCCCCCGTCTGTCACCAGGTGTATTAAACTGAAAGACCTAAGCGAATGTAAACCTATCCTTTTGACCTAGTCAACTGGTCTAGAATTCTTTTCTTTATTTCATTTGAATAAGCAGGTCACGTGACTGTATGTAGCACTACTTGTTTGAACTTCAATGCTAAATATAGAACTTTCTACTTTCAGTTGAGACAAGATTTAGTTACAAGATTCAATGAACAAAAATCAATATGTAAATTATTGTCAGGTGAGGAGGTTAGTGCCTGTGCAGTTGGCGTTCAAACTAAATAAGATGTCCCAGGTACGATGGGTTGGTAACAAGTCAATCAACTGTAAGCCGATAAGTTCAGCGAGTGCACTACTAGATCTAGGACCAACACTTCGTTAGCAATGGGCAAGTGGAATCAAATAGCTCTCGTTCAAGGAAAGGTACCCTTCAACAAAATGTTTCCCTGTATTGCCAAGATGGGACTAAACAAACAGATTGTATAAAGTATCCATAACTTACCATAAATAATTGAACTTATATGCAAGGCACATTGATAATGCTATGTAAAATTGAGTCACTAATGATACAAATAGGATATTTTACTTTTGTCACACATTCAATCAAACCAACTATTCTAGAGGCAACCATTCAAGAAGCCAACCATTTAACAGTCCTATAACCCAAAAGTACTATTACTAAACAGGCCAACTACTTAACAGATCTACAACTCTACAGACCAATTACTTAAGAGGCCAACCACTCAACAGAATAATGATTCTAGAGGCCAACACAAAATTACAACAGTACTATTACTAAAGAGGCCATCCATTCAATAATATGACCATAACATAAGCTTACAACTCAACAGACCGATTACTCATTACATATTCCATAAGATTAGACAAACGAATACAACCTTATATTCAAGTGCTATTCTAACCAACTATCCACTGGATATGAAAACCGAGTAGGAATAGACACAATGACTATTAGATTAGCACAAATGCGTTGATCATAATAGACGCATTTTTTAAGGGAACGACTGGGTAAATTGTATAATTCAAACTTTTAAAAAAGTGTTTTCAGGGGATTAATAAAATGTCAAAGGCCGGTCTTTGTGACTTCCGCCTACACTTCTAGTTCTAAGAAACGCGTCTAAAGTACTGTGTAGAGGCGGGACTAGATCTACTAAGCATCGCACGTTAGAATTGAATCTATAATACACTCATATGAATATAAGGTGCATTTTAGAATTGAATCTATAATACATGCACCTTATGAATATAAGGTGCATTTAAAAATCGAATCCATAATACTGTTACGACCTCGCCATGCGCATCGCAAGTCTGGCTAGCGCACCTCTAGTGAACGGACTATAACAAGATGTTTACAAGAGAGTAACGACTTCCGCCCAAGGCCAGAAGTGGAAATAAAGACACTGTAGTAGTAATGAAGATGTTATTTGTGTACCTGTGATGTCTTGTCAATAAACATATGTCTCGTTGAGCTGGCCTTGTCTCTTAGATTATTACAATACACTCATATGAATACTAGGTGCATTTTAGAATCGAATCTATCATACATTCATATGAATACAAGGTGCATTTTAAAATCGAATCTATAATACATTTATATGAATACAAGGTGAATTTTAGAATCGAATCTATAATACATTTATATGAATACAAGGTGCATTTTAATATTGAATCTATAAATACATTGAAATGAATGCAAGATGCTTGCTATAGTAACAGACAGGGCAGTGAAGTAAAGAAAAAAGTCAAGTTTCCCTTTCAGACCATGCGATGATGTTATCTATGTCTTTGGCCAAATGTTAACTAGCAAGGTGTCATGTGGCCAGCACAACGACCAACCGCCTTTACTTAACCCAGGTACCCATTAGAGTTGGGTGGACTCAGGGGCGCCCTAAAAATCCCGAAATTCAAAATCTCAGTCCTCACTCAGTGAAAGAAACGCTTATATAAAAGGTGACAAGTAGACATAAAAGCAGGGCCTTAGATCATTGGTGTCCCTCAGCAAGGTAAATTTGTTGACCCCCAAATAAAATAGAAAAAAAAAGCAAAATAAAAGTACACAATTTAAAACCTACTGACTTCGAAAATAAAGTTGGGTACAAGTTTCTTCTCTAAAAAAATTGTATGGAGTTCTGTATGAGCTCTCCCCCTTTCTAGGCAAGAACCGAACGGTACAAAAAACTTGTTTGTTCCTTACTCTGTCAGACTGTATCAGCTCTACAAGGGAACGTAAAGAAAAGTCAAGATGTCTGTATGTGGTCACGTGATTCAACTGGATGCGAGAATGGGTATGGCAAAAAAAAAAAACCAGTACAAAATGTGGCTCATATAAACAGGTTGAGGTGATATAACTTGTGTAAAGAGCCCTTGTAATTGCAACACATTTTAAGTTAAACCTTGATTGGAAATTGATGTGGGACAAATAGTAAATACAATCTTCTTCGAGGACAAAACCCCACACCTTTAGCCAAAATAATATAAATACTAAAGGATTTTTCCCTTGTTGTATTAAACAAAATAATTAAATACCATTAATTAACTGACTATTTGGATAATTAAAAAAATGATTCATGTTTTATTATGCACAATAAATAATTGTGTTAAGTTTAAATTTGATCCAAGAATTGTTGTGTGAAAAATAATATGTTCGAAATATGGCGCATAGACAGACAGCGTAAAGTGATATAACGTTTGTAAAGAGTCTTTTTAATGACAACGTATTTCCAGTTAGAATCTATAAAGCAGTATTAGTCAAACTGTGTAAACGATAAAACTATTATTTGAAAGTCTTTAATGATAAATATGAAGGGCATAAACCATATAATAATATAATATTCAGGATTTCACAACGACTGACATTGGTTGTTGGAATCAAATAATAACACCCACCTGTACTCTCTGTAGGGTCAAGAGAAAGTTGGAGATGTTGTGACGTGTCGACCAATCTTCTTCCGATGGCCTGCTGGGATCACGTGAAATGGGGTCACGCGATCCCCGGTCTCTATGGCGACCAAGACTGACGCTGCGACGCTCGCGGTTAGACGACATATTTGCCTAGTCAATTATAGGAATCCATGAGTCATCTGAAAAAGAAACAAGTTGTTAAATTGTGGTTTATAAATCAAATAGTTTAGAAATACATAAAAAAAACATTTAAAAAAAAAATTAAAAAAATAAAAATTAAAAAAATAAAAATTAAAAAAATTAAAAAACCTAACATTGAATCACAATCATCATGTTAGACTTAATTCTAGTTTAATGTATTCGTATAAAAGCCTTGTTGACTCATTTATATTGTGCTATTTAACTAATTTTTGGAAGTAAGAGAGACAAATATGCAATCAGAGATCGAGTACAGAAATACTTCAGGTGTTATACTATTGGACAATACAAAGCTTTTTCATCTGCATATAAATCTCTAAAGGAGGCGCGGTGGCTGAACGGTAAAGCGATTGGCTTCCGAACCGAGGTCCCGCGTTCGAATTCTGGCAGGATATTGGGCGCCTCTGAGTCCACCCAGCTCTAATAGATACCTGACATTAGTTAGGGGAAAGTAAAGGCGGTTGGCCGTTATGTTGGTCACATGACATCCTCGTAAGACCACAGACACAGATGACCTTAACCTCATCTGTCCTATAGATCGCAAGGTCAGAAAGGGAAAGATTACTTTTTTTTTTTATTTCATAGATCCCTATATAGTGGGTACTTCTTTGTGCTGAAAATATTCAGAATAGCCTACTGGCTTACTAAGTTCAATTGATGTATAACTTTTCTTTTGAACCGAAATCAATTTGCTTCCAAATATTCTATTCAACGCGTCGCTATTATAGTGATTCTGAAAGTGTTGCTAATTCTTTTCATTGAATCCTAACAAGTACAGTCTATGAATTTAATAGAGCCAGGCACTTAACTACATTAATATTTTATTTGAAATTACAGCGAAAATAGATTACGTAATGAGCATTTCAAGTTTTGAGGGTGGTAATGAAAACTGGACATTTTCCTCATCACTAGTGTTCTACAGTTCCGTAGTACACTAGAGCCCTATCTTCTTCAACAATAATGTCAAATAAATTTACGAGACGCTGGTCACATAAATACGATAAGTCGACAATAACAATAGATCCGAACCTCTGCGGGCCGTAGGTTAATGCCGTAAAATATCATTATTAAGATATTTCCAATTGAGATTATGTTACAATAAAGTAGACTAGACTTGACTTATGGGTTAGGATCAAAAGAAAATAGGTACAACATTTAGCGACTAAAACAAAACAAAACAAAAACATCATCAAAAGCTTTCTATGGAAGTGAAGATACAAAGGAAAAATCAGAAACAAAAACAAAACACGCTCGAGGGGAGGGAAATATAAATGTTAATTAGGGAGGGTGAACAAAGGTAAGTTCTAAATACTCCATACTGGTTATATACAACTATAGCTCCCCCTACGTAGTCGAACACAACGTATTTCTCATTTCCTATGAATTTAAAGGTGGCTATAGAGTCCAATTCTCGCTTTAACAACATGGTCCTGTGGACTGCGGATATGCCTGGTTCTTTTGTCAACCTTTTTAAGATTTGCTTTCTTTGCTGATGGCTGATCTCCTTGACTCATGTTCTGAAACTCCAACACTTCACGCCATGAGGAGCTATCGAGAGCTAGCGTTTCTCAGCCTTGGAAGTCAGTCTCACACTCCCTGAGGGAGTTCTTGAGGGTGTAACGCTTGTGTTGATGTTCCTGAGAGTGCTTTCCTGCACAAACATCTCCATAAAAAGGTGATACCAGAGGCGGCCTTACCAGTACGTGAGGCACTGGGCGAGTGTCATATCAGAGGCGGCCTTACCAGTACGTGAGGCGCTGGGCGAGTATCATATCAGAGGCGGCCTTAACAGTACGTGATGCACTGGGCGAGTATCATATCAGAGGTGGCCTTACCAGTACGTGAGGCACTGGGCGAGTGTCATATCAGAGGCGGCCTTACCAGTAAGTGAAGCAATAGGCGCGTATCATATCAGAGGCGGCCTTACCAGTACGTTAGGCACTAGGCGAGTATCATATCAGAGGCGGCCTTACCAGTACGTGAGGCTTTAGGCGAGTATTATATCAGAGGCTGCCTTACCAGTACGTGAAGCAATAGGCAAGTATCATATCAGAGGCGGCCTTACCAGTAGGCTACGTGAGGCATTAGGCGAGTATCATATCAGAGGCAGCCTTACCAGTACGTGAGGCATTAGGCGAGTATCATATCAGAGGCTGCCTTACCAGTACGTAAGGCATTAGGCGAGTGTCATATCAGAGGCTGCCTTACCAATACGTAAGGCATTAGGCGAGTGTCATATCAGAGGCGGTCTTACCAGTATGTGAGGCATTATGCGAGTGTCATATCAGACCCATGAATATTTATACATTTGTACGATGTGATGACGGTGGCAAAATATTTTCTTTATCTCCGGGCCCGGGGAGGTTGAACAACGTGTAGCATGTCGTTAAACTATAGATGTACCTGTATTTGTTTTTGGTTCAGCTGTATTGAAGTGAAGTCAATTACTTAGTCATCTATCAAAGATGTTATTTACCAGAAACTATTATAAAAATATATTTGATGAGGTTTTTTGTGCAAGATTCTCAAACTGAAACCTATGTTCTATCTCGAATGACACGCCCCTGACGATCTACCTGGCCAGCGAAAATAGCAGAAATCAGCGTGAAGCCGCGAACCCAAAACGTTTTCTTTATCAACAGTGTGGCGCCTATTAAGCAGAAAGCTGTAAGCTACGTTCACTTGTCTAAATATAGACTCATATAACTCTCAAACCAGACGTCAGCTATGACGATATGACGTAAATTAGGTCAAGGGCGAAGCTCTAGAATTGTTTTTAATGCACAGCAGAGCAAAAATTGAGGGTGAAGAATAAAACTCATTATCAGCGGGGGAAAAAAGTGTCCCAGGTGGGCCACGTGTACTACGCCACTGTTTCTATAAGCCTGGAAGTCGTAAAGTGTAACTCTATAACATGTAGACACATTACACGCGTTTGTTTTTGTTTTCTACCAGTGATGTTAAAGTCTGCAATCTCACGTGAAAGAAATATGTTGTGACTGTTGGGTGGTAACAAGACGGGTATCAGCAGTCACGCCATTTACTTCAATGGAAACAAAATATAAATATATTTTTTTTAAATCTTTTTTTTTTGTTATCAAACGTGGAAGAACTGCGCATTCACAGCCATATCTCTAAATACTGTAAGATTTATTTCCCTTTTCTATATCAAACAAAATGTATTGATTACCACTAATCAATTGGTTAATTTGTTGATTGATTCATGTCTTGTTACTGACAATCAACAATTGCTTCAAAGTTTAAACTTGATCTGAGAATGATGTCTTTATACGGACAATCAACAATTGTTTCAAAGTTTAAACTTGATCTGA
This sequence comes from Biomphalaria straminea, assembly GCA_021533235.1. NCBI lineage: Eukaryota > Metazoa > Mollusca > Gastropoda > Planorbidae > Biomphalaria > Biomphalaria straminea. Next base: position 22,885,030 of record JADKLZ010000728.1, read on the forward strand.
GAATGAGAAGTGGGAGTAATAACATGAACAAAATTTGTAACAGACAGACAGACAGACGTAATGTAAACTGTGTGATAAAAATAATTAGAGTCTATCAACTTATAATACATGTATGTCTGTCTTTCTGTCTGTCTGCTTACATATATTAGTCTACAATATCAGGTGGCCGAGCCTTGCTCGGTCAAATAAAAGCCCTGCCCAGCCTGACTGTCGGACAATAAGAAGTTCATACCGGCTTGCCATCCTTCCATCCCAGTGGTGCTGCAGCCCGTGGTCTGCTTTTAGTTTTACACATTCCTTCATTCATATCTCTAAATGCGTTCTTGTTTGGAAAGAAATATTTTACTGTTCTATGGTAAGCCTAGTGACGTAAGCAGCGTTTTTTCCGTTTACGTCATGGAAAACTTTCATTCATAAATTATTCTAACCAAAATTAATAGTCTGCTTTTAGTTTTACACATCGCTTCATTCATATCTCTAAATGTTTGCAAAGAAATATTTTAGAGTTCTACGGTAAGCCTAGTGACGTAAGCAGCGTTTTTCCCGTTTACGTCATGGAGAACTTTCATTCATAACTTTCATTCATAAATATATTGAAGCCAATATTAATTTTACAACGAGACATTTTATGTATCGAAATAACGGTCGAACTCGAGTTTTCTCGATGTGGCCAATGAGCTGAAAATTTTTTTCTCACTAACATTTAGATACGTTGAAATTTTAAAGAAAATCGTTAGAGCCGTTTTCGAAATAGAAGATATATATATACAAGAATTTCTCGCTTAAGAGTATAGGATTGGCCTTACCAATAACAAGAAGTTTCAATAATATTATAGATTTACTCATTTTAACGTTTACACAGGTGTATTCGAAGTAAAAAACAAAAGATATCAAATTTGTTTGGGTAATTACTGCACAAATCTTATAGGGGTGCAAATTTCTTGCTGTGAAAGAGTTAGGTCCTGTCCAGTTTAGATATAGATCATCCAATACGATCTAAACAAAAGATGACCCAAATATATCTTTGGTGTCATAATTAAAAAATGCTTTATATATTAGATGACAAAGACAAAAGAACTGTCTCTACGATCTTTTTTTTATGACGGGTTACAGCACTGAGTACAATTATATTTTTGGTGTCGTCATTTTTTAAAATGCTGTATATTTAGATGACAGATTAAAAACTGTCTCTACGATCTTTTATTTTATGACGAGTTATTGCACTTGAGTACAATTGATTGGATTTACTTCTCCATTGATGAAACAGGAGAAACACAATACATATGATACCAAGTAACTTGGAGAAAAGGTCGATGTGTAGCGAGCAGTAATTTGGTCGTGTCTGCCAAAGTATTGAGTAGACAATGTATTCCAATTAGGTCAAACCGCAAGTACTCATCAACGTCTTAAAGTTGTACAGGCGATGTTGTCAGTCTGAAGATATTCTCTTTTTTTTTTCCTCTTTATCTCGTTATTTTGAAGGGGTGGGGGAGGGGAAGTAATCTTAGCCTCTTTCGAGCTATTTAGGGCTCACTAAAGTAGGTCAAGGGTCACACTTCATCCTAGATGGAGTTGTAAGGTCACCGTGGGACAAACATCACAAGAGATGGAGCAAGGACAAAAAAAAAAAGGATTAGGTTGGGGTGGGTTGGGTTTAAATAGCCGAAAAAAAAAAATGCGACTGGCTACCTATAGTCACTGTTTACCTACGCTTGACAAGGGCAGACAACTTTGATCCACAGAAATCATTATAATTTTTTTTTTTAAAGTTATTTCCCTGCATTCAATTGGTAACATAAACACTGTCATAGAAACACGTGAAACAGATATAAGTAGAACTAGCTAAAGCAAACACAGCGAGACTTTTAACTCTTTCTCTCCTAACTGACGATACCAACGTTGTTTCCACCAGAATGTGGTAA
>JADKLZ010000728.1:22917779-22930358 GCA_021533235.1 Biomphalaria straminea
CCATTCCTTTTCTATGAATCTGATAGCGGTGTATTATTTCTCATTCTATTAGTTTCTTGTATATGTTCATTAGGCCTACTTTAAAGACATTTTCCCAGTGAGCTTTGCACAATCAAGTTTTTCTATCAACCCTTTAGACGAGTGTGCGGTTTAGCCTCTAAACCAGCGGTTCTCAACCTTTTAAGCTCGGCGATACCTTTTTACAATCTCCCACTCTGCGTCGACCCCCCCCCACACACACACATACATACAGCAAAAGAAAATAGCAATCCATATTTCCGATGGTCTTGGGGGACTCTGGCAATTGGTCGATCGACCCCCAAGACGGTCGTAACTCACAGGTTGAGAGCCCCTGCTCTAAACACTAGGATCGTAATTCCATTTTGTATGCACACATTGTAAAAAAAATGCTCAGCACCTTAAGGGTTAACAGTCTATCCAATGATTTTTTAATGGCAAATGAACTTGTAGTTAAGACGTTGCTCTAAAATTTCATGACTGTCTTATTTTAAATTCTAAAACTCTTTGTCTGAACATATAAAGAATATGAGAAGATATCTAATTAAAAGGATATTAATTAGGCTAATATTACAAAATGTCTAAACATATACAACACTTAATACTAAGAAAAACACAGCAACAAGAAAACCATCTTTATTCACAAAATAGATATCTAAATATGTACACATTTTTACATGGTCTATCATTGTCCATATTGACAAATATGTTATTTACAAAGAGATAAAGAAGAACATTGATTTAAAATGGTTTATAATTGATGTTATATATATCAAGTACAAAATAAATTATGTGTGAAGTTTTTTATGCTCAAAGAAAAATGCTGTGTTAAAGATTGAGTTATCTTTAAGTCAAACTTTAGCTAATATATTCAGTCAGGGGCGTAGCTAGGAATTTGCCATCATTTGGGAGCCTGACTTCTTTGGGAGCCCCTGCATCGTAAGTAATATTTAATGTAACAATCACTTATTTTAGGGCCGCCTTCAAGTGGGGGCCCAGAGGATTTACGAATAATTCCCCTTTCTCTTCCCACCTTAGCTATGCCACTGTATCCAGTAGTTAAAGACTTTATTGTATTATGCAACCTTTGCATTTTAATCCTTAAAGTTTCAGGCAGATCTTTAGAAATGAAGAAATAGAATCCTAGACCAAACCTCATTCAAGGGGACAAAAAAATGGAAGTGGTTTAAACCTGAAACCATCCTGATTTAAGTCCAATGCATATATTGCATGTGGGGGTGCAGTGGCTGAGTGGCTAAACACTATAGGCTACATCCAAACCTTGGGTCTTGGGTTAAAATCCCTGCAATGAAGACTGGGTTTGGGATTTTAAATTTTGTGATTTTCAGGGCACCCCAAGTCCACCCAACTCTAATAGTACCTGAATTTAGTTTGGGGAAAGTAAAAGCAGTTGGTCGTTGTGCTGGCCACATAACACCCTGCTCGTTAAATATTGGCCAAAGAAACAGATGACTTTAACATCATCTGCCCTATAGATCAAAAGGTCTGAAATGGGAACCTTTTATATACTGCATGACCAGGCAACCATCCTTTTTCAAGAAAATCATGAGGAAGGAATCATGGGTTTATTAATGAAGGTTATTTTTTTTTTGACATTTTCATGCAAATTTCAAATGACAATTACATTAACCAATGTTTTTAAATTCTTTCTTTTAGCCCTTTCATTCATATTTTTACTCTGTTTATACCTGCTGTTTAATAGTGATAAAATACTAATAAAATACAATACAAATAAAGAAAAAAAAACAATACGTACAAAAAAGCCCACAAAAACAACAACATTCAAAGTGTTTAATCTGATATTTGGAAAGTCATTTCTATCAAAAAGCTGTACACATTTAATAAAGTGAGTAACTTTTTATTGTTTAATGCCACAATAGAATCATTTTTTTATTGAACACATTAGAGATGATATAAAATATTTATTTTCTTTAAATTACAAATCAAAATTCACAGATTTTATGTTGAAAATATTTAGCAATAAAAACAAAAATAGTTGCCAGATGAAAACTTGAAATAAAATTATAAATCCCCCCCAAAAATCATAAATAAAATAATACTTTGTTCAAAAGTAATGTGTGAATTTTTAAAATATATTTTCATTTTAATCATTAACTTTTTACATGTAGCAAAAATGTGATGAAATCATTTTAGATTTGTTTGAGATTCAATGAAGTGATTTTAGAAACATCTTAATGTATGAATTCTAACTCGCTCTAATAGCATGTAAAAATTCCCATCATGTTAGACTCTTCGAATATCATTTGTATAATGTGTTTCTAAAGACAATTTACATGTGACACAAAATTTGAATTGAAACAAAATTTCAAACATAATTATTATTGAGACAAATGTCCTAATTAGTCAACAATGATTTATTTCTAGAATATCCAGATAGTTAAATTTTCCTTTTTAAAAAAAATATTTTATTTAAATAAGACTTTCATTTCTAAAACCATTTGTAAAGATGTGAATATACTATCAACACTGTTCCCATGGTAGTAGTCATTGTGACAAAAAAATAATTCCGAATATAATTAATGATATTCAAAATGATTCAAGCTTTACAGTTGACAGATGAATTGATGTAGCAATAAGAGCAGTCATAATATTTGTTTTATTTTCCTTAAATTTAAAATGTCAGTCTTAATGCAAAGAGCATTTAATACATTTAAAGACAAGACAAAGATGTACATGTGAAATTTAAAAAGCTTACCATAAAAGAATAGGAATAGGAAAGTCTAACAATACTGCCATCATGTAAAGATCAACTATATAATTTTAATAATGAAAACAGCTTTTTATCACTTTTATTTGATTGCTTTATTGTAAATTGTTAACTCCATCTAAAGAACATAGTAGTGTAAATTGTAGAAGACTTTGCTTCTGAGCCAAAGATTTGAGGCTTGAGATATTTTCTCAACATTTGAGGACATTCCAGAATCCTCTTATTAGTTTAATCAATAATGTCTCAATACATTTGTCTTATTAATTTCTATAATTATCAATAAATATGGCACCATTGGAAATTGTCTGATTGATTTGATATCTAAAGTTTTAGCTAAGAATATGCCACCTGAAAATTCTACTCTTCCATTCAAGAGACCATTATGTTCTCTCAGCTTGCACAAAGTGGGGATTCAAAACAACTCTTTCATTAGTTGGTAGAGAAAATAGAGAAAAGATTTTTAAAAAATATCTTCTTTCCCACACTAGGCAATGGAAGTGATTTCAGATAATTCCCTCATTGACAGTTTAATTATATTTTTGATATGGTTTCTATACCACTACTTCATTGCTTGAACGGGATGTCCTGTTGCCTTTAAGATTCAATCGACCATACTGTCTTTGCTTTTCTTCTTTGTGGTGATTGCGTTCATTGCTGTTTCCACTTTCACTGCTTGATGTTGTTGAGTTGACAACATTCAGATTGATGGCTGGGTAGTAGTAGTTGTACTCTGCTGACATGTCTATGGCAGCTTCAGCATCTGGTTCACTGTCACGGAGTTTATTTTTGCGAGTGAATAAGGACCGAGATCGTTTTTTCCTAGGCTGTTTTTCCTTTGATTTTGGTGTATCTGGAACTGACATTTTGTCTGGGGTTTTACCAGGTGTTTGTCTTGAGGTTTGGAAATTTGAATTCTCAGAAGGTTTGAGGTCATTCATCAAGTTAGGTATTTTGGTGTTTCCATTTACAGAAGGGAGGCAAGCTTGAAAAAAACAAAACAATACACATATTTAAAATATATCTGGCTTTCAAGATGCAGTTTTATGTTATTCTTATTCTATAAATTGCAGACATTCCTTCAAACAGAATATAATTTTATATTTTAATCTAGTGATCCATGTGAATATTCAAATTCTGCTTAATCATTGGATTTCCTGGCTAATTCAGACACTTTATTGCATATACAGCTTATTTAGCTTAGAAAATTAACATTTCTATTTTTCCATAGTGTATTTTTTTTTTTTTTTTTTTAAAGAAATAACTTGAAAATTTATAATTGTAGATTTCATTAACATTTATCTAGGTTATCATTTAGTATTTTCACAACAGCAATTTAAAAAAAAAAAAGCACTTCACCTCAGTTGATTTTTAAATATTTTCATTTCTATTCCAAAACTTTTTAAGAAAATGATTTAATACAAATCTCGCTAAAATAATTAAAGTGATTAAATATTAAATTAAATTAAATATGAAGACATTTGTAAAACAAAATATTTTGAGAATTTAGGGCAGCAAAAAAAATATTTAAAAAAAAAAATAATTTCAATATTTGATTTTATGTCAAGGAATTGGTGTTTCTGCTATACCTTTTTTTTTTACTTATGTATGTAAGCCTAAAAAAGTTATACAGTTTGTGATGGAATAATTAATTACCTTTGATTTTATTGGCCACCATATTCTGCTTGCATCTGTCCAATGTGGCAGACAGTGATACTAAGGCCTGAACTCCCATATACACCACAGACTGCAACAATCTTGCAGCTTGCCTGTGTTCTTGACAAGCACCTAGTAAATAATGCACACTTAGTGAGAAATGTTCATAAATTTATTACAACAATATTTGGTATCTAGAAGGTCAGTGGATACACATATATTTTTTTCATTATTTTATTATGAATGATTGACTTTATAGGAACTTTTAATAGTTTTTAAGACAGTAGGGTACATCTACATGAAATCATTCATTTGAAAAGGTTAGAAGGACAACTAAAAGTAATCTTTTTTTTTTTTTAAGTAACAGGCATTACTTCAAAAGGGAAGTTGCTTGATTTCCTGACTGTTCAGGCAACACATTCCATGCTCTAATAGCACTATAGGAAAGAAGGAGCATGTGTAAAAAAAATAAAAAATTGTAAGCATATGGAATAAAAAATGCGCTTTTATCTTTGTGTCTTTTTAATATTTTATTGGGTTTTGCTTTTGTATTTGTTTATGTATTTTTGCCTATTTACTTATTAGTCTTCTAACCTGAAGGCTTTCTAAATTTACTTACTTTAATTATGATATTATATCTATAAAACGTTTAATGACTTTGATTGTCTTTTGTCTTTCTGTTGACCAAGTTGTCAGACAATACAAGCTGCTTTATCTTGTGACATGCTGATTTTTTTATATTTTCCATTGTATAAGACCTTGTGTTGACTTAGCAGTTCAATTTTATTTAAATAACATTTTTAAGATAAGTAGGCTACAATGTGAATATTTGACATGCTTCAGATGTTCCTTCAGAGTTGAAGATAATCGACATTTTAGCCCAAATCTCCCTCAGGACAAAGGGGATGCAGGGGGCAGGACATATAGACCCTGGACCATCAAGACAACCAAATGAAAGTTCAGTGTGCAATGAAGCAACCATCCATTGGAAATAGTTTTGATCATTTTTTTTTCTAAACAATTTTTTCTGTGTTTATAAGAATGCTAAGATAAAATAAGATAGAAATCAAGTTAGTATACTATTCTAGATCATGCTTAAAATAAGGAGGGTTTAAGAAATTTTTTTAGTAGAAAACAAAACAAAAAGTAAACAAAAAAGATTTCTAAGGATCATAGAACTACATGATCAGGGTAAATTGATATATGGGAAGATTGACATTTTAAATTAAATTGAACAAATATTGTATCATTTATCATTATATAATGATAGTTTTATTTTTTTATTTTTTTGCAATTTAGAAGTTCATTATTATTTGTATTTGAAAATTTTGTTGTTACAAAGCCCAAATTCTATCTATGTCAAACATAATGGACCTCATTCACTAAGCATAAACAAACAACATTTAGTCACTAGCTTTTGTTGTTACAAAGCCCAAATTCTATCTATGTCAAATATAATGGAACTCATTCACTAAGAAACATAATGGACCTCATTCACTAAGCATAAACAAACAACATTTAGTCACATGCTTCTCTATCTTGTCTTAACAAATTATGATCTAATTTTAATCAACAATGTTCATCATGTGACAGTTTTTTTTTTTTGTTTATTAATATTATCATGCGATCATTCATTTTGGTGAATGAGGTCCATTGATAATAAATGCATTCGCATAATAATGCTAGCATTAAAAGCACATATAAATATGCATAAATAAAGTATATTTATTTTTGCTTACTGAGAATAAATGCTCTACATTCCTGGCTCAACACACCCTGGCCAGAAAGTTGATTTACAACATTTGGTACATCCACTAGGTGTGCTATACAGTAGGTGCTGACATCTGGTGGCAGTTGAACCCATTCCTTACTTAATGGGTGCTCTGTAAGAAGTATTTAAAATCAATCTTAGGATTTTACTTCAATGTGTGTGATTTATCTTATCTTAGTTAAAAAAAAGTAATCACATAAAAAAAATGCATTTTCTAAACAGAACAATGAACCTATTAAGTCAAAAAATATTAGGAATAAGAAAAAAAAACACTCAAAATTTAAAATTAGTAGTAAGTAGTAAGTAATTAATCAGAAAATATTATTTAAGCATAGTAAAAGAAAAAGAAAAGTTCCCCATTAGACCATGTGGACTAAAGTGCAGGTGATGTTAAGGCCATCTGTTTCTGTGGCCCATGATTAAGGATGATGTCATGTGATCAGCACAATGACCAACTCCCTCAACTTTCCGCAAGCTAATGTCAGGTACCCATTAAAGCTTGGTCGACTCAGAGGCGTCCTAAAGTTCCCAAAAGTAAAAAATCACTGTCTTTACCAGTATTAGAACCCAGGACCTTCCAGTTTAGATGCAAAGCACTTTATAATTCAGCCACCTTACCTTTTTTTAAGGATAAGGAAGGGACATAATAATAGGTTAAGTTAATAAAATTGTTGTAAAAATCTCTGCTCCTGTGGTTTCTTTCTTAAATAAATTATTAAGAAAAATCACTATGGTTCTATCTAAAATGAAACTGTAAAATAAGCTTAAACAAAAAGTGTTACTGTGTTCCAAGTAATGAACATTACATGGTTGCAATAGCTTAACAATTATTTTAATCAGTAAATAGATGGTATAATATAGAGACTATTGCAGTGCAGTATATATAGATATATAGAGTTCATGTTGTATTATTTTTTATTAATGATATTGCTGTAAACCTGATGACACAGATGTTGGTAGTGCTATGTGTGTGTGTTTTAGCCTACCCAAATCGCCCCAGTTTAGCACAGTACAAGAGGTCAACTGTGACGAGTGACAATACACGCCAGTTCGGCAAGGGCGATTACGCACGCAAGTCACAGTGAAGGTGATCAACTGGACTGGTCAAGAAAGTTCGAGAAGGCCAGTAGAGACTATATAAGAGCGAGTGTGTTAGAATCGAAGACTTCACGATACCTCGCCATGTGACCAGTAGGAGGCGAAGTCAGAACCAGCACGGTGTGTCAAGTCCGGAGCAAGGCTATGTTTTTAGTGTTGATGTGATTGCCACTTGTGATGTATTTGATGTATTAAAATGTCACTGATAGGCTACTTAGGAGCCCTGTGAGTTGTGAGGTTCTTTGAAGTTCGCTGTATTGAGTTTGCAGAGAGTCTGAATAGTAGAGAGAGAGAACGATCGTAACAATATTGTAAGATTTCAAGTTTACCTGTTATGAGTAATACATCTCTGTCCATTTTGTCCAGTCCCTGACGTAGATTCTCTGCTGTGGTCCCCTTGGTAGTCTTCACCCAACTCATCATGACTTTCTCAACCTTGCTGGTCAGGTCAAAGTTGGTGAACTTTCCAATGTCATCAAGAGAGTCTGTGGTCAGTGATAACATTCTCCCTAACCTGTGCCAGTCTGAACCTGTCGAGATGGATATTAGCATGATATGGATATGTGATATTGACCTTAATATAAGATGAATATTAGTGTAAGATGGATAGCCTATTTATGATATGAACCTTAATATGAGATGCACAATGTGTGATTCTTTTTCTTATATAATTTACAAAAAAAAAAAATGATGATATCTTATTTTTTAATTAAGGTTAGTGGAATTAGCACTTAGTATTAGTTAAGAAGTACCTACCTATGAGTCGTTCTAATTTGGACATTGTGTCCATGACTTCTGCAGGTGGTTTTGTATCAATAAGGTTCTGACCACTGCTTGCTGCAGAAATCACATGACTGACCAGCTGTTCTACTGGCTGTATTTTGATATTGTAAGTGACAGTTCTCTTGCCAAGTAGATTTATTTGCTCTAATTGTAGAAAGTAATCATACAAAAAGATGAACAACTTCCCTTAGGAAATTTATTTTTTATTGACCTACATTAACTTACTTTAACTTACACACTAATTTGAATGTATAAAAATATTTTGAGACTATACCATTTCATACCAGTGAGTACTGAGTATCCTAAAGTTAAAGAATTAATTATTTTGTAAATTTTATAGGTTAAACTTAGTTTATATTTAAATCGTTAGTCCTGTTAGCTAGAAAAAAAACGTCTACTGTATTAAAATGAATTTTTATACCATTAATAGATCAAAGGGAAAAAACTCTAAGAAACCAACCTGCAAGTTTACTTAGTTCTTCTTTGGTATTTCCCTTTAAATGTTTATTATTTGTTGCAATTAATGTTTCTAGAGCTTGGCCTAACAGTGCAACCTGTCGAATCTTCTCCTGTAGAGTAAAACATTTTTTTTATGATATATAAAAAATATATTTTTTTATTATTGATTGTTCATCATTTTTTAATTTAACATGTTTAAGGTAGACATATAATTGCCATCTATTTATGTAGTTTCCAGACAAATGGATATCATGTACCAGTGCAGTAAAGTTCAGAGTTTGTGAAAATATCAAGTTATTTTTAATACATTTTATAAAAAAATCGAAAATGTTTACTGCACTTATACTTATTGCTTGCTTGATAATAAATAACTGTTAATAATCTGCCCACGTAACTTGAAACAAAGGAAAAAGTAAATACTTTATGAGCACATAAAATTAAAAGTAATAAACACAAAACAGAGTATACAGAAAATTATCTGAAATAGACAGAACTATTTTATGAAGAATGATGTTATCTAAAATGTTAATTGACTGACAATCCTTATTTGTAGGCCTATCAAGTGCTGAATTTTTAGGAAGAAATAATGAACATGACATTGCAGATGTGTAATAATAAAATAGACCCTGTTAATCTGTAATCAGGTAAGACAATTCTTTTTCTACTTCCAATTTTGGAAGGATTATCAATATAAACAAAATTTTTTTCATGGCTAACTCAAAATAATTTAAAGAGTAATTAAAAAAAATATATTATTATCTTTTCCTTGTTTTGGATATTCCTTCCAGTTTGAAGATAATTATATCATAGCAAAAGTCTCTCAAAGGAAAGACTGGGGATGGCAGAGGTCAGGGTTCAATACCCGAGACTGTCGAGGACACCAAACAACAGTTAAAGCACAAAGTACATGACCAGGCAGCCAGGGAGGGGTGAAGGGAGAGACACAGCCATCTTTTAACAGGATTTAAAAAAAAAAACCAGCAAGTGCCATATAGGTGGTACACAATAAGACTGTCTTACTTCTGCTTGTCTGAGAGATGTTGTGACAGACATCAGCTGAGTCTCCAGGAAACTTGCATGCTTTGTGATCTCTTTCAGTTTGTCTTGCTGCCTGACAATCCTCATAGTGACATCATTCCTTACAGAGGACTGACAGAGGACATTGTCCAGAGCCTGCTGCACCTGTCAGAGCATCAGAGATACTGGGTTCATATTGAATTCATAAACAAGTCAATTGGACTAGAATTTTGTAAAATTATGATTTCAGATTATATGAGGGTCTAAATTTTTTAGTTATTTTTGCTAAATTTCTGTATTTGAGTTAAAATTATCACGGGGATATGTGGAAGTTCATCACTACGGTATTTAAAAGTTTATCACTGTGCTATGTAGAACATCTTTATTGAGCTATGTGAAGTTGGTCAATGGGATATTTAGAAGTTAATCAATGGGATATTTCGTAGTTAACCACTGAGGTATTTAAAAGTGTTTCTTTTAAACCATACCTTCTAAAAAAATAAGTAACAATCTAAAAACAAATTTAAAAAAAAAATATATATACAAATATGTATACAAAAATCAGGGGAGATAATTGTTATTAGTTATTACCTGTTCCATTTTTATTTGTTGTCGATCTTGACTATTTCGTATTTGATTTATTTGCCCATGTATGTCCTGCAGACTGTGTTCCAACTGAAGATATAATTTATATAATAAAATTAATTGTACAATATTTGATTGCTCCTAAAATATCAACGCACAAACACTTTCCAAAAATCCATTCGACAATTTGATATTTTAAAAGATAGAAAAAAAAAGGTTGGTTCCTCAAGTGTGGCTAGTGAGTAACAAGTTGATGAAAATCTGGAATTTGTTGCATTATAACACACAATTGCAAAGTTACTTTAAAGAATGAGTTCACACTTCGGGAGGTGTCAAGGAGTTAATGGTCCATATTAGTTAGGTCATTCTTGAACATTATTCTTCTGATAGGGGATTCACCATAGAAACGAGTCTAAAGAATGGTTGGCAAGTGTACATCTATCAGTGACAACTGATGTGTGTGTGTGTGAGAGAGACTTGCTAGTGACTACTGGTGTGTCTGTACATCTGTCAGTGACTACTGGTGTGTCTGTACATCTGTCAGTGACTACGGGTGTGTCTGTAAATCTGTCAGTGACAACTGGTGTCTGTACATCTGTCAGTGACAACTGGTGTGTACATCTGTCAGTGATAACTGGTGTGTCTCAATATTGTTGAAACCTTTCCAGAGTTACGGTTCGGTCTTATACATGACAAACCAAAGTTCGATGAAGAGGTATGGTTGCAGGTCTATGCTCCCCTGGGAATACAGAGCGATAAGTCAATCAAGTCTTGTGTATGACACTCGTCAGAACTCCGCAGTGCTGAGGGCACTTCTGTCTTTGCGTTTGTTAATTTACTTAACTAGAAAATGTGTTTTGATATGCACTATGTGGCCTCATAACCGTGCAGCCTCTTAAATATTTATGCTAGCATATGTACGCCTATTTTGTAATTCGGATTTTATGGTATAGTTTCATTGTGAAGTGTCTGTGACATGTAGCTAATGATATCTTTCAAAACCTCTGCTCAAAGTGCACAATGACGTCCCTGATCATCGTCTCCATTTGACTTGTTTGTGGTCATTCATGAAGTCCAAGCCACGGAGACGGAAAGATCTAGCACCTCACCTGTTGTGACGTACCTGTTTGGAGTGTGCAGGATTGTATGTGTTAATATCAGCTTTGTCGGTGTCTTCTTTCATGGAACCTTTAGTGTCAGATGACATGGTCAGGGCGTGTTGGAACAAGTGTTTCAAGAAATCTTTCACTGCCTCAAAGTCTTGCTGGATGTCAAAACAGAAGAAGAACAAAGAATAAGCAGACGCAAAAAATAATTAATTTTAATATTAATACAAATTAATAATATAAATTTTAATAAAATAATTAATTTAATATACTATTTATTTAGAGTTTGTGTGTGTGTGAATATGTTTCTGCGTGTGTATGTAACGTCTAATTGTATGTGCATCAGTAGATTCTTAGTGTGTAAGTGTATAACTTTTAAGTGCGTCAGTGAATGAGGTGTGAATTAGTAAGTGTGTGTTAGTGAGGGTACGTGAGAGAGTATGTGAGAGTTTGGTTGTGTGAGAGAGAATGTGTTAGGATTGAGTTTCTGAGAAAATGAGTTTATGCGTCTGTATAGGGATTGAGAGAAAGAGAGAGACAGACAGAGACTGAGAGAATAGAAAGAATGATTTTATAAAGAGAAGGCTTAGTGACATGAGAATGTACACGTTTGAATGCTAAACAAAACAAGACAAATAATATCATTGAATCGGATTAAAACAACAACAACAAACAAACAAAAAGAAAAAACAAAAGAAAGCATCAAAAATTGTGGAGCGAGTCAGAGTTACAATGAGTTTTGTTTCCAAAGAAAAAAAAAACACCTGACAGTGAAATGTTTTAAACACATGATGTACCGGTACTGTATCAGCAAGCTGATTGAGTGTCAGAGGCGGAACTTCTTTTACCATTGTGCTGACTGAAGCAGGCTGAGCGATAGACTGAGTTCATGTTACAACAAAAGCTTGGGGTGCTTAGATTTTCTCGCACAAGTATAAAATCTAATAGTTTACAAGTGAAAGTGGCCACTGTCCTTCAAGTGGTGCCATCTAGAATAGTTTCACGATCTTTGAAGTGTTCCGAAAAGTGCTAATGTTGGTCTCTATGTCTCTAGACTGTTGCAGAGCTTCGCTGATGTGGGTTTTGCCTAATGCTCAGCTCTGACTGATGAGTGACAAGTTCTTTTGTTGTAAGGATCAAGACGACTCCATGTCCAGTAGTCTCAACGTGGCGCCTTCTAGAAAAGGAATCTAGATAGGCCAATGACGACTGCTGAACACTGAATCTTTTCTTTATCTCTTACGGGATGAGAATGGAACAGAGACCGACAACCCAGTCCAACAAGTCCACACGCCGTTTCACAAGAGGGCCGTCAACAAGACCCGACAACCCAGTCCAAC
>JADKLZ010000728.1:22948172-22963802 GCA_021533235.1 Biomphalaria straminea
ACTTTCTGATAACAAACGACAAAGTTGTTCAAGCTTAATCATAGCAGGTAGAAACATTCTAATGATCAAAATGAAGAATTACGTAGGAACGTGGAAAATAATTAAGGAGAGAAAGAATTGAACACCAAAGTGCAGTATAGTGCTTTCAGTTAACTCGTAAAACAGCTAATTGCTTAGATAAAGATCACGGATTCTTTTTTTATGGGATAATGCTTTTTTATAGTAGGCCTGTGATACATTTACATTTTTTGTATGGTTGGGTTATAATATGTAAAAAAAAATATATATAAATAAATAAATTTCAGGCTATTATACACTATTTTTTAATAAGTAAAATATGTATTAAATGTGCCTAATAGTTTCATAACATTATGTTTTATGCATATTTCCTTTTATATATTAGAAATACAGGACTTGGCTTTGCAGCAGCAGCGTTGTACTTGGGCTCGACGTTAGCTCCTTATTCACGGACACTGGTAGGTATCTTGTCTCTTGGTGGAGTAGAATGATGCTTACACATCCCAGGTGAAATAACTGATGTGTATATAAAAAGTTCCCCTTTCAGACCTTGTGATCATTAGGGCAGATGATGTAAAGGTCATCTGATTCTGTGGCCTACGGTTAACGAGGGTATCATGTGACCAGCACAACCGCCTTTACTTTTCCCCCACGAATGTCAGGTACCCATCACAAGGACATTACATCATTCAACATTGAATAGACCTTGTGACACTTGTCATCTTAAAATTCAATTAGATAGTGTGAACTCTAGTGTTGCCTTGTATGCAGTAAAGAGTTCAGCGAGGGTTCAATAACAAAATGAACGTTCATGAACAATTAGCGCACCGTCTTACGTAGAAAATATCTGGACTGTAATCAAAGAACTTGATAATGAACTGGAGAGGCCCTTGAACTATGGAAACTTTACAAGAAATATATATAAAAAAAGAAATTATAGACCACGATCATTTTTCAAAGAAAGATTTGATTTTTAAAATAAAGTGTTTTTAATATAACCTGTTGGATTCTTTACAATTTTGTTCCCCCAGAGCAGACATGTTCCGTGGGCGCCTAATCTTGTGTTTGGGGTCATGTGCCTGAGTGTGCCACTCGCCATCATCATTCTCCCAGAGACTAGTGGACATGAACTGACCCAGACTGTGCATGAGATGGACATGGAGATGCAGAAAAGAAAGCGATAGCCGTTTGGATTAGATCTATAAACTGCTTTACTACATGCAGGCTTTAAGTTTCTGTAATTTGTTGCACAAAATATTTTTTTGTCTTTTTGACATTTTATATGTTTGAAATAGTTTTGTTTACATGTCGTTTAAAAAAAGAAATTATGCTGCTGTGAAAATTAAAAACATGTTTCCCCCTTAGTCACACGTCCCATTTTGTTTTACATGTTTCGGATGTTCCTTCAGAGTAGAAGATAATCTACTATCTAGTCACTAGTCCAAACCTCCTGTAGAGCGACATGGGATTGCCGCGGACAGAATATGAACCCAGGAACAGGGCCGGTCCTACAGATTGCGGGGCCCTATGCGAAATGGATTGCGTGGGGCCTATTCTAGGTTGTGATTAGGATAATGACGGAAAATTTAGATTTTCTATTAGAAAATAATATTCGTCTTAGCATTTTATTCAATTCATTCTTTACTAAGTACAAAATCACGGTCAAATGAACTTTACGAGCTATCTATAGTAGATAGTAGTTTTACAACAAAAAGCCGATAAACATTAGAATTACTATCGAATAGCAAAATATAGTTGTTATTTTTAAGAGATCGTATATTTGTAGATCCATATTTGTGTGCTAGTGACTATTAAAGTAAATTAAGTATTTCAACTTCTTGTTTTCGTTAAAATTCACTGTATTATTACATTTGTATTAAATGAAAGCTTTCAATGCCTTTTTTTTAATCGCGAGTAGGATTGGCGTTGCCCATATTGAATGACACCCCAAAAAGATAATTTTGTTTGTATGGAGATTTGCATAAGTTTCCAGAAGATTTTAATAATTTCAGGAGATTTTCATGAGACATCCAGGAACCCTTTAATAACAAGTTAAAATGGTTTAATTGAATTATTTACACCTAGAATTCGAGCGGGGCCAATAAAAGCTGGGGTCACACAGCACCCCCTCATAGGTTGCAGTAGTCTAAGACCGGCCCTGCCCGTGACCATCGAGACTACCGAATGAGTCAAGCGTGCATACCGATCGGCCATGCAGCAGTCTAATTTAAAGTTCTCTCCTAATAGATATTTCTAATAGGTGGCCGATCATAAACTTCATTGAACTTCCGATGCGAGGTTCTTACGTATGTATCTGTTTATAGATTAAAATTTTCATTCATGAACTCCACCTCTTGCCAACTCCCAAATGGATAAGTTTTACGCTGCATTCTCTCACATATTGTTTAGTAAATTTAAAAAAAAAGTAAAGTATCCCCTTCAGACCTTGCGATCTATGGGGCAGATGATATTAAGCTCATCTGTTTGTTTGGCCAACGGTTAACGAGCAGGGTGTTATTGGCCAGCACAACGACCAACCGCCTTTACTTTTCCCAACTAAAGTCAAGTACCCATTAGAGCTGGGTGGACTCAGGGGCGAAATCCGAAATTCAAAATCCCAGTCTTCACCGGGATTCGAACCCAGGACCTCAGGTTCAGAAGGCAAGCGCCTAACCACTCGACCACCGCACTCCCTTGTGGCTCAGATGTGTCACAATGTCAGAATAAAAATGGAATTCGCACAACAACGATTGCAAAATAAAAACAAGAAAATAATTATTAAGAAAAACATTTTAAAAAAAAAGCTTTTAGTTAGTGTGGTTGTATTAGTTAGTTTGGAGCAGTCCTAACATTTAATTTGTAATAGATATAGACGTAGATATAGACACATTTGTGAGATTAGAAATATTTTTACCAATTCTATTTGTTTCGCGCTATTTCATGCTTGTAGCTTTCTGAATGCGCTATGATCCTATCCCGTGTCTGGACTAGTTGGGAAAGGGTTAGGAGTGGGGAGAAAGTAGAGACTATCTGGGTGATTGCTTCTTTTTCAATAAGGTGAACGACCTGGATTCTAATTCTTAAGCTCAAGTCTCTCCAGCCTTCTCAAGCCTATACACTAAAATCTATACAATTTCACCAGAGAAGCACTTATGAAAATAGAAGGCTTTATAGTTGTTAATTGTTAACTTCAAACTTTAAGGTGACGATCTACAAAGTAGAAAGGGGGCTAATTCAACTTATACCACCTTATCAATCAAGTAGTATTTCTTTCCCTAGTAACATTTCCTGCCTTACATTTACGTAATTGTTTCACAATTGGTGTTTTGTTATTAAAAAATCGCTTGCATAATTAATTTTATAAATTAAACGGTTTGCTTTTAGAAAACTAAAAGTAGCCGTTGCACCTAAACTTTTCAAGCCGCATTTAATGGTGAAAAAATATTTTTCGTATCTCTTCTAGTTTCGGCGCCCTGAGTGTGACAGACGGACAGACGGACATTTTGCACAAACCTAATAGCAGCTTTTCCCCTTACGGGGCCGCTAAAAAGAAACAATGCAGCATCCCTACATGTCATACACTGCAGTGGCGTAGCAAGGGTGGGGATAGGAGGGGGGAGAATTTGAAAATTCCCAGGGCCCCCACTTGAGGGGGCCCCAAATGAGTGTTTCTTACATTACAAATTAACTATTACGCAAAATGCAGGGGTCCCAAAGAGGTCAAGCCCCCCCCGGGCCTCCAAACGATGAAAAATTCCTAGCTACGCCCCTGATACAATGTGTACATTTCATTAGAGAGCGATGCTTTTAAAAACGTGCTTGAATCAACCCTGATGTAATCTAAACTTATTCATGACTATGAATAATTAGCTCCACACTTTCCAATGACTTATCTATGAGTTATGAAATGATTTATCTGTGACATGAAATGATTTAACACTGCGTGTTAATATTAACCTCCCCTCGGCTAACAATTCCTGGACTTTTAAAGTCACATAGTCTGTCTGATAAAAAGAATTGTGATATTAAGGAAAGATCAGAAAAGTTATAATTTAAGTGAAACTCTTTTTAAATCCCTGTAACTATGCAGCATATAGAAGTCTAGAACCATTCCATTTAACTTTAAGAAGTGAATAAAATCAGCAGCCTAGTAAGGTACCCCTGGAAGGTGTCTCTGGGATTTTAGGCACTGGAATATTAGGCATCGTTAATTTACGCACCCGTAATTTAGTCACCCGTATAAAGTATATCATAAAAATTGTTTCCTACATAGATCACGTTCAGTAGCAAGAATTACCAAATGTTTCAATCTTCGAGAATTGTTGACCTCAAATAATTCATTAGTTTGAGGCTCGAAAAGCTGCTTTCGGCCCCAAAATAACAATATTTTTTCTATAGTTCAGGAGATTTTTCTGAGTTTTCAAAAGGTTTAAATAAATTCCGGAGATTTCCAGTCGTATGCTACACTATGGGCCGAATGAATAAGCGACTTTCGCGGAAAAGTTTGATTAAAGTGAAGAGGACTGACGCAACATTTCGCCATCCCTCTCTCGCCCATCCTATTCCAGAAGCAGGTTGGGGCTGGAGTGAGTTTGTGTGAAGTGGATGACATTCTGTGTGTCTTGTCCTGCTCTAGAGAGTGAGGTCGACATGTTGCGTCAGTCCTCCTCACTTAAATCAAAATTTTCAGCGAAAGTCACTTCCGGAAAATACAGTTAGAAATGGTACTTATAGTTTGCATTTTGTTATAACGTCACTAATAGCCCATTGTCTAGGGATACAATAGACGTTATTTTTTTTTATCTTCAAAATTTGCTTGCTGTGGATGTGGCAAAATATGTAGGTCAGAGCTGGGGCTGCGTTGCCACGGTAAATCCTGCATTCCCTTAATCTTCGGACACGAAGACAAGCCTTATTATTATTATCTTCAAAATTAAAGAGTGTCTAATTTTCCGGTGCCTAATTTTCCGCCTTTTTAAAAAGTGACCAATTTACCGGTGTCTAAATTTCCGGGAGCTTTAATTTCCAAGTACCTAAATTAACGGGTGCCTAAACCTAAATTGCGGTGCCTAATATTCCAGTGCCTAAACTTCATCATGGACACGGGTTTTAGAATATTATGTTACCTCCTCCCCTCCTCCGTAGGTTAAGTGTAGCAACGTCTGTTACCTGTTACCTATCCCTTAGTCTGGTGGACCATTGGGGCACCAAGCAAGACTTGTGGACCATCTTTCTCCATTCCTCTCTATCCTTTGCCCAGTTTAAAACCTCTTTCAATGGTAGGCCTGTCCATTCATTGATATTGTCTTCCCACCGCTTTCTCTGTCTGCCTCTTCTTCTTTTTCCTGGTACTGTTCACTGGAGGAAGGTCTTTGCCAGTCCCGAAGATCTTGTTACATGGCCATACATTTTGAGCTTTCGTTTCTTCACAGTAGTTAGCAGGTCATCATGGGGTCCGATCGCTGAAGTAACCTTGTTTCTAATCTCTTGATTTGTGATGTCGTCTTTAAATGTGATGCCTAGGATCCTTCTGTCTACTTGGGTCATATTATATGCAGACCCATCGGTACTTCTACAAAAGTGCATTTTAATGAATAAATCCATATATTTAAATTAAAATCAATATTCATTTTCATTAATTGATGGTTGTGATCTTTAAACTGCGGCTCGCTGACCAAATCCCAACCCATAACCGTAAGAACGAATGCTTATCTGCCCCTAAATAATTCTGGACACAACAAATAATGAGTTAGCAGAAGCTTGATTCAGTAAAGTGGAAGATTGTATTTCTCATTGTGACAGTACTCAGACACAGGGTACAATCATCATGGCCACAACGGAGTAGCCACAACGGGGTAGCCACATACAGGCTTGCCACACTTGAGACACACACACTAGGTAGCTACACACTGTAATGTATTCTGCTAATTTGTTACTAAATGGTCACCATATACACACCGCTACGTCTGGATTACACGTTGCAAAATAGTCTTGAGATATTTACAATTACTCTACGTGACAGTACTGCAGTGTGTTGTTCATAAGGCTTGCATTCACTGTTTTGTTGTTAGTATTTTTATTCTCACGTTGACAATCCAAGTCACATTTATAAAACTAGATACAATCGATGTGGTCTTTTTTTATTCTTCAATGAGCTAGGTTCTAAAAAATTAACATGTCTCTAAATTCTAGTCTTTGAAAATTTAAACTCTTATTTTATAGTTTACTGTAAAAGGTTGGTATTTAATCACATTAAATTTAAATTCAAAACATAAAATCTTTATTCTTAACTTTCCGATACAAAAACAAAAATATAACTTAGTATATTAATGAACTAGATTTTTAATTAAACGTCAATTTAGTGTAGAAACTTCATGTGTAAACAGTTGCAGTCTACTAGGTTAGATACCTATAAACGTTTTAGACACCTGGTAAGTTCCTTAGTTAAGAGAATGAATACATTTATTATTTAATTCTATTCATTAAAATCATTTATATTTGAGTTGTGTAATAAATATTCTCAGTCAAGTATATTTACAAAGCTTATTTTAACTCATGTCTGTCTTGTACGTTTGTACACTTTATTTCTCCGACACCCAATCTCAGATCAAACTGAATCTTTGCACAATTATTTCTTTTACATGACAACACAACAATCGATAATTAGTTAACTATTGGTAATTAATTATTTTGTTAAGTATATCGAACAACGGCAAGAAATTGTACTTGACTTAAGTGTTGGTAGAAGCTGAATTAGTCCCCTTTACAGGTCGCCGCTTTAAAGTAAGTTTGAAACAAACAATAGATAAATATACCACATTGTTGTTTTTCATAAGCACCTCACTAACAGAGCGCCTCTAAGAGGCTTTAGTTCGGATTCAGGTCGTTCCCCCCCCCCTCTTTTTCTAAATGCTTTTAAAAAGCGATTATTTGGTAAAATTCACCCAGAAATCCCTGTTTCCCCACCACCAATTTTACAACTGGTTTATAACTGGTTATAATATTTATAGCGTATTAAGAAAACAAAAATGCATCGTATGGCAGAAAAAAAATTGTAAAAAATATTTTAAGTCAGACAGATTTATTAATGTTCATATAGATCTTTTACAAATTTAATTGTTGTAAAATGTTTTACATGTTTCGGATGTTCCTTCAGTGTTGAAGATAATTTTCTTCCTAGTCCAAACCTCCCGCAGGACGGGAGCGGGCAGGGTTTGAACCCAGGACCGCACGACCAGGCGGCCATCCAATTGATGAGAAACTAATTGATACGAATACGCTTTTTTTTTTCAAAGTATTTTCATGTTTTTCTTGTTTTCGTAATTCCCACCAGGTGGCGAGACAATGGACCAAGGGGCAATCATTGACAGAGTGTTGATTGCTCTCAAGTGGAACGGGTTTTACCAGACGTCAAGAACCGCCATCTTGCTTTTGTCACTGGCAAACCTCGGTTTAACAGCCGTTTCAGTTGTCTTCATCGGTAAGTTACTAGAAATCCCGTTCACTTAATCTCAGGTCACTTTATCCTCGTTCCTTAATCTCTTGTAATTAAAAGTCATATTATACCCAATTAAATATTTTTTGAGCGGTTACGCTTGGGTAAAGATAGATGCCTCTGGAGCTTCTTCCATCCTATGAAGCGAACTCCTAACAACTATAAAAGTTTTGTTAAATCTCTTTGTGACAAAGATATAGAGATCATCATCGTATTTGTCTGGGTTTTTTTTTCTTTCTACATATGTACGCAAAGTATAAATAATAGTATTATATAGCGTTACTTTCATGCTTATAGCTTGCTCAGAGCGCTATGGTCCAATCTCATTTGTGGACCAATGGGAGGTAGGGGTGTCTGAGACAAGTTTTTGTTTCCGTGCTGCCTTTAGTCGCTCACTAAATGCAACTCTGCTCGAGTCAGGTGTCGAACCTCGAGTCCCCTTCATAGGTAGCCAAGCCAAGCCTCTTGACCACGTTTCCTACTAGGACTATGCATGTATTCTACATATGCCTATATGCCTTCTTAACGATGTATTTGTTACATTATACTAGGCTATATTTTATTATTTCATAAATACACACAACTAGTATATCAAAATAGTAAAATTCATTTTTTTCTTGGATAGCACAATCAGAGAATAAAATGGTCGGGGATGAAATGACCCGACACCGCTATTATTATAAATATTTTATGTAGCGCTAATTTCATGCTTATAGCATGCTCATAGCGCTTTGGTCCAATCACATTTGTGGACCAGTGGGGAAGGAGGGGGTATCTAGGAGATGGTTTTCTGTGCTGCCTTTAGGTGCTAAGTAAACACAACTCTGCCCAAGTCGGGTGTCGAACCTGGAACCCCCTTCATAGGTAGCCGAGCCAAGCTAAGTTCAAGCGTACTTAGCCTCTCGACCATAAATTTGACTTTCGACTGCATTGTGATCGTGATATTGATTTCTTCGTCATAAGATTTAGTAAAACAAAGCATTGGTTCAAAATTGGTACACATACAACGAAAATGGGTTTCATATCAACATATAAATACTTACGGGTACCCTCTGGGAGGCTCTCTGACTGAGCGGTAAAGCGCTTGGCTTCTGAATCGGGGGTCCCAGGTTCGAATCCTGGTGAAGACTGGGATTTTTATTTCGGGATCCTTGGGCGCCTCTGGGTCCACCCAGCTCTAATGGGTACCTGAAATTAGTTGGGGAAAAGTAAAGGCGGTAGGTCGTTGTGCTGGCCACACGACACCCTCGTAAATCGTAGGCCACAGAATCAGATGACCTTTACATCATCTGCCCTATAGACCACAAGGTCTGAAAGTGGAACTACCCAGTGTTAGTGTGAGTGCTAAATTTATTTTATATATTGTATTATTTTTTTACACATTTAGGTAAAGCTGTTGATTATAAATGTCGACGTCTTCAAAGTTTTAACATAACAATTGAAGACGTCAGTTATGACATCTCGTCAAGCAGCGGTAGCCTCCCCTTCGAAATCAGCTACACCCAGTGCAGCGTTGACGTCAGAAACGGAAGTGACCTCATTTTTACTTCAAGCTGTAGAGACGGCTATGAGTATAACGTATCGAGGACATCATCATTTGTTGCCGAGGTATTGCGCACTTAGAATTCGGCATCATGAATAGCTGCTATACTTATCTTCTGTAACCAGGAAGTAGCTACAAATTTTCCATCGTTTGGGGGCCCGGAAGGACTGACCTCTTTGGGGACCCCTACATTTTGCATAATACTTAATTTTTAATGTAAAAAACACTCATTTGGGGCCCCCCTCAAAAATCAATGTGATCATATTAGTTTCACACATTTCTTATTTAAAAAGTCCTACTCTTATTAATGCGTTGATCATGTCACCTAACGCCTCGTAGTCTCATTGACTTGCATCACTATATAAACAATTTTCCCTCAAATAACATTATAACAAAGAACAAAACTGTGATATTTAATGTTTGAAAGAAAATATAAAAAAAATAATTTTAAAGAGATATAAGTTTCTATTAAGCGTAATTGTATCAATTACTTCCAACCAATCATGTAACTAATTTGTTATAACAACAATAATGTTGTTTGTTTTAATTGTTAGTTATTACTTGACTCGTTGCTAAACTAATAAGAGAATAACGGACATTCCCTGTTTAAAGGTTGGTCATGTGCTGGCCACGGGTAACTCTCCCAACTCAATATATAGGTTAGTGGTGCCTGGTGTGTCACAAAGCACATCACAGCAAAGCTAATTGAATCCAAAGAAACCGAGCCTAAGAGGGCTTTATTACATGGGCATAAGTTCTTAGATGCTTGGTAGCACATTATTGACATTATGTAAAATAAATTAACCTTTTAAGTCATTTAATTCTTGAGGACAGGAAACGTCCAGTTATTATTAGCTCTAAATGCAAGTTAATTTCTCGTTAATCCACGATTTCCCTTATACAAATGTTTTTACGATTCACTAAAAAAAATATTTATTCCACAACTTCAACCCAAAAGTGTTGCTTCATTTATAAAGATGCGCAGTGGCCTAAGGGTAATGCGCCCTGCTTCCGAACCGGGGTCCAGAGTTCAAATCCTGGTGAAAATTGGGATTTTAAAGTTCTGTATCTTCGGGCGCCTCTGAGCCTTGTAGCTCTAACGGGTACCTGACATTAATTTAGAAAAAAAGTAAAGATGGTCGGTCGTTGTGCTGGTCTCATGACACCCTCGTTAACCGTGTGCCACAACAGATGACCTTTACATCAGCTGCCTTATAGACCTCAAGGTATGAAAGGGGAACTTTATAAAATAAGAAATAAAAAATAAAATAAGGTTAACACTGTAATCTGTGCACTTACTATTAATATTATTATAAGTGAAATAACAAATTATGGAAGATATCATATGTTGTATTATTTTAATGTTACAAAAACACTGATATGGGTTTTGCATCAGCGGCGTTGTATCTAGGCTCTACCATAGCTCCTTATTCACGGACAATAGTAAGTATTCAAAATGTGATAAAGTATAAACATACAATGGGAGTTTAATTATGTTCTAGAGATATAAGACATTCACAACGTGTCCCCTGTTACCGGAACAATCAAATAAAATCGTTTATTTTTGTTTTCTTTGATCTAATAAATTAATGTTTATTTTCTTGCGATGTGTACAAACAATTACGTTAAAAAATAAGCGCTTAAAATACCTCAATAGAACACCTTTTTTGAAACCAAAATGATTCTCTTTAAAATTGCTTTATGTAGATTATACAAATAGCAAAATATGAAGCACTTTTATTTTTTTTTTTTTATTTTAATTGGAAACAATAGCGGCCGTATGTTCAACTAAGCCAAACGGCATGAGGCCGGAATCATTTTTTTTTAAAAGAGGGCAAGACACCCCTCAAAAAATTGTTTGTTAAATATAACTAAATGCTACTTTTAATTTTCGTCTCCAGGCTAGGCATGTTCCTTGGGCGCCTAATCTTGTGTTTGGGGTCATGTCCCTAACTGTGACTCTGGCCATCCTATTTCTCCCCGAGACATGCGGCCATGAATTGACCCAGACGGTGTACGATATAGACCAGGAGATGCAGAAGAGGAAGCAATCAACCTTCAAATGAGTTGCATGTTTGGAGTTTCTAAAATTTGTTGGACAAAATGTTACTCAATGCATTTTAGGTGACCCCCCCCCCAAAGGGAAATAGCTGATATTTGTTTTGTGTAATCTATCTGTTCGTTCATCCATCTGTCTTTTTCAAATTGTTTATCTTTTATATATGTGATACAGTTTTCTTAACATGTTTTTAAGTCCAAATAAAACATTCATACATAGATATGCAAGCAGATTTTTCACAAAATTACACCATTTTTCAATGAAAAACTGCAGGGTAGGTAACTTTTGGGTACCAAAAATTTGCAACTAAGGTCACAATGGTAAAAGTGTTAATGGATCATTGTAAAATAAATTTTCTATTTATTAATTGACTCATTGAATAGAATACTGATTGAAATGTTGTTTTTTTAAAAAGAATTATGATACGAACTTCATTTTAGTTATAAGTTTAAAAAATAACAAACTACCTTTATTGTTGTGCGTCACAATTTTAACTCTAAGGCCAGCAAAAGCTCCCTTCCACAAGCCTTAATTGGGCGGCGAGTTCCTCCTTTCCGGGGGGGGGGGAGACTTAGATAAACTAAGAGTTTGATTTTGCGTTCACCTTCAGTGGACACGGACAATCCGGACTCGTGGGCTAGAGACGCGACCGAAGGCCGCACCACTGGGACCCCCATCGTATTCATACGCTATACCAGGCTAACCGTGCTGGACACGACATTTATGTAACGGCCACTTGAGGGACGGCGCCTGAACGTTGAAGGAGCTCTTTTTCATCCCCACGCAGTGCAATGAGGATGCTCTCGCACCCTCTTAGGCACTCCAGCGGGAGCATTGTTTCATCACCCATTCGGCCTAGTAGTCCCATCTCACGACCATTTCCACCCGGGCGCCACGACGTGGCAGGGCAGCAAGCAAGGGCATACGATTAACGAGGATTCTTTCTTGGGGAGCAGGGGGTAAGAATGGTGGTAAAAATATATCCCATAGTTTTTAATCAAAGATTTATTAATTCAAAAGTGAAAAACAATCACTCTGTCAGCTAATTAAAGGAGGTATAGTCTTTTTTAAAAGTATTATTAATGCTTTTCTTATTAGAAAGAGAATTGAAATCCTTCGGTAATTAGACTCAACAATACAATCATTAGATAAAGTAATGACTGATATAAATCACTATTACAGGATAGCGTAGCTCGGACTAGTGAAAGTCATAAATACATTTAACATTAGACTAGAATGAACAGAGTAATCAGTCCCTACATTCACACAAACACTTACCTACATATTATGCAGACGTGACCTAATTATTCACTTGATGATAATCTCGCCCCAGTTATTTGACGCGTGTATGTGTCAACACACTTGAATGCCAAACTTTAAACAGGAATATTGTTTATTGTCACCATATTGTCACGCCAAGTGTTATGTATGTAGATCGTAATCTTTCCATCGGTCAGTTTTAAGTCTACTTTATTTATTAACCTTAATGCTTTTTTTTTTTTAATTTTTGATAAATTGCAATTATCCAGTATAATCCAGGCTTCTTCCAGGGCCGCCATATCTATTGTGCAATATGTGCATTGCACACAGGGTGCCTAATTTAGGGGGAGGGAGTGGCCAGATTATTACTTTAATGTTTCCTTTTTTATTAAATAAAAAAGGCTAGCTTAATTAAATCATGTTCAATTTAATTTTTAATTTATCCATCATCATTTGAAAACTATTTTTAAAAAAAAAACGATATTCATACATAAAAGGTTATTTTGGAAATTCCCACGGGTTTTTCCATAAGCACCTACTCATTTCTCATTATTGTTTATTATACTTGTTTTGAGTCGAATAGCCCTGTAGGAGTGTAGGTAGATCTAGTAATCTAAAAGTTCGTTATAAAATGAAATGCAATGTATTTTAAAGTTCAGCGCAGAATATATTTGGGTGATTATAAAAAGTCTAAATGTAGATCTACATTTAGTTCTGTTGTTTTCTAGTCTGTATTGTGTGTTTGTATTTTAAATTCTGTTCTTTTTTGTAGTAAACCTTCAAGAGATCAATTTAAAAATAGCTGTTTTATAAATATGTACTCTTAACTCTAGACTACTGTATTTTTAAAACTTTATTTAAGCTGTACTAGCTGTTCAGAGCAACAAGCCTTGAAGAAATAATTCATGAGAAACCTATAAGTGTAAGAGTAATAATTGAAATAAATTCTGAATCGAACTATTTTTTTTCCTAGTCATTCACTCATAACTTTTTCTCAATTTGAGACTTTTGTATTCTATAAATACATTTGGGAATATGACTCATAATTTATATATGAATTCTAAAAAAAAAATATATTTAAAAACAATTATGCTTGAAGCCAATAAAAAGCAAAATGTAATCAATCTTTGGGGTATATTTTCCTATTAAGTAATACATCGGTTCAGTTTGCAATGTAAGACATATTACTTCATATAAGAATTTTTTAAACTAAAAAAATTATTCAAAAGGTTCTTAAACGTTGGGCATCAAAACGGTCAAATATCCAAAATGCATTTTACAGTCCTTCTGTTGATGTCCTATTCTGACCAAAACAAATGGTTCAACGGCCCTTGGTGATTACATACGCCCAACCTGTGACCGCAGCTGTGTATCAGAGATTGGCTTTCTAAATCAGTCACCACACAAGAAGTAGCAAAAGACAAACACAGTCTCTCGAGGCCTTAAATGCAATATCCAGCGAGAGAGAGACATACTTACACACCTACATACATATAGATAGATAGATAGATAGATATAATAATATGGTTCCGCATATTATGTAAGTATGTATAAAATAATCAATGTCACACAATGTATAATTTATGAATATCTCTTCTTTGTTTGTAGTTTAAACCCTGAGCAATGGACCCAGGAGCACAGATTGATGAGATCCTGGAATCCCTAAAATGGAATGGGCGCTACCAAATCATATATTCCATTGTTCCATTGTTGTCCTACATTTCCATAGCGATTTCTTCAATGTCAGTTGTTTTCATTGGTAAGTGTCTTATAACAACTCTA
This sequence comes from Biomphalaria straminea, assembly GCA_021533235.1. Classification (NCBI taxonomy): domain Eukaryota; kingdom Metazoa; phylum Mollusca; class Gastropoda; family Planorbidae; genus Biomphalaria; species Biomphalaria straminea. The sequence goes on from JADKLZ010000728.1 coordinate 22,962,330, forward strand.
TAACAACTCTGGCTAGCAAGAGATCGTGAGATGGACTCTTCCTTAATTGAGTTGCACCCACCCACTACTGAAAACGAGAATAAAGACACGTTTAAAATTGGTCTCAGCATGACAAGGGCTGTTACTCTGTTAATTAAATTTTAAGATCCATGTCATAAAGTGTATACTGATAATGATAAAGAAAAAAAAATTCTTTCTGTGCTAGCTGCACACTATGAAAAATATTTACGCCCTTAGCTGAACCCCATTCACCAATCGTAAACAAACAACATTTAGCCAAGATAATATTGATAAAACAACGAAAAAAAAACTGTCACGTGATAGCCATTGTGTATTACGGAATTTGTATAGACGATTGGTGAATGAGGTCCATTGAAGACTAACTTGCTTTAGTTCATCTAGTTAAAATCGGTGACAGATAAGTATAAGGCTTGCATGGCTTTAGGACCTACTTGGGGGTCGATTGACAATTTTCAGGGGTCGCTTATGTCCATCGAAAATATGGATTTTTTTCCCATTGTAATATGTAAAACTTGTAACATAATAAGATTTTCAATAAAAAAAAACTACATCTATTGTTATTCGAGGATAGATTTTGAAGACAACTGAATCTGAATTGATCATGTTAATTGTATATAGGATATATTAATATAAGTTTACATTATTGCAGATTAATGGATAATGATGGATACTTAAGGACTTTCGTCTTTATGTTTAAGAGTCAATCTTCACAACAAATAATGTTAGTGTAAAAGTGCAGCTTGTATTTACGTCTATTGTGTATTTCATTATCAATTAAATATGAAAAATCCGTTATATATGAACTGAGCGATATACAATTTAAAAAAGGTTAATAAAGGTATCCATAAATACGTAAACTTTGTTTAGAAATCCATTCCGAACTGGAGAACACGAACCTTGGATGAAATCCAAATGTTAGCAGGGGGATTGTTCTGTTGTCACAGATTAATAAACTACTGTAGACATTACAAAATAACAATAAATAATATAACGAGACTGTCTTCATCAAGGTAGACATGGAGAACTCTTTTATTTCCGCTCATTCTTTTGCGTTCACTCAAAAACATAGACAATAACAAGATTACAAAGAGAGTTTGTGTAATACACAAACTCAGAGGCGGCCCCCGTCGGAGTCGGATTCCTGTCAGATCAGCCTATTCGCAAGATGTTTTGGATGTTCCTTCTAAGTCCCTGGCTCAATTTCTGTATGCTCCCATCCTTAAACTATCGCAATATTTCTGAAAGAACAGTAAAGGTTAAATCATATTTTCAAAAGCCTTTAGTGTTTTTTTCTAACCGTGACGGACAGACCAACCAACAGACAAAACGCACAAAAATATGGTAGTTCCATTCTAATGGGGGTATTAAACAATTTTATTTTAAAAAATCTGATTTTTTAAAAAAATTAAGAAATTAGTTTAGAATCATGTCATTTCCGGGCTTTACGCTAGT
>JADKLZ010000728.1:23001978-23013396 GCA_021533235.1 Biomphalaria straminea
CGGTTTGCTTTTAGAAAACTAAAAGTAGCCGTTGCACCTAAACTTTTTAAGCCGCATTTAATGGTGAAAAAATATTTTTCGTATCTCTTCTAGTTTCGGCGCCCTGAGTGTGACAGACGGACAGACGGACAGACGGACAGACGGACAGACGGACAGACGGACAGACGGACAGACGGACAGACGGACAGACGGACATTTTGCACAAACCTAATAGCGGCTTTTTCCCCTTTCGGGGGCCGCTAAAAATCTGTCTTCTGCAACAGTTTTTTTTCTTCCTCTCTCTCTCCTGTCTTAGGTGCCGTAATCATTTTGCTTTAGGTGAAAATCGTATCAGCTCGCACTGTCAACTGGTATGTGCTTCTGAGGTGATGAGTAATTAAACTATAAACAAACTCAAAGGGAGGTAATGCCGAACTCAACAGCAACACCGACGAAAGGCCAACAATTGATAAATAATAATAATAATAATAATAAACCACTATCTCACAACTTAGGAAAAACTGAGTTAGAAAAACAACGAAAATATGGGAACCTAGGCTTGGAGATTAAGCGTTTATGGAAGCTTTCTAAAACAACAATATACCCCATTGTCATATCAACCGAGGGGATAATAACAACTGACCTCACAGATACTTTCAAGGCCCTTGGCATTCCTAGGAACATTCTCGTTGCCTGTCAGAGGGCGGTACTGCTGCAGACCTGCCACATCACCAGAACATTCCTCAGTGGAAACTGATAAAGGGACTACAATGAATTTTGTTTCCCTTTAACGAAACTCGACCCTGGCTGCGCCAGAGAAAGAATACTCGTTCTTTTATCATAATAATAATAATCTTTATTGTCCATAAGGAAATTTGTCTTACAATTTGTGCATTATACCAAACAAAACATTATAACTATAAAGAGAAACAGAATGTTCATTTACACCAGACTCACACACAATTTACATGTCAAAAGTTTACATCAGATTGTTACTGTTTAATGGTTTGATTGCCAGAGAAACAAAAGAGTTTTTGTGTCTGTTTGTCTTTGAAGTTGACGCTGATCTTGAAACAACAAACACTTTTAATACTCCATAAGGGAACAGTCGGATGTCCTCAATTAATAGCCGTTTATAGAATTCTTCTTATTCTTAGTGTAAATGAGAAAGCGTCTTGATTCTAGCATCTCTTAGATTAGAACGTTTTTACTTTTTAAAGATCTATCACGTCATTTGTCAATAAGTACAACATTCCTCCTATTCCCGAAAGAAAACTAAATCCTAATCATGTCATAACACAACGTGCTCTCCGATCTTGAGTACATTGTTCCTACATTCTTTCTTTGATATGATGATATCCGATGTACCAGACCGACTGAGTTAATATATAAGCCACAAAAAAGAACTATAAGACAGACTTTAACTGTAATGCTAGAGTTTATTACTTACTTACAAATAAAGTTGTACAAATATTAAGTTTGGCGTAAGTAGCAATATATTTTTTTAAATATCATCTTTCATTTTAACTCCGAAAGATACATACATACAAACAATAGCTTTTATGTAAAACGCAAAACGATAAACTTCTGTTATAAGATCATTAATATATTTATATAAATAACAATAACAACAGGTATGGCAGTGTCAGCCAGTGGTACTCCACAGGTATGAACATCATCACTTTAGCTTTATAACTGATGGACACTGTCAATGTAGCTGTAATATTTCTACAACTGTCAGGATTTCTTCAACACACTCCTCATGTTTCTCTCCATGTCCGCCAATGTCTGGGGCAGCTCCTTGTCCATTGTCTCTGGAAGTCTACGGATAGCCAGTGGAACAGTGACACACATGACACCAAACACGACATTAGGAGCCCAGGGAAGTAACTTACTCTGAAAAGAACAAGGCAGAGTAGCTAAATGCTCCTCATCTATGATTAGGCAAATAACATACTCAAGACATAGTGTAACTTGATTGCTTACCTAACGTTAGTGTTATTAACAAAAATATATAGCGTAAATTGTTAAATATTAATAGAATGGAACTAGGCCAATGGTATTGTTAAAGTTTTTTTATATGAATTTTGTCTTAAAAAGCAACAACTTCTGAGCTATAAATGTTTGTAACAGCTTAAAAAGTTGATAGCGACTGAGATACAGATGCATTCTTGAATTCATTTGTTTTAGGGGCTGATATTAAATATATATATATATATATATATATATACACATGAAAATGCCTTAAAAACAAGCTTAGACTAACAATAAAAATATGTGCGATTAGATATTATTTCAATACTTTCTATTTAATTGGTAACGTCATGGAAAATTCAAAAACCTAAAACCTGGGTGGGTGGTCAGCGGTAAAGTATAAGATTTGAACTGAAATATTTCTGTCCTAGTCACGTTTTCCTAAATGTTCCGAATCACATAATTTTTAATTGCATAAATAGCTTCCATTTGTTCCAAATTATTTGTCAAATACGATTTCTTTCCCTTGTTCGATACTAAAGAAAATAATTACTTAACTAATTGGTTTTTTTTTTTTACTGATTCTTGCTTTGTCAGCTTGTTCAGAGATTGTATGTGGAAGAAATAACGTGTACAAACGTTTTACCAGACAGACAGACTGACAGACAGAGTTTATATGGCCATTTTAAATAAGAAATCAAAGTTGAAGATCGATGACATACTGTTTGAAGGACAATTCAATTAAATGACATACCATTTGAATGACAAAACATTTGAACGACATAACATGTACATGACAAAGTTTGTATGAACTTACAAGAGAGCGAGAATATGGTGATACCATTGAAGCAAAGTAGGACATTAAGAGAGCTAGTGCATATCCAGTGTTCCTGAAAGAAATGTGTTCAAAAACTATATAGGTAATGAGTAACACAAACCTAGTCTTAATGTCATTACACAACGACATGCCCTAATATATATTTACTATCAACTACGTAGATAAATTTATTTGACTATTGTGCAATCTGCTGACTAAATGAGTTCATTATTAAAATTGTTATTTTAATAGCTATTGAAGTATCGCTGCAATTTGAATAGCTCCCCTTTCAGACCTTTCCATCTACAGGGCAGATCATAAAAAGGGCATGTGTTCCTGTAGCCCAGGGTTGACGAGGCTGTCATACGGCCAGCACAACGACCAACCGCCTATACTTTGTCCCATGTAATGTCAGGTTCCTATAAGAGCTGGGTGGACTTCGAGGCGCCCTAAAGATCCCGAAATTAAAAGTCCCAGTCTTCACTAGGATTCTAATCGTTGACTCTCTAATTCGAAAGCCAAATGTTTTACCATTCGGCCACTGCGCCTCCTTGCAAGTTTAATAAGATCTCTACTTCGTATTGTTAGTTTGAGAACTTGTGCAAATATCGATCTAGTTTAACTGAGGTTGATAATATCTTCTTTCTGAAAGGCATTCTAATCAAAAGTCCAATACAAACAGAGTAGTCACCTGATGGACGTTGGATATAATTCCGGGACATACAGAAGGACAGACGAGTAGCCAGCAGACAACGTCAGGCGTCCAAGTAGAGACAGGACAACGGACATCCAGAAGTTTCCAGGGATTCTGTCTAATTAAACATGAGGAAAGACTTTATCAAGTGTTGTAACATGTAAAAAAAGACTATGTCTATTCTAACAGGGAAAAACATTTCGCAAGTATAATAAGGTACACAATATTGAAAACATTGGAGGTTCTATGGTGGTTGCAACTATATATATTTATGTATTTTTGGCCAATCTGTTCACTGTATTGGAGAGTTTCATACATGTCGGAAAAACTATAAATGGCAAGATTTTCCGGTGTATCCGGCGTACGTAATAAATTAACATATGTTAAAGTGTTGATAAGAGATTTTTTTCTTCTAAGTTTTATGATTATTGTAGTGCACATTTAACTCTAAGAACTGTAGAGTTACATTTTTGAAGCTCTTCCGTTGGTAGAACAAAGAAAATAATTCATAAAAAATTGTTGTTGTGTGAAAATAATTTTTTCTCCGTTTTGCAAATACAGTCATACCGCTGAAGTTTTTTTTTTTCACAATCGTATTTGTTCGCAATAGTAGGGGCAAAAACTCAACTTCTATAGTAACTTATTTTTAAACAAAATAAACAAAGAAACAAAACATCTTTACCCGAACATTTTATATCATTTAGGGGTCCTCGAAAGAAGAGCGCTTTCTGAAGGTACAGAATGAATTAAAAGTTAATGTTGTTTTATGCCCAACTGATCTATCGCCATACCTGACAAAGAAGTGTGTATTAACAGTGTGGACATTAACAGCAATGTCCCTGCCAAGAGATGAAGCAATCCAATGCTTCTCTTTCTACCAATCCTGGAGAGAAATGTTAGATTTGTCATTCACATTTGCATCGGACATTTGCAAGCATAAATTAATAGAAAGGTGGATTTTTTGGCTACGCAGATATATTCATACTGTGTTTCAAATTATTTTTAAAAGTATATTTTAATATCTACATTCATAGAAAAAACAATGGTTTAATGCCGCATGAATAAAATTGTAACCTTGTACCTTATAGTACTGTAGTAAATGTGAGGGAGGCAACTCAAAGAAGACAAGTCTTTATTCACAAGGACATCACAAAGATAGAAGATAACAAGGTCTGCCTTGAGCAAAGCTTCTACTCAAGCTCTTAGACTTTGTCGGAACTGGTTGTTTCTCTGTCAACATTCCTTCTAAGTCTAGTCTATGTCAGTGCACGAGCTAGAGAGCACCTTCTGCACAAACTTGACTTGGCGGTGTGCAAGGCAGGGCCATAACAATATTTAATGTCAATTTGTTGAACTTAAAACGTGAAAGCATGAACATTTAAAATTAGTTTTCAGATGACCTGAAGTACGGGTCAAAGAGAGAACGATATTTCAGGCAGCGAGAGAACGGTCAGTCTTAGAAGTTGGTAAGTTATTAACAGTCTGTCAACTTGGTTGTCAGTAGTTAGAAGCTAGAGAAGTAGAGCTGTCATTTAAGAGATCAGTCATGTCATTGTGTACTTGAAGTTATTGTGCATTTCAAGATATGGAAAATGTTCACTTATTATGTCTATCTATCGGTTCATAATAACTGTATTTAAACATTCAACGACTGTATATATTTGTCTGAATAGGAAACACCCTGCCAAATAAAAGTACCAAAGCTGAAAGGCAAACATTTGATTGGAACTCAGTGGAAAGAGAAAAGTGGGCAGGTCCAGGCATCAGTGAAGCTGAGGGTACTGGAATGACATGTGAGCAGGTAAATAAAGCTGCCCAGAACCGAGTTCGGTGGAGAGGTGTGGTTGCGGCCCTATGATCAGGGCCGGTCTTAGGCCACTGCAACCTATGCGGTCGCAGTGGGCCCGCTCTTTCATAGGCCCCGCGCTAATTCTAGGTGTAATTATTTAATTGCAAAATATATACGAAAAATTCCTGGAAACCTCCTGAATTTATTAAAATCTCCAGAAAACTGATAAGAATCTCCTGAAAAATAGATGAAATTGTCATTTGTGGGTGTCATTCACGGCGAAAAACGACAATACTACATTCACCTTAATCGGAAGTTACAATAACTTATTTACTTTTATAGTCACTGGCATATAAATGTGTCATAGGCTACAAGGCTCGTTATGTGAAGTACATTTGATCGCAATTTTGAACTTTGAATAAAATTCAATCAAATTTATTTTCTAATACAAAATCTTAATTTTCACTTATTATCTTTATCCCCCCCCCCAGACTAGGCCCCGCGCAATCAGTTGCGCATAGAGCCCCGCAATCGCTAGGACCGGCCCTGCCTATGATTCCCTGTGAGTCCTATTATTGTGAATAAACATTGTATAATAAATACTGTATTCAGTACCAAGAAGCTCAGTGTGACTCGCTTGAAGGTCTGCAAGTGATTCCAGGTATTTTTGTCAAGTATCTCGACAATACACGACACACTTTCTAGAAACATCAACATCCTCCTGCAAATAACCTCATACAAATCCAGACATAGACACCATCATTCCCAAGTTAGTAAGTACTATCGAATGAAAAGAGTGAGATGCTAGAAAAGCTATAAAAGGGAAAAGTCGATGGGGCCGTAACATTGTATAGAATGTATAGAATGAATCAAACGTTGGGTTTTATTTTTTTATGTAATATCTTCATAGCTAATAACTCAAAGTTAGTCGACAAAATCAATATTCATAATAAGCCTTTTATAGTTGCCTTCCAGGTCTTGTGATATAAGATCTGCACTGCCCCGTTGTGAAGCCTGCCCTCTACCTACTGCTGCAGTCCTGCGGTTATATTCTTTATTTGAAACGAATATCCTTAAAACATTAAGCATTTTGTCATAACTCTAAGCCACATTCACAGAAGGTAATGTTTGCTAACAACGTTTTTACCTATTGATTAACAGAATGAACAGAACTGCTGCTGGAAAATCTGTGAGAGCAGCCAAAGTAAAACCCAGGTAGAAATCAGGAGTAAGTTCTGGGGAGATCATGATAAGTCCTTCATAGGCAAACACATCAACCAATCTAGTGACAGAGCAAAACGTTGATATTACTATTTGTCATTAAGCATAGTGAGCGAATAAAGATCTACAAATACTTTTACTATTCCATACATCTCATGTACTTTCAATTTCGTTCTATCTTCTAATATCTTACTATTCTACACCACCAAGGTGTTTTCCATTTGTTTCCTTAAATAAAAACGTAATTTCTCCCACAACCATGATCAGATGAGGTTGAAACTTGAAACAAATATTTACAGTTCTTAGTAAAACATGAATCAATTAATCAATTAACCAATTAGTCAACTAAATATTTTAATTAATTAGTTTCTCTGATATCGAAAAAGAGACAAATCTTCATGGGTGATAGAGTAGTAAGTGCGGTGTTCTTCTCTTAGAAAAGCACTGTTTTTGGAAAAGGGATTCTCAAACAATATTGTGCTTGTTTGTTTGTTTGTTAAAAAGGGGGAGGCAAAAAATGTAAAGTATTTTTAAAATGAATCTTTGGGCTTATATGACATATGTATTGTTGTAACTAAACACTTATACATGTACTTACAATAAAAAACTTGTGATTGCTGTTACTTTAAAAAGATTTCTATTTCTAAAAAACACCAGAAGACTGGACTCCTTTGTTGAGGACTCCTGGTCTTGTGTGTCTGCATTAGTACATGCATTGAGCTCTTCACATAGCTTGACAGTAAGAATGGGTTAAAGAAAGAATATATTATTGCAAAACAAAATCTCATATAAAATAAGCTTTCTCTATCTCCTCACTTCATTGAGTCATCTTTTATTTGTTGAGCTGTGCAGTCTGTGTCACGGGAAAAAAGTTAAAAATAAATGTACGTTTATGTATGTTTGATTTCTGGGGTTTCGTAAGCAAAGAAAACAAGAGATATATCACTTAAAATATAGGTCATAACCTATTTACATATTATTAGTCACATTATAATCAATAATATAATAAAAAGGATTTATTTTTAGAAAAAAGGTAATGGGGAAAAATAGTTTACCGAACTACACAGGATATGAACATGTTCGGATTCTAGTTGGATGTTCCTGTCGGAAAAATTATGTCGCAACCATAAAATGAGGCCAATGACTTTTGTTTAGAAACACATTTCCACTGTATAATGCTTGTTCCAAAAACTTAAGACTATCGCAGATAGCGCAGATATGATCTTATATTACTCAAGTATATTTGGACTCATGGAGGATGAGGGGAGTGTCTTATGATATTGTCATACCTCCAGTCCTTGGTTTTTTTTTTATTTAGTCCTATATAACTATTTACTTACCGAAGACATTATTAATACATTAATACTCACAATTTAAAGTATATGAAAGATTCATGCGATCCCACAAACTCTTGACTAAATTCATTGTTCACTTACTTAAAAAGTATTACAAATGGTGAAATTTGATCCCTTCCATTAGTTATGCAATCACACAAACTCTCGACTTACTTAAAGTATTACAAATGATGAAATTTGAACATTTTCAGTAGTGAAATGTTTTGATGTGATTATCTACCTTGCTATTCTCCGAATGATCTCCATGTGCTAAGCAAGGACTCTCGAACATAATGCTTTTGTTTAAAACTGCCAGCGCCCTCTGGGGATCCACTTTGTTTATCCTAGCTATCTTTCGTATGAGCTGTTCTGCTTTCTTGTATTGTTTTGTGACATAAAGCCACCGGAGAGACTCGTCTATCACCCTGTATGAGTGCAAGATGGTTCAATCAATACACCATTACACATACTAATTAATACAGCTAAAATACTTCACGTAATGAGTTAATAAATGGTACCATACAATGTAGAGTACAGACATACTTTTTTACATTATGTCGACCCATTCAAAACCACAAATTAGTGTGTTTAATAAGCTTCCTCGCGCAGATACGCACTACAGGCTATAGTACACTACACATGCCTGAACCCCAAACGTAAGATGTAAGTGTTCTTATTCATTAAACTCTTAACCAACTTTAAACTATTAATTATATAATGACTTTGGCTAGACGCTTGTTTTATCCAGAAGCACCATCATCATCCATAGACAAGGAACAACTAATCGATAGTATTAGCACTGTATTTATAAATTCATATTTGAATATTGGTAAAGCAAAAACAATGTTATTACCAAATTTTTCTAAGAAATTTATATAAGAATGTCATCAAAGTGTGTGTTGTACCATCATTCTATGAACGTCTTTGCATAATCCAAAGAAGCGATCACGCTTAATGGATCCTACCTTTGCTACATATGCATTGATAACAGTGTGTCTATTATATAAATGACATCACACCACCTAAAATTATATAAGCTCCTGTTATAAAAAGTTAGGTCCAAGTGTATACTATAGAGTCCAAACAAAATGTAATTAAGCAAATATTTATTAAGTACGAAAAATAACCAACTAGTGAACAAAATAGTGGTGACTGATAAATTTTGTTTCACATAGTAAATAGGAAAATAAATATTACACTATTGAGATATATGTATGTAAATGTGAAGTTATTTCCCTTATATTTATTTCTTGTTTATTTTGTATATTATGAATGTTGTCAGCTTGAAAAGAAAACAATATTTCTTTTAAACAGAAACAAATGTTTGTAAAAGTTGTCTGATAATAGCAATAATTAGAACGTATTCGTCCTGGTACCTACCAAGGTTGAAACACCATGTAGAGAGTGGTCAGGGACAGAATGACTTGGACATATCTCCAGTTCAGATGCCTTGTGATGAAGGCCAGAAAACAAAGAAGCAGCAGCGAGGCTGACCACAGAACGGACTGTATTTGCTCGGGAAGAGCTCTTCTAGATTTGGGCATCATCTCAAGTACAATGATTCCAGCAAGTTGATAAGAATTCTGCTCAAAACAACAAGCACTCTTTAGTGACACTTCATACAGTTTGTTTGTTTGTTTTTTTAAATAGCTTTAGCTTAAACGTAGCTTTGGTAATATTGTTTCTGAGAAATATGAAAATGGCAAGTGACTCAACTAAAACAAAAATTCCAGTGATGAAATTAATTGCAAGGTAAATTTCGTAGTTTGTAGCAAAGGCAGAGGAAATAGAAGCGAAACATGACAACATACTTGAGACCAAGTACATCACTCTACGTCCATGTCTGGGAATAAAAATAAGAAATACATTTTACAATTCTTAAAAAAAAAAATGCTACGTGTATTCATTACTTTGGATCAGTCTTGTTATTAAATTTGTAATAGATCTAGACCAGTGGTTCCCAAACTTTTTGTCTCGTAGACCCCTTGGAAGTCTTTGTAGACCCTTGGTGGTCTATATAGACCACTTTGGGAATCACTGATCTAGACTAACAAATTAAAAAAGCTTATAAACATGGAAGATTGTATAGCTATCTATTGTTTCTATAGTCTCTTCCTATTTTTCATGTTGCGTTCACTAAGACTAATAAATTTCATCTTGATCCGAGATACATAACGAGTACAGACTTTTGGGCAGACAGACACAGAGAGAGAGAGAGAGTGATTTGAAATTAGGTGCCAGAGACACGTGAACACACTTTTTATAAGACAGACAGAAGGACACAATGCGTTGTATTCATCACCACATCAGATCAAAATGGAGTAACTTATGAAAAGTAAAACATTTAATTAACTGACAAGTAAAGTTTTATACATCTCTTTAATATATAAAGTTGAATGTTTGGTGTATGTATGTATCGAATAGAAATCAAAACCGCTTGACCAATCTTGATTAAACTTGCCAGAAACGTTCCTTGGGTACCAACTTAGGCCGTAGTGTATGTATTGTAGCCCTAAAACAAACTTAAGACCCTAAAAAAAAAAATTGACCAAGTCTCTTACAGCGATACTATTTTATGGATCTAGGCTTTGTTTGCAAATGTTGAGACAAGAGAAAAGATCGAAAGGATTTAGATCTAGATCTAATTTTAAGAAATACACTTTGCACTTATGGATTTTTACTTTGACGCATGAAAATACAAAATATAGTCTAATGATTTAATTATTTAACAAAATTAAGCTTCGAATTTGTGTTTCAAAAGGATTTTTACATAAATTCGTTCTTTGTATCTGCGAATATAAAAATCCTGTTGAACATACTTTCATTAGACATTACCGAAAGGTTACACATCTCTCTATTCATAGATTGACCTAGATTCTAGATCTAGGCATTCTAGGTCTAAAACTGTAATTCAACTAAAAGATGATATAACTTCTCTTCGCAAAGATAGTTTTAAGCTTTAACACATAAATATACTAATTATAGTCCATTCATTTCATATTTTAATCAAATTAACATTGAAATTTGTTTTATAACACATTTGACATGATTGCAACTATTACCTAATATCGCGTAAATTAAGGTCAAGTTTCAATTTATAGCTCAATTCATGATTTCTTTTTTAACGTGAATTCACGCATTCGCTTTACTTTAAACATTATTATTTTCTTTAATTATTTCTAATGCACTATATCACTGACTACATCAGCAATACGCAAATTAAGACCCGCGGGCAGCGGGTAATATCTGTCTAGTAAAGTAATAAAGAAAAGGCAAAACGAAGACCAGCAGCTACTCTTATGGTATTTAGTTGGCAATTTTCAATCCTGGTCCTTAAAATGGATTATGCCATATAATTACTGGCATTACAACCCGGCAACTCCCGGTGATTTTCTCCTAGGCTATGTATTGTTTAGAGGGCTTCCAATAAATGGGCATAGCTTCAATAATACCTAAACATTCTTTTTAGCCTGTGATATCTAGTGACTGCTACACTGAATTTGAACGCTTCTTTCTCTCTCTCTCACCTTTTATCTCTCTACTTCTCTTTCTCTCACCTTTTAACTCTCTCTCTCTCTCTCTCACCTTTTATCTATCGCTCTCTCTCCCT
>JADKLZ010000728.1:23013406-23025418 GCA_021533235.1 Biomphalaria straminea
TGGAAGCCGTCCACATGAAAGAATTGAGTTTCTCTATGAGGGCCCTGTGCGATGTTGGCATCAGTTCAAGAAGTTGGATGTGACCAAACTGGTACATGCACTAAACATGGGGGGAAAGTGGACGAAAGAGAATCGTTGGGTTTCATTACAGTAATTAACTAATATAAATATATTAGAATTTAGATGTCCTCAAACTATTTGTTTTATTTTCCTCACAGTAACTGAGATATTAATTTGCTTATTACTCTTAAAACCTCTTTCAATACCATCCAGTCTTATCTTATAAATTAAAGACTCTCTAAAAAAGATTGTTAGGTTTCCCGCGTATCCATTACTAACCATGTCGTTCAAGTTTATTAAAACCATTTTCTAATAATTCGTTAATTTCTTTCCCGCTTTACAACATAATGCACTAGATAAAAATAATTGGTCGAATTTGTCAGAACATATGGAATAAGAAATGTGCCTTCATCTTAAATTTCATGATTCTATATAATCTTAAGGTGTTTTTTTAGCGGCCTCCGTAAGGGGAAAAGCCGCTATTAGGTTTGTGCAAAATGTCCGTCTGTCCTTCTGTCACACTCAGGGCGCCAAAACTAGAAGAGATTCGAAAAATATTTTTTAACCATTAAATGCGGCTTGAAAAGTTTAGGTGCAACGGCTACTTTTAGTTTTCTAAAAGCAAACCGTTTAATTTATAAAATTAATTATGCAAGCGATTTTTTAATAACAAAACACCAATTCTAAAACAATTACGTAAATGTAAGGAAGGAAATGTTACTACAAGAAATGCATTCTACATATAAATATCACGCACATTTTTTAAAATGAACTTTTAGCAGCGGCTTTCGTGTACTAGCGTAAAGCCCGGAAATGACATGATTCTAAACTAATTTCTTAAATTTAAAAAAAAAAATCAGATTTTAAAAAAAAAATTGTTTAGTCCCCCCATTAGAATAAAAGAAGCATATTTTTGTGCGTTTTGTTTGTTGGTTGGTCTGTCCGTCACGGTTAGAAAAAAAAAACACTAAAGGCTTTTGAAAATATGATTTAACCTTTACTGTTCTTTCAGAAATATTGCGATAGTTTAAGGATGGTAGCATACATGAATTGAGCCAGGGACCAACGATAAATCCGAACTAAAGTCTAGTGCGCAAACATCAAGATAAGGCAAGTTTATACCCTGCTCGCCATCCTCCGTCGTCCAGCGATAAGTTAATTATTTTCAACTTAGAAGGAACATCCGAAACATCTTGCGAATAGGCGGATCTGACAGGGATCCGACTCCGACTTGTAATCTTGTTTTTACTATTCTTGTTGTTATGTATATGGATCAAAATATAAAAGAAAAATAAAACTTAACTGCACCAGATGCTCCTAATATAAACTTTAGAATGATGAAAAAGATGTAAGTGGGTGAAAAGGCGCTGACCACTTCCGCCACAAAGAAGACCAAATTGGCCAGTACATAGGGAACCTTTCTTCCATAGCTGTAATAGAAATAAAACTGTTTCTGCTACTTTTAACTGTGTATCCAAAGAGCATATCTTAGGTTCTTATAGTAAATGTGTTTAACTCTATCTCTCCTAATTAACGATACCATCGTTGATTTGAACTCGTTAAATTAAATTAATATTTGATTTTATAAACTTTAATTTCTCTTATAAAAAAGAGCATGCATTTCCCTTTAATGCTATACCAAATAAAACATTTTCTGATAACAAACGAAAACATTATTAAAGGTTAATACAAAAAAGAATATTGAAATACTACTGAACAAAATGAAGAATCCTACGGAACGAGGAAAATATTTACGGAGAGAAAGAGTTAAGTAAATGAAAAAGTTCTACAAAGCGGATAGTATGGTTTTTGTGAGGGAATGTATCAAAGGAATATAAGAGCCAGGCATATTTTAACTTTAAATGCATTAACAGTAGACTTTGACATCATTGTCCTCTGATAAATTGTCTCAATAATAAGGATATCATCTAATAATTTGATTATAATTAACCAGATCTCTCAGTTGTTTTTATCAGTTCATTCATGTCTGTCTGGAAAACATTTTGAAAAACGTTATTTCTCCGACACTCTTTCTTGGATCAAGTTGAAACTTTACACAATTCTTCATTAGCAAAGACAATACACGAATCAATAAAAAAAATAACAACCAATTAATCGATGATTAATAGTAATTAATTATTTTGTTTGACAGACACAAATAAGAACAAATAAAGTTTCAGTATTTACAGATATGGCTAAATATGTGAGGTTTCGTCCCTTAAACGTAATCAACCCCACACCTATGCTCGCGTCAAGTTGAAGCTTTAAACAATTGTTCAATTTACCTGACAAATGAGCAAGTTTATAAAATGTTCCAATTAGTCAATTGACTTTTTATAATTAATTACTTTGATATTGACAAAGGGAAATAGCTTCAACATTATTGATATATATAGTTGTAAGTGTGGGATTCTTTCCCTCAGATACTTTTTTCTTTCTTTTTCTGCTTTTTTTTATTACTGATCATCGTTAGCTAAAACACCTACACTTACTGCACCTTTCTCTATAGCAGTGTACCCCAGGGGTCCGGGAAGAGTTTGGGGTGGGTAGGCGGGCGTTTTACCTCATTAAGTATGTCAATTTTTTTATAAAATACTTATTTATTATATTTAGTGAATACAATAAACATTCCGTATGTAACTTTTAATTCACTTTTTTAATATTATTGTATTTTATATTACTACAAAATTGTAACCGGTATTAATTAGTATCTTAAATGTATATTTAAATATATAAACTGTCCTCTTTTAATATTAGCGAAAAGACTTTTGCTATGTTTTATCACGCTCACATCGGCAATATTTTACATTTTAATATCACTGCCTGGTATGGCAATCTAAGCACTAAGAATAAAAATAAACTCCAGAGAATCCTAAATGCTGCTGGTAAGGTCATTGGCAAAAAGCAAACCCCATTAGGGCAGCTGTTTGAGGCAAACATCCTCACAAAATCTAAGAAGATTCTAGAAATAAAAAATCACCCTTTGGGTCAGGATTTTGCTATTTTACCATCACAAAAGAGATACAAGACAACGATAGCAAGGACAAACAGACATAAAAACTCTTTTGTTCCTCTGGCAATCAGATCATTAAATAGAACCAATCTAATGTAAACTTTTCATATGTTAATTGTGAGTGAGTCTGGTGTGAATGTACATTTTTTAAAAATAATGTTTTGTTTTGTATAATGCACAAATTGTAAGACAAATTTCCTTACTGACAATAAAGATTAGTATTATAAAAGAACGAGTATTCTTTCTCTGGCGCAGCCAGGGTCGAGTTTCATTAAAGGGAAACAAAATTCATTGTAGTCCCTTTATCAGTTTCCACTGAGGAATTTTCTGGTGATGTGGCAGGTCTGCAGCAGCGGGAGCACGTTATCCTGCCTCAACGTGGCGCTCCCGTGGAAACGGCTCACTAGAGGAAGTGGCTAGGCGAAAGGGTAACAAATATGATTCCCGTGGGAGTGCCCATGGGCGGACGAGAGTCTGCCCCTTCACGGTGCGGATTTGTAAGAAAGCTCCCACAAACCAGTCACAAATCCATGCGCTGTACCTCAAGGGACCGTCTCATCAATGGCGGATTCCGCACAGTTAGCTTGGTACAACGAAGGTAGATGGTGGAGGCCCCCGGTGCCACCGAGTGGTATTGGAAACAGCAATGCCCTTTAAGCATTGACTCGGGTCGCTCCCAGACAGGCCTGTGGTCCGCAGGTTTTTTTTTTTTTTTACTGTTTGTGTTTGTTCTCGGACGGATGCAGACAGGTTTTTTTTCAAACTTAGGGCTCGAAGAGCCTTCGGCTCAGCTCTTAGACTATTCACACGGTCTGCAGCAGTACCGCCCTCTGACAGGCAACGAGAATGTTCCTAGGAATGCCAAGGGCCTTGAAGGTATCTGAGGATTTTTTAATTATTACAGAGCGTCTGTCTACAACATTCTGCTCTGTAAGGCCTAGATGATTATTATTATTATTATTATTATTATATTTGACTTCTTTTAATTTCTTTACATATCTTTCAAAGTAATAATAATTTTTTTGATTTCGGATTCTCAATACAAAAATTCTCAAATGAGCTTTCTTACAGAATATTTCATGTAAGAGACTTATAGTTTTTAATGTACCGATTAGAATGGCAATTGAGAGGTATTAAAGCTACGTATTTTAAGTAATAAATATTGCAGATCCTTTTTGGAAGGCTAAATAAAAATGAGTTCAAATCTATGGGCATTCGGTACTCTATATAAATGATGTCCCTGACAAATGTTTATTTTGCCAGCCTTTAGTAGTTGACACACACAGGAGAATATGGTTGTGTAAACTTGAATATTTAGCTGATTCTCAGCCTCATCTTATCGAAACAAAGGGAGAACAATTCTTTCTTTCACTGCCAAGATAAAGTGAACGCTGCCATCGCGAAACTAAATTTAGAACGAAAGAGAGATGGTTTTAGAGAAATAGACCTGTCTACCTCTCTTTGTCAGTATATGACAGGCTCGGCTACTAATAGTGATGCTGATACTTTGAAATGGACAACACAACATTTGGAAAGTTTGCAAATCAGCTAGAAAATACCCTCGATTTAAACGGATAAATATACATTTAAAAAAAAATAAAGTTCCCACATAATACTTTACCATCTATACAGGGTATGCCCTAACACTTGTGGTGCATTGTGGGAAACAGCGCGGGGCCTTGTCTGTTTTTTTTTGTCGCGCGTAGGATTAGCTAAACCTCAGAATACTCTGTGAAAAGTATCTCCAACACCAAAATAATCTTTTCCATTGTCTTTATTGATTTCAAGAAAGCTTTCGATCGAGTACGGCATGGGGCAATCTGGGCGACAATGGAAAAATACAACATAAATAATAACATTACCAATGTTATCCAGAACCTATACATGGATGCCACCAGTGCGGTGTACTTCAACAACAATATTGGGGAATGGTTCAAAACCACGGTTAGAGTAAGACAAGGCTGCCTACTTTCACCAACACTCTTTAATATCTTCCTTGAGAGGATAATGGAGGATGCTCTCGAGGGATTTGAAGGTACTGTAAGCATTGGAGGAAGAAGAATCAGTAACTTGCGCTTCGCAGATGGCATCGATGGCCTAGCAGGGACAGAAGAAGAACTAGCCGACCTAGTGATGCGCATTGACAAGACTTCCACAGCATACGGCATGCAAATAAATGCAGAAAAAAAAATATGACCAATAGCCAACAGGGCTTTACAAGGGCCATCAGTATCGGAGATGAAAAGCTATCTAGCGTTATCAGCTTCAAACACTTTGGAGCTATTGTCTCGGATAAGGGAACAAAACCCGAACTACTGGTCCGAATAGCAAAGTCATCAGCAGCCCTTAACTTAAGTTAATAAGGAAAGACAAAAGCTTAGCCCGCTGCACCAAAATCAGACTGATGCGCTCCCAGGTGATGGCCACATTTCTATATGCTTGCGAGTCTTGGACCCTGACTGCAGAGCTAGAGAGGAGGATCCTATCAATTGAAATGAGATGCTACAGAAAAATCCTAGGCATCACATTTAAAGACCGCGTCACAAACCAGGAGATTAGAGACAGGGTTACTGCAGCGATCGGACCCCATGATGATCTGCTAACTACTTTCAAGAAACGAAAGCTTAAAATGTATGGCCATATAACAAGATCTTCGGGACTCGCAAAGACCTTCCTCCAGGGAACAGTACCAGGAAAAAGAAGAAGAGGCAGACAGAGAAAGCGGTGGGAAGACAACATAAAAAATGGACGGGCCTACCAGTGAAAGAGGTTTTAAACAGGGCAAAGGATAGAGTGGAATGGAGAAAGACGGTCTTGCTTTGTGCCCCAACGGTCCACCAGACTAAGGGATAGGTAACAGGTAACAGGATTAGCTCCCCGAAATGACTTCGACTATTTTTCTGGTGATATTTGAAGAGTTTTCAGGAGATTTCAATAATTTTAAGAGATTTCCAGGACTTTTTCGTATATTTTGCAAGTACAGGAGTTTTCCAGAAGGCTCCGGAAACTCAGGAGTCTTCAGAAACCCTGTTATTATATAAAAGTTATAATGGTTTAATTAAATAATTTACCCCTAGAATTAGCGCGGGATCTATGGAAGCGCGGGGCCCGCTGTGACCGCATAGGTTGCAGTGGCCTAATGCCGGCCCTGGATCTATAATGCAGAGGATTTCAAGATCACCTGTTTCTTTAGCCAGTGATTAACAAGTAGGGTGTCAAGTGGCCAGCACAACGACCAACCTCCTTTACTTTCCTTAGCTAAAGTTAGGTACCCATTAGAGTTGGTTGGACTTAGGGGAGGCCAACTCGGCCGACCCCCCCTGCGAGGGGGGGGGGCGGATGAATTTCAGTATAGAAATCACACAATTGGTATATGAATGTATTAGTATAGAATTACTTATTTTTATTTTTATTTCGCCCCCCCCTCTAGTATGTTGGCCGATATGGTGGGGTCGGGAGGGGGCGGTGGCATCAATTTCGCCCCCCCCCCATAAGCTTTCGAGTGGGGGGGCGGTCCAATTTCGGGTGGGGGCGGAGGACGAATTTTAGTTTAGAATTCACCAATTGGTATACTAACTTATAACTTATCTTATATGGTGGGGTCGGGAGGGGGCAGATGGATATTTTATGGATGGATATTATTAGAATATTTTTTGAACATTTTTGAAAAGGTTTTTTTAATAGGATGAATGGTGAGCTTTAGGTCAGGAAAATGCGTTTCTTCGGTGTAGAATGCAAGAAAACGTTTTTTGGCGTCGAGGATACGTCCCGAACCCCATTGATAAATAATGAGCTGTGGATGTCAGGAGAATGCGTTACTGCAGTGAAGTATGCAAGAAAACGCTTTTGGGGTCGGGGCTTAGCCCCGAAATTTACTGATGAATAATGAGCTGTAGATGTCTAGGATAATGCGTTTCTGCAGTGAAGAATGCAAGAAAACGCTTTTGGCGTCGGGGCTTTGCCCCGAAAACCATTTATGAATAATAATGAGTTGTAGATGTCAGGAGAATGCGTTACTGCAGTGAAGTATGCAAGAAAACGCTTTTAGACGTGCAACTGCATCTCAAATTAAAATTAACGACCAGGGAACCTAATTCTATGATCTGTCATCTCAGCACAAGCTTTTTTTTCATTCTTCTTGTGTAAGTACATTAAAAGGGGAGGAAGGGGGTACCAAACGTTACACAAATTGTCAAAGGGGTACACTTATGTCAAACATTTGGGAGACACTGCTCTGCAGTATGACGACATTATAGAAACAAGATTTCGAATCCCCAGACCATTGTATCAACGTTCTAAAATATTGATAACAACTGATAAGTAACTAGTTAAAATGAGAAATTAGTTTGACTTACGCGTCAGCAAATCGAGACAGGAATAAGGCTCCAAAGATGTAACCCCCTGCAAGAACAGTTTGAGAGACATCGGAGAAATATTCTTTTTCACACACCAAGTCCCACTGAAGAGGCACAGCATGGTGTAGTGAGGAAACAAATAATTGCATTACATATAGTTGTATTTATCTAATGCACGCGTGTTTATTTTTTTAATTAACCTAGGCAATAGTAACTTATGAGATGAGGCGTATGTATTGTAAGACTAGACCATAAACATAAGAGGCATTAAAATAAAACATAAAGAGACATGAACATAGAAAAAAGAGACAATTTTAACAAATAAAGAGATAAACCAGCACATTGTCATCAAGGGTTAACCAGTCTTAGTGTAGAGGAAGCTCAATACTTTCAGCATTATGTAACATCATTTCAGAGACCCTCTTTCAACAGGCCTTTGAATCATAAACATGGACTGCAATAATGGTAGAAAACATTACGTTATGTTGTTGGAGCCTAACTATCAAAGACCACATTCACCATTACAGAAACGCGCACAAATCAGAAGTTACATTTAGACTCCATGATTATCATACATGCCATTCTGTGTCATTATGAAATGAAGACTGATTCACATTGTAATTTTGCCTTATGTTAACTTCACTGTACAACGAAACTGGTAGGAATGTACATAATCCTATACTCTTAAGCGAGCAATTCTTGTATATATATATATATATATATATATATATATATATATATTTATATTTCTTCTATTTCGAAAACGGCTCTAACGATTTTCTTTAAAATTTCAACGTATCTAAATGTTAGTGAGAAAAAAATGCTCAGCTCATTGGCCACATCGGGAAAACTCGAGTTCGACCGTTATATCGGTTTGAAAAATGTCTCATTATGGAAAAACTTATTTTGGTTTGAAGGTTTTATGAATGACATGGAGAATTTATGAATGAAATTTTTTCCCACGACGTCAAAGGGAAAAAAAAACTTGACACCTCCTACGTCACTGGCTTACATCCGTTCACTAAAGCATTTCTTTGCAACAAGTTTTATCGCGTTTGAATGAATAGACACAACTAGATATTTGCGCACCGTAGTTGAAGGTTTAAAACAGTGAACATCAATCAAGCACGTGGTTATCTGAAGACGCTCAAGTGCTTCCAAGTGTTTCTACAAATTAATCGCTTGATCCCTTTATTATAAGGCACGTTAAAATAAGAATTTGATTAATTGTATATTTTTAATTAGCTATAATGTAGGCCGAAAAGAAAGATATGGACGCCGAATCTGGAATCTGGATGTCTGCCTGGTCGAGCGGTTTGCACGCTGGACTGTCGTTTGGATTTATCGATGGTCCCGGGTTCAAACCCTGCCCGCTCCCATCCCCCGTCGTCCTGCGGGAGGTTTGGACTAGGAAGTAACTATCTTCAATTCTGAAGGAACATCCGAAACATGTAAAACAACAAACAAACAATCTACGTCTAGATCTAGGTCTTGATTCTAGACTTACAAATAGATTCTCAGTTCTGCGTCGAAAAAACCGCCATGTTGCTCGCCGTTATTCTTCCCTAATAGCAGGAGGTTTGCGGCGTTGAAGAGATCTAATAATAATCTAATAGGTTTTCTGTTGTAATTTCTAGAAGAAAAGATGTTCACAACTTTTCAGGAAAACAAATAGATCTATCGACGTCTACGTCTGAGCTATAGGATTTCAGCCAGATTTCAATCGCTTTTTTTCCTAGACTAGATCTAGATGTAACAGCATTGCCAATTCCACTCTAAATTTATAGAAGACAAATATTTTATAATTTTGTTCGATCTAAATCTTTGTTTTTTTTTAGAAGGTCTTTTATATAGATTCATTTAGACAAACATTATTTATATAAACATAATAATTTTATTATTATTATTATTATTATTATTGACGTGAAGTTAATATTTTATTGACATAACGTTATTATTCGTAAATGCAATCATTAGTAATATCGTCAAGCTAGAAAATTCTGAGGAGCGTTTAAGGAAACTTGAGGATCTGCGACTTCGAGCTTCACATCGACTCGAAAAGGAAACCAACACACAATATTCTAAGCGGTCAACGAGTTTGCGTACGTTGCAGCCACTTTTGATTTAACTATAAACCTTAGTAAAAAACATGGGGTTAGGGTGTGGTGACAAAAGGCCTAGAAGATATCTGAATGGAGGGATGTGTAAAAGCAGGCCATATCCTTCCATGGGCTGTAGCACCAGTAGCACCACTGGGATAGATGGATGGCAAAAGCCGGTATGAACTTCTTATGGTCTGACAGTCTTAGTGTTCTGTTTGTTCTATATGTAATTGTACATGGCGATTAAATATCAAGTCTCTTAAGTCCTCCTACAGTCTAGACAGCGTAAAACTATCGTAGGCCTACTATTATTGGCTTGTAAGAAAGTCTTTGAAGTTTTCCCCAATAACGTAGAAATTTGCGTCACTCGATGTTTCGTACTAAAGCCATAATTGAATATACTAATTCCAAAATTAAATGTCTGAACGTACCAATTTACATATAGAACAAACAGAATACTAAAGAAATTTTTCGAATTAGTAGTCTTTATCCAATCGTTCATTTTCGTAATTATAAAAAAAAAATCCAAAAATGACTTCGGGTATATGAAATTATTTAACCGAGCAAGGCTCGGCCACCTGATATTACATATAAATATACCATTTGCCTTCGTTGTAATATTTTATTGTACGTGATGCACAATTGTAAGACAGGTGTCCACAAGGAGAATGAAGAGACATTTTAGTGAAGGCCAAGGCTTTAATTCTCTTTAATCACGTGTACAGCTACGTCATGGCTACGTCACGGCTACGTCACGGTTACGTCATGGCTACGTCATGCACTAGTTTTCAATTAATTTTGATCATTCAAGAACAACTTCAATCAACTACAAGATGCAGCACAAGTAGATGGACTTATTGTTATCAACTAATACTAGAACAAGGAACTACCTCAGAGACGAAGGAGGACTTCTTGGCCTCGGCATACTCGTAGCCCTCTCGGCAATGCGTGGTGAAAATGACGTCGGAATCGTTTTTGACGTCAATACGGCATTGACCGTAGCTTACTTTGTACAGGACGTCAGTTGAGTTGGACAGGACGTTGAGACTCTCGTCATGGATCGTTAGGTTTAAACTCGGCAGACGACGGCATTGATGGGGTACTGACTTCCCTGATTGCAAAAATGTAAAATGTGTTTGATATTAAAATATGAGGCGTGTTATGGGGATTAGAGTATGTTTATGAGTGTTTCTCCTAGGTTATAAAGAGAGGGAGTATTTATTGAGATAGAGTCGTTGAGATAGAGCTCGAATTTAATATAAGTCTTGTAGAATGATGCAAGGAAAGCGTCAAGACGACTCCAGGAAGCCAGATTGTAAAGACGTGTTTTTATTTTAGGATTTGTTGAAAAGATCAGTTTATTTTCTGTCGAGCTACATTAGTCTATAGTCTAATTGTAATAAAAGTTAGATTTAGTTTTATTGCCAATGTCGTTATTCGAGTTATTTTAAGTTGTTTAAGTTAAACTATAATACGCCTACAGAGGTTTAGTTGTCTACCAGTAGATTGATGCTTCAAGTCAACGACCGTCAACAACAATGAGAAATAATAACCATAACTTACGGTTAATATTTAACATCAAACCAGGGGCGTAGCTAGGAATTTTCTATCATTGGGGGCATTGGCACCTGCAGTTGCTTAATACTAAATTTTCAATGTAAAAAACACTCATTTGGGGACCCCCCCTTAGGCGGGGGCTCGGGGGGGGGGGGATTTTCAAATTCTCCCCCCCCTGCTCCCCCCCCCCCCCAATAGCTACACCACTGCATCAAACGTTAGTTAACAACATATTTTTGGCTAAAAACACTTTATTTTTAATAACATACATGTGTCTAATTGTTAAGGTGTGTGTGTGTTACTATGGTGACGGTGGGAAGAGGTTAACGATTGGGTGTGAATGATGCAACATAGGTGGCATTGTCGTCATTTTGTCTGAAAGGTTTTGTTATTGTAGTGAGTTAGATTTTGTTAAAAAATATTATTACTGAAGTCTATTATATTTATTTTTTCTCAAACCAACTTTTTTTTGTCTATATTATAATAAAAGTTATATTTGGTATTGTTCACACAAAATAAATTCCTCAAATCATTTCAAGTTTATTAGTTAAGATATACGCCTAAAGCAGTTTAGTTGTCTAACAGCAATCTGATTTTGTAACACTACAAACACTCTATTTCTAATAACATACATATGTGTAATCATACATTTATGTCTAACAACATAAAAGTCTGCTGCCTGGTCATGTGGTATTCGCCTCGGGCTGTAGTCTTAACAAACGCGAGTTCGAATCCCGCCTAAAGGCATTCCCGGTCATCCAGCTAGAGGTATGGGCCAGCTGGTATGTAACATTCTTCATTTGTGAAAAAACATCAGAAACTCATAAAACACAAAATGAAGCATACGTAGTTAACAAGTTAACACCACACTAATGTCCAAAAACACTCTTATGTCTAAAAACACTCTTATGTCTAAAAACACTTT
>JADKLZ010000728.1:23029111-23042748 GCA_021533235.1 Biomphalaria straminea
GGGGGGGGGAGATTGGGTGGCGAAGGAGTGAAAAACTACAAACAAATCTACTCGTCTCGGGTTTCTTCCCCAAGAATGCTGGAATTTTAATAAGCTGACATGTTGGCTTGACTTTGCGCCATGCCTGGTCAGCGTGGACATACGCGACTGTGTGTGTGTGTGTGCGCGCGCGCTCTCTCGGTGCCCGCTATTTATAGATCTTGTAGTGTCGCTTCCCATTTAATTTGATTTGTCATTCAATCAAACACAGTGGTTGCATTTCTTTCAATACCAGTAGACACTCTAGATATATAAGTGAGGGTACGAGGCACAGTTGTCATTTTAACACTCAATAATGTTTTAGCTACTTCTACTTCGTTAGACACACAAGTAACGGCTGTCACATGTTGGTGTCTACATTTGAACTGAACTGTGAACATAGGTAAGTTTTATTTTTAATACTTTAGTCCTGGTTTAAGGAAACAACCTTTATATCATATCATTAACTACGAATATAATACTGACTTAACTGATGGATAGTGTAAACAAAGGCCAATGAGACTACATAAGATTATATATATATATATATATATATATATATATATATATATTAAAATTGTGACCATATGTTCTTTTATACATTTTCACAAATGTTACTACTAATGTCAATTAAATATGACTACTTAGCTACTTTATAAGGCCCTTTATGAGTTGCAATTGTGACCACCAAATAAGATGTTTTATATACGCACAAAGTGGCCAATATAAAAGGTGCTTTATATATCTACATATATCTAAATATATAATATATATATATATATAAATATATATATATATATATATATCTAAATATTGACCACTATAAAAGTTGTTTTGCAAAGAAATGGTTGACTCCATAGAGAAAAACAAGCCACATTTCTCTACTACATCGAACGAATTTATGTAATAAAGTTTTTGAAACACAAATTTGAAGGTTAATTTTATTAAATAATGAAATTCACTGTTTGGATTGTAAATGTATGATAAAGTAAAAAACTATCATCTTGAATTTGATTTATTAGATCTAGGGTTCGAGAGATTTTAAGTTCTGCGCACGCGTAATCTTTCTACAATGGCCGTCAATGGGATATTAAGTAGAGATGGGAATCGAACCCAATTTTTAAAGTTCGGGTTCGGTTCTGTCAGATTTAAATTCGTGTTCGGTTCGGTTCGATGACGAGTATAGTTTTGGTTTGGTTCGGTTCTGTCAGTTCTAAAGTTCGGGTTCAGCTCGGTTCGATATTACGAAATTATGAAACAGCAAAATTAAGTTATACGGTCTAATGCAGTGATGCCCAAAATACGGCCAGCGGGCCATATTCGGCGCGCGACGTGGTTCCATGTTCTAGTGACCTAGTCATACTGGTTAAGATTTCAGTTATAAAAATACTAACTTTCTCTCTCTCTCTCTATTCTCTCCTCTCCTCTCTCTCTCTCTCTCTCTCTCTCTCACTCTCTCTCTCTCACTCTCTCTCTCTCTCTGAGTCTCACATTCCGACAAACAAAAATATTATGTAGCATCTCTCTGTCTCTCTCTGTCAGTCTCTCTGTCACTTTTTCTTTCTCTCTGTGTTCTCTCTCTCTCTCTCTCCCTCTTCTGCCTGTCGCTCTGTTTGCTTCTCTCTCTGTCCTCTCTCTGTGTCTCCGTCTCTCTCTCTCTCTCTCTCCCTCTCTATCTATCTATCTATATATCATTGTTTGTTTCTATCTTTGTCTCTTTTTCTCTCTCTCTCTCTGCCTTTCTCTGTCTGTCTCTCTCTTTGTCTAGTTATTTCTCTTTCGCTCTCTCTATTGTTCTCCTTATCTTTTGTTCATCATTCGTCCCTTTCTTTCAAGTTATGGCCTTGACCTCATGCATGGTGACCTGTGTTATGTACAAGTAATAGAAATAATTGTATTGAGCATACATTCGTACAACAGTCTCAGTCAAATATTACAAAGTAAATTTAGATCACAAAGTTGGCTCTTATAAGATCCACTTTTCTCATATTTTTTTGTTTTTTTGTTTTTTTGGTTTTCTAATGATGGAAATCATAAGGTCCTTCGGTCCTACTGAGACTGTGAGATGGCGAATGTTTGTGACATTTTTCATTTTATTAGTTTTGACCCCCAAGACCTGAAAAAAAATTATAATATTAAATATTAATTTGCTGTTAGTTGCTTCTCAATTCATTACAATATGGCCGCCTAAAA
This sequence comes from Biomphalaria straminea, assembly GCA_021533235.1. Taxonomy (NCBI): domain Eukaryota; kingdom Metazoa; phylum Mollusca; class Gastropoda; family Planorbidae; genus Biomphalaria; species Biomphalaria straminea. Next base: position 23,031,323 of record JADKLZ010000728.1, read on the forward strand.
ATGTTGGGTTTTATCCAGCGTGCAGATTCGCGGAATATAACGTTTTATTTTTCAAGCCTGAGAAGTTGGAAATCATTTTGTAATGAATCGATCAGTTTCCTTTTAACGCTCGCCTTGTCTTGCTTCTAGATCTAGAAGGGGGGGTTACCCTGTAACCAGAAAGACGCATATAAAAACAAATAGCAAAAGATTGTGTTTGTTCTTGTCAACAAGGGTGTTACTGTGACGTTTTCACTTGGAGAGTATTGATGAGGGGGTGGATCTCAAGTGAAGTTGTTGTTTTATCTCATGGTCTACAATTCGCTCATGTGTAACGTTGTGGAACTAACAAGTTTTATTACTGAGATGAGCTGCGCAGATCTGGACGTTTGAGAAATCACGATCAGGTATGCGATACCTTGTGTAACATGAGTGACAGGTGAGAATGCAATGTGTTTGATACAGTTGGTCTAAAATAAAAGTTGATAAATTTATTTGGTTTCCATTCCCTACACTTGAGCTGTAGAAACAGACAGTACTTTATCTGTTTACCTTTTTATTTTGTTATTTCTCTCTCATCCTTTATAGCTCTTTTTATTTCTCTTTCTCTTAATCTCTTCATAGGTTTGTATCTTAATCTTATAATCGTTATGTTTATCTTTTATCTTTCATTCCAATTAACTTTTTTTTTAAACTTTATCTCGGAAGCGCGGTGACAGAGCGGTAAAGCGTTTGGCTTCTAAACACGGGTTACAGGTTCGACTCCTGTTCAAGACTGGGATTTTTATTTTGGGATCCTTGGGCGCCTCTGAGTCAATCCAACTCTAATGGGTACCTGACATTAAGTGGGGAAAAGTAAAGGCGGTTGGTCGTTTTGCTGGTCACATGACACCCTCGTTAACCGTAGTCCACAGAATCTGATGGCATTTACGTCATCTGTCCTATAGACCACAAGGTCTGTAAAGGGAACTAACACTCCCTCTATTCCTTCGCTTCTCTTTAACTCTTTAACTCCTTCTAGACATTTTCTAATTCTCTCCATTTCTTTACTTTTAGCTCTTTTATTATTTTGGCCTCGTCCATATAGTTAAACTCTCTTTCATTTAACGTTGACTTTATTTCTTCCTTTCTTTCTATCTCTCTATTTCTTTATTTGGTCTATCCATCTCTGTTTCCCTCTGCCTTGTTGTTTTATATCCAGAAGTAACAGACATGACTTTTCAAATTTGTTAATATTTTTTGTATAATGAATTGTGTTACACCAACATCTTAGACCCTTGTTAGTAAGAACCGGCCCCATATTTCAGCTCTCCATTGATTAGATGTGTTTTTGTGTGTGCGAGTGTCTATGTGTTTGTGTGTGTGTGTGTGTGTGCATTTGTTCAAATTGATAAGGGTCTGAGTGTCGAGATCAATCTCCGTATGTGTGTTGGTGTATTTCTGATTATGTGTTAAAATATGTGATATTTCTCTCTCTCTCACTCTCTCTCTCTTTATCCCTCGCTCTCTCTCTCTCTCTCTCTCTCTCTCTCTCTCTATTCCTTAAGAATGCTGTCATATTCCATAAGCCTTCAATCAATACACAGATCGAACCAAACGCCAAGCAAAAATACTATGTGGCCTTTTTTTCTTCTTCTTCTAAGTGAAGCCATTTATGGTCCAGATTTCCTCCCGCACTTCACTACGTACAACCAGCCAGTGTTGTGAAGATAACATCAAACAAAACAAGAGTGATACTTTGGTCAACATTTCCATTCTCGCTATGTCGTCATCCCTTTGAAATGTCATTTATTTGTGTCATTTATTTGTGCCATTCCCATGACACTGTCACGGGATAGTTTTGTCTTGAAACGGTTTCAGTTTGGAGCGTTCAAGTTGTCAATTGTTACTTTCAGGCGTTTCTTCGGAAATGGACATTATTATTTCCTAGATGTCCTATACGTCCTTAATGTCCTCCTAGACATCCTCTTTGTCATCCTAGAAGTCCTAGATATCAACCTGGACATCTTAGATGTCCTAGATGTCAACATAGACATCCTAGATGTCCTAAACCAAACCTCCTGAATTGCTGAAGAAGATGGCGGCGAGCAGGAATAGAACCCGTGGCCATCGTGACGTATGTCCGTAGCACGAGGAATTCCAATATAAAAGACCCGGAATAGGAGGTGGGGGGGCTTTTTAAAATTAACAATGGGGGGTAACATGAATAATTCAAAATGATCCTCCGTTAATCTTCAGATAATGCGTATGAAGGACCTGAAGTCCGGGTTCTATGTCCTGTTTGGTCGTATTCGCGGCACCACCTAGTCCGGTCCTGCCTACATTTTTGTTGACTTCATTCTGTAGGTCACTTAATGAACGCTGTGTATGACTTGGTTGGTCAACCGAGACCAATGGTCATAGTGGGTCTGAACAATGACACGTGGCACTATTGGTCTCCACTCAACACAGGTCACAGGTCACTGTGTTCAGACGACTTAGATGATTGGTCTCGGATCAACAAACAACTTTGGCTTTTTTCTGCTAAGCATCATACTACGAGAGAGTTCTGAATCTGTCATAAGCGCCTCATTGAGGGGAAGAAGGGGGGATAACCGTTATGTCTCTAAGTTTCTCTTCTCTTTTTCATCATATTGTTATGACTCTGTAATGCGCACCGCCATCCAGGCTAGTGCATAGAGGCGCACTTCTAGTGAACAGACTAGAACAGGATATTGACATATAGAGAATAACGATTTCCGCCCACGTTGAGAGCCAAGATGGAGAGACAGTGCTAAATAAAGATGTTGTTTTATGTAACTGTGATGTCATGTAAATAAACATCGTTGTCCTCGTTGAGTTGCCTTCCTCTGAAGTTATTACAATATTTAAAAAGCTGCTTTCAAAGGCAGCTGGAAGAGCGTTCAGCGCCCCACCAGAACCCCTCTCCCTTAAGAGGGAAGGGGTGGAGGGGTCCGAACACATTTTTTTTTTCGTGTCGGTGTTATAGCTGTAAAGTTAGAGAAATAACGTAATGACTCGTCTTTGTCATCCAGATCTCAGCCTAGTCACAACAAAGTCTCTAGGACTGAGCTATCAACTCAAATCTCAAATCTTTTAACATATAGTCTGAGGATCTATACAATTCAATACACTAAGAAACGCTTGTGATAAAAGTATATTTACTTTTATCTAGGTACTTTGGGCGTGGGCTGAGTATAGTATTTAGACACCATCGTTGCCTAGCAACTGGTATGATGGGTAATGTTTACCATGTCCGCACAAACTATTTACAAAGTAGTAGTTCTGTCTGAGAAATGATTTTGTGGACTTTATCAGGAGAGTCGTCGTACCAGGGGAGGCGTAAATAACTCACTCTTTATCTTTCTTTTATGTTACTATATTTAGATTTTATGCAATAGAGTTTTCTCGTCCTTTCCTAACGATGAAAACCAAAAACTCAAATAAAGAAAAGAAAATAAACTTAGAAATATCAAGTCTCATTCTGTGAAAGTAAATGGAACCAAGCTCATCATTCTTAATGGAGACAATTGAAAATATTATCCGGACTATTAATTAGATCTAAATCTATGTTTGCCTTGTTTCCTTCCCGCCTTTTTGCAACCAACCAATGTCCTTTCACGCACGTTTGCATTTCTCAACCACTCCTTTTATGGTATGAAATTTTAGTAATTAGCCTGCCGGCTGCCGCCATGGCCTTGTGATGCAAACAATCAGCCAATGAAAGAATAATACTTTGTTATTCGAAATGGCCTTTATTATTATATTATTATTCTAGCTTTTATATAGCGCTACTTTCATGCTTATAGCATGCTCAGAACGCTTTGGTCCAATCTCATTTGTGGACCAGTGAGGGGAGGGGGGTATCTAGGAGTTGGTTTTTCGTGCTGCCTTTAGGCGCTCAATAAACAAAACTCTGCCCGAGTCGGGTGTCGAACCTCAAGCCCCCTTCTAGGTAGCCAAGCCAAGCTCAAGCGCACTTAGCCTCTTGACCACGCCTTGCACGCTTCCGTCCGTGACATGTATGATTTGTTTAACACATGGACACATATCTGATTCATAGTACCGCGTAATGATATGCTCTTTATTTAACGAACGTCTAAAAGATAAGATAAGATAAGAATATATATAAAATATATTATGTAGTCTGCTAGTGGGCCTGGATGTTGTCTTCGTTTTAACCAGTATCGTCCAGTAGATCTAGATGTTGTACGCCAGTGTCTACTTAGGCCTATATAATCAACGTCTGTCCAATAGGTCTAGATTTTGTTTGCCATTAACTGTCTACTTCTTAACCAATAGAGTCAAATAGATTTAGATGTCGCAACCAGAAGGTCTAGTTATTGTCTGCCAGAAAATTTCTCATTTGTCTTAATCAATCTCTTGTTTTCTATCTTCTATATTCCACGTCAAACAAGAATCTATTAAGGCCACGTCAATACACATCTCTAATAGATCTTTGGACGACGTCTGACTACTAGATAAAGGCACCATGCTGACATACTATATAGAAAGCTGAAACTCAGGCCGAAATAAATAAATTAGATCAACCTAGATAGATACAATAATTTGACATTTTATTAAGCGAGATAATCATACAATTGATACGGTAATAACAACGCAGTCCTTAGTACGGTGTTCTTGTATCTATCACTTATAATTTCATTAACCAGGTTTTTTTTTATTGTTTCTTATATTTTCAAATTCTTACTAAATTGTTAACATTTATCTATAAATAGAGATGTAAAAACAAGCATACTATAAAAAAATGCTTTAAAAAAATCAAGGCTATTATAAGGGTAAGAACTGCACATTTAAAATCATATATCAATGATGTAAGATTTATTTCCCCTTTTCTATGTCAAACAAAATTATATATTATTTATTGATTGATTGATTCATGTTTCGTTAATAGTAATAAATAGTTGTGCAAAGTTTCAACTTGATCCCAGAATTTGCACAAAATTTGTACCAGACAGACAGACAAACGGAGTGAGTTTATATAAGCTTAATAATTAAATTATTTAGCCAGCATAAAGTTACTATTTTTGATAGAAATGTAAATCAAGATCGATAATTCACGTTCATGCATATAGGGGAGATAAGTACAGCTTTTAGATCAAAATAATATGGTTTGAAAAAATTAAAAGACTATTTGTACTCCTGTACTTTAAAAATTTCGAAAATAATATTTTGATAAATTTTGTGTATGATCAGTGTCAAGGTGGATACATATTTTTTGACAGCGCCATGACGCGTTAATCAATGTGTCATTCATTTGGCACTAGACGACAGTGATCGCTGACACTATCATTTCGATCTGTCATCTGATTGCTTAGAAATACTAGAGGCAGACTGAACAATGTTATTCAAGTAGATGAAACTAGAATTTAGAGTGTCTGTCGGACCACCAGCTTGGGCTAGGTCTCATGCTTTCAGAGGTCACAGACTTGCTATAGTAGTTAATGATAATTCTAGAAAATAAAGTGTTGTGCAAAGTCCATTTCCAATAATGACAATCGATCCTTTGGTAACAAGTCTAGAGAGCATATATATGATACGTTATGCTATATGCTCTGGTTACAACATCCAGATCTACTGGATACTTCTGGATGATGACATTTATGCCTTCTAACAGACAACATCTAGACATTCTGGTTAGGTCAACTAGACCTACTGGACACTACTGATTGATAAGTAGACACTTAGTAGCAGACAACATTTAGCTGACAGACATTTAGACCTTCTGGTGACGACATCTGACCTACTTAACATTACTTGTTGACATTGTAGCACTCCGAACTGTCAGGACTCACTAATTTCACTTCACTAGGCTCACTATGTTCATTGTGTATGTTAGCGTTTTGTTATAGACAAATTATTAATATTAATTGTCATTTCTTTATAACAAACATGACTGTAATCTGACTGTAACTTGACTGTGCTTTGACTGGGAACTGTGACTTTGATGTAGCTTGAAATGGCTGTACCATGACTGTAACTTGACTGTATTTAGACTGTAACTTAACTATATTTAGACTACAACTTGACAATATTTAGACTGTAACTTGGCTATATTTAGGATGTAATTTGACTATATTTAGACTGTAACTTGATTGCACCTTCACTTAACTGCGACTTAAGAGTGAGTTCACTCGAACTTGACATTTACTTGACTTGACTTTGCCTTGACTGTAACTTGAATGTACCTTGAAAGTAAACTGTGACTACTTGTAAATTTACTGTATTTTGAATGTGAGCAGTGGCTTGTCTATAACTTGATTGTAGAAATGGCTGAAACTTGACTGTATTTTGACTGTGTCCTATTACATCACTGTGAACTGACTGTAGATTCAATGTATTTTGTATTTCAACTTGCACTGTAACTTGACGGGCAAATGACTATAAAACTAACTGTAGCTTGACTATTTTTGACTTGACTGTGACTTAACTGCGCTCTTTTTTTTTTACACTCGCGAAGATCGTAGCTAGTTCCGTTGGGAAAAAAAATGTCCCAAGCCTCAGACACAACGTAATCGAACCCTAATCGATTACTTATGATAAAAGAAAACTTTTCTATAGAACTACATGTGTGAAATAGTCTTTGCGCATGAGTGATGACCTTTGACACGTGACGTAAGCTATATATCCGTTTCTCTCAATACGTCAAAACACGTGTTGAAGGCTTGTGATTTACTAGTCTGTATGTGTGACAAGAGATTTCAAGAGACTCTAAGAGACGTCATTTTGGTCTTCATTGACTGTTCCACTTCTGACACATCTTCCTTTGTTGGTTGTGTTTTGATGTTGTTTTTGTTTTCCGTGTCCTTCATGATAAACAAAAATATATTTTGATGTTTTGAAATATTCTTCAGAGACTTTGATAAGCATGACGTCAATGAAAGTGGTTATTTGTTTGATTTTTAGAACAAGTGCGCATTGCACACAGGACTTCCAATGTAAATGATTCTTTTTAGCGGCGCCTGAAAAGAATAAAAAAAACTTTTACTTTTGTGTTGTCTGTCTGTTCGTACTTACGTACTTTGGTACGTTTATATCTCAATTACTAGATATAGAAAATTCGATTTCATGATATTATAGACTTTTCGAAATTGCCAAGGCTATTTTGCTTATTCTCTGTAAGCAAACTATTTGGTTTTTTTAATTAAATATGTGAGCCTTTTTTTTTCATAAGAATTCTTTATTTTTGACACTATTTATTTTTGTAATTGTAAAAAAAGAAAACATTAAGACAGGTGATAATATACATTTTTATATTGGTTATGTAACCAGTTTAGCCTTTTCAAAAAAATTAAAACATCAAATGCTCATATATATTTATATATAATTTTTTAGTGATTCACCATTTACCGATTCTTTGTATGTATGTCATACATTAGTTAGATGATCTTGTAATCAAGCACGTTTGGTCCAGCTCACACTGAATCATAACAAACAGTTCATTGAATACTAGTTCCCCTTTCAGACCTAGTGGTATATAGGGCAGATGATGTAAAGGTCATCTGATTCTGTGGCCCACGGTTAACGAGGGTGTCATGTGGCCAGCACAACGACCAACCGCCTTTACTTTTCCCCAACTATCGTCAGGTACCCATTAGAGCTGGGTGGACTCAAGGGCGCCCGAAAATCCCGAAATAAAAATCCCAGCCTTCACCAGGATTTGAACCCGGGACCTCCAGTACGGAAGCCAAGCGCTTTACCGCTCAGCCACCGCGCCCTCTCATTGAATACTAACAATGTATTAACATCGTCAACCGGCCAAACAATACAATAACGGTGGAGATATTTTGTCCCAGAAAAAAAAATTATTTTGTATGCCTGGAGGTATGATTGTCATTGGCGTAGCTAGGAATTTACCATCATTTGGGGGCCAGTGAGGATTGACCTCTTTAGGGGCCCCTGCATTCGACATCATGACATGAGATAATGATGTAATATTTAATTTTAAAAATCGAACACTCAGTTGGGGGTCCTCCTCAAGTGGGGGCCCTGATGAACCATGGGTGGACACTTTGAGAGCCGCCCTTGAGTTAGTTTCAAAATACAAATACATTTTTTTTAAATAGTGTTTTACTCTGCTTCCTGAATTAAGGCGCTCAACATTCATAGCTACTAAAAAAGAAATACAAAATGGCCTGGAGTTCATGTCTTTAACACGTGATTGCTAATGCAAAATTATTCTTAGAAGGAAAAAAATATTATGAAATCAAATAAATTTCATTGACCAGTCATATTACAACTGACAAACATCGAAAGGAAGAAAAATTAGTCTACATAGATCTGGATCTACATGGTCACGGACCTAAACTTGCACATAACCCCCACACACACACACACACACACACATACCTATAACATAAAACAGCGCTATGACGCTCGGCGCAATCAAACGACACTACTCTATCTGTTTCCCGGTTCTCTCTGCGATGAATGGTCACTGAATGTCAACAGTACGCAGTCAATGATCGCCTGCTAATCACGTGGTTTCGGGACTAATCTAGGTAGTGTACCGTGAGTGGGGCCTATTTATCCATGCCCCTCTAGATTCCCGTGAATAAAACCTCGCCAGACATATTGGATCAGGGAGAAGGAATAGAAGCCAGCAATAAAAGCGCCCGCCGAATTGCGAAGCATAATTAAAAACTCATATTGATTTTACAAGTAAATTCAAACATAGAAACGCTGTGATCAGATATGCAAATAGATATGAGCTCCAGGTCGGAAGGTTTGATATGCCAGATTGATTGTTGATACGTTTCTACAAAGGAAAATGTGGTCTGTTCGGCAACTACAAGAATTTAAAAGATTAAAATGGCCAAAAGTTATTAAGGAACGATACCGACAGCACAATGCCGGGCCACCTTGAAATCGATTTGTTTTAATATATTTACTTTTTCTAACTGACGATACCAAAGTTGATTTGACCCCATTAAATTAAATTAAATAAATTTTTGGTTTTATAAGTTTTAATTTGTGTTTTATAAAAAGAGCATCCATTCTTCTATAATTATAATAAAATACGTATTATAGCATTTTCTGATTACAAACAAACAAGTTATAGAAGTTAAATCATAACAGGATAGTGAAACACAAATGAGAAAAATTAATCATTCTATCGGAACGTGGAAAGTAATTACGGAGAGAAAGGGTTAATATACAGGTGTGCTAATAGTAACGTCTTTCATGTTGTTTTTTTCTCCCACTAACCAGACAGCAACTCAACGAAGAAGCTCCAAACTCTTTGTTAAACAACTAACAACAACTAACTTTATTAACAAGATTACAAAGAGAGTTTGTGTAGAAACACAAACTCAAAATCTGCTCCCGAAGTAGTATTGGTCATCCAGGGTCTATTGTAGCTGAATGTTTTTAATTTTCTTCTTTTATATAATTATGTTTTCACAGAACTGGATGTACGAATTAACAGTTGTGTTAAATTCATCATCTTGTAGTAAACCTTTCGTTTTTTAGTAAGTTTAAAGATATAGAGTGAAAGTCAAATACTTTTCGCTATATTGAAATCTCTAAAAACAAAAAAAAAAAAGGGAAGCAACTCAGAATGTAAGATTCTGGAGCGCTAATAAGTACGAAAAAAAAGTTATCTTAGACTTTCTTAAAAGAAAAAGATTATCAACACTTCTTTTATTGTCTACATCGGACACATAAAAAAGCTAGCTTTATCTAGTTTTCCCGCCATTAATGAGAATCTCTAATGAATTTTTTTATTTCAATCATAATTTAACAATCTATATATATATTCCTCTAAGTCTGAGGTCAAACAAAAACATGCAACAACAAGCAAGCAACAACAAGTAAATAGGGAAGATCCCATGGCGTACGCACCACGGTGTGAATGGACCCAATCCGCACTATTTCATTCACATAATAGCATAGACATAAATAAATATAGACCGGAAAAAGGAAGTAACTTCCTGTAACTTGAAAACACATGTATATATATCTACTATTGAATTATGATTTCTAAATTATGAAAAAAAAATAAAAATTGCATGATCCTCAGTCTTAGAGATTAAACACAATTTAAAGACATAGATTCTAGACATAAAATGAAGTACAATGCACAAATATATGTTTCATAAAACTCTCTCTTATGAATTTGTGTAGTGAATGGAAGGGAGGTCAAAAAAGTGGAAGCCGGAAGAGATTATAGGCCTATTGTGTCGTAAGACTCTTGAAACTAATCTAGATCGACATTTAATAATTTCCGGAGATTTCCAGGACTTTTTCGTAGGCCTATATTTAATAACATTTCATGAGATTTCCAGGGGCTTCTGGTAAATCAAGTCCAAGAGGCCACGGGAAATCTGTTATACGCTATAAAATGGTTTAATTTAATAATTTATACACCTAAAAATTAGCACGGGTCCATAGACATAAATTAATATAGACTGGAAAAAGGAATAGGTCCAATGAAAGTGCGGGACCCACTGCGGTCGCATATTTTGCAGTGCTTAAGGCCTGCCCTGGAAAATAGCGGCGTATGCTATGCCGCCGGTCGTCAAGAGGCCGCGGGAAATCTGTTATATGTTATAAAATGGTTCAATTTAATAATTTATACACCTAAAATGTAGCACGGGTCCAAAGAAAGTGCGGGACCCACTGTGGTCGCATATGTTGCAGTGCCTAAGGCCTGCCCTGGAAAATAGCGGCGTATGCTATGCCGCAGGTCGACTAGTTAGAAATAATATTGAAATGTCAGCCAAATTATTTCTTGATTTTTTTTTTCAAAAGTCATAAGCAAAGAAAAAGAAAATTGTAAAGAATAGATAGTTTCTCCTTTTAGGTGTACAGATCAGGGCCACCTGGAGTTTGGGAACTTAAGATCACAAAATTTTCTTTTAGCGAAGAGAAAATTAACAGAATCCCGTGCCGGCCATTGTGTTCGCGACTATCGATTAAGATGGAATATTAAAATGAGCATCTATACATTGTTCCGCTTGCAGTCTATATTTTTCCTTGTCTATGTTTCTTATTTTTTGGTCCTGCTTGCTTTCATCTCATTTTACATTTAGTTTCAAGTCGTTTTTACTTTCAAGAGATGTTATATTTACACTGGCAAGCTTATAAGAATGCTTGCGAGTCTTGGACGCTGACTGCATTGCTCGAGAGGAGGATCCTAGCAATGGAATTGAGATGCTACAGGAGGATCCTAGGTAACGCTAACTAAAACTCTATGGCCATATTACAAGGTCTTAAGAGATTGCAAAGACCTTCATTCAGAGAAGACCGCATCACAAAAGAAGAGAGTAACAGTGTTACTACAGCGATTGGACCCCACAATGACCTAACTATTGTAAAAAATAAAACGCTAACTAAAAATCTATGGCCATATTACAAGGTCTTCAGAGATGGCAAAGGCCTTCCTTCAGAGATGGCAAAGACCTTCCTTCAGAGATGGCAAAGAC
>JADKLZ010000728.1:23042758-23056892 GCA_021533235.1 Biomphalaria straminea
ATGGCAAAGACCTTCCTTCAGAGATGGCAAAGACCTTCCTTCAGAGAACAGTACCAGGAAAAAAAGGGGCAGACAGAGAAAGCTAAAGCTATGGGACAACAATATAAAATAATGGACAGGCCTGCCATTAAAAGAGGTTATGTCCAAGTCAAAAGCAGAGAGGAATGGAGAATGATTGTCGATAAATCTCGTGTGGTTCCCTAATGGTCCAACAGACTAAGAGATAGGTGAAGGTGATATTTACACAGAACATCTTTCAGAAGTTGTTAACTGCTTGGGTGTCCCAAACCAAAACAACAAAGACACAGATCTAGACTAAGTTAACTTGTCGACTCCATTCAATGCTGTTGTTTTAAAGCCGCTAGGTAAACAGATTAACGACAAGGAAAGCATATCTGAAGAGCTCTGCAGGGGAGACAAGCCATTCTTGTCTATTGTTACAAGCTCAGGTTAGGTCATTATGTCTGTGTTTACGCGCTGAAATCTGGATTGCTTTCCTGTTTTTTTATATAGTCAGACCATTCTTAATGAAGTCATTTTTTCCCTTACTTCCTTATACCATGGGCTTAAGTTATAGCACGCTGTTTTGTGGACAAGTGCCTAGACTAGTTTTTTTTTATTACAATTTCATGTAGATCTATGTTAATCTTAGAATGATTAAATTGTATCCATTTACAGCTAAAATCAAATGTTAATTTACATAATGTTGTCCTATTGGAATTGTCGGAAGTTTCTGCCGACATTATTTTTTTCCTTATCATTCTGAATTTAGAAGGTTCAGATTACCAGATCTGAGCGGGCACAGTGGTTTCCAGATCAGGCAGCTCTCCTGACAGTTTGTCTCTTAAAGAAGGGTGTCATTACCTTACAAAATACTTTTTTCTTCTTCTCGAGATCAGAGGTTTTAGACAGCCAGCCATTTGACATAACTACCAATGTTTTAAATAAATTAAGATATTTTAAGTAAGTTATAAAAAAGTAAAGCCCGTTATTTCGAGTGGAGCATAATTTTTTTTAACTCAAAACTTTTTTATTCTTCTTGTGTCAGAATGGTCCAAATCCTTTTGACTGCCTAACATATTTAATAAGCGTCAAGACTGACTACTAACAAGGAGGTACTTTCGTTATTTGAACCTCGAATTTCCCTCACAAAATAACATTGGCTAGTGCTTCTTTCTTCTTCATTACACGTAAGGTAACATGCGATGCTGTTATTTTTCCACTAGGATGAATAGTGCGTTATGGACGCCAAGAGAATGTAATTCTCAGCACTAATTGTAAATAAAAACAAAAGCCTCAATATCAGCCCGTCCAACCCTTTTTAATTCAACCTTTCGGACATGATGTCTCTCTTACTATGAATAAAAGATGTTGTAAACGCTAGGAGAAAGAACTTCGAAGCAGGAAAAATGTTGGCACAGTGTCTCCATCCTGGATCCCATTTGAGGAACTTTCAGCGCTTTCTCTAACCCTCTTGCAGCATTGCGATGGAACCTACTATCCACTACATCTTAAGATTGAACTTTTGGTAGTAAGAACTATTTCTGAAAAATCAAAAGACTTAACGGACTAGCCTTAATTACGTAAATTTGGATTCTAAACAAACTGTATGTAAGTACAATGAAACAAGAAAAGTGTGTTTAAAGTCTATGCTTTAAGTTTCTTTAACTTTCTTAAATTCTTTAAGCCTTCTCTTACCACACTGTAGGAACCTACAGCGTAGATCTAGTACGTTAGCAGGATCTTGCTACAGAAATTATCAGCATCACTACCAAATTCTAAATAGTAGAATCAATGAATAGATTTTTTTTAATGGTCAAGTTTTTGTTCTTTGGTCTTTTATAATTTCCGTTTTAATTCAACGCATTTAGAAGCTTACCTGTTATATTATCCATCCCATTGAAACTACACCCCCAATGAGAGGGCCCTGGTCTGCTGTAGCACATCTCTCCATTCAGATCTATCCTGGGCCTTACGTCTCCAAGCCCCGACTCTTAGCTGTTTTAGATCTGCCTTTACATCATCAAGACACTGTACTCATGGTCCGCTTTTTGTAAGCGTCTGTCTATTATATAAACCATAAGAAATTTCATTTGATCTTCGATGTGAATATTTTACAATTAATCCATACTGCTCAATTCTAACTCAAATCTCATAACATTCAATAACTGTAAAAGATAAAACCACTTCAAAATATCTATTATTACTATTGTTCATGGCATTGCGTAGTTTCTAAAGAAGCTTTATTTTTACTCTGACAAGAGAAGGAAAGCGCAAAAATAAAAATATTAACCGGAAGTTGTGGACAGCCAGCCATCCTTGGCTCTGTTTTGTGTATGTATCGATTGGATTCTGCTGACTGATCTTGCTATTCAAAAGATTCGGTGTTTACATGCCCGGGAGTTTCATTCCAGTCGTACAAAAAACTTGTCCCTCTGACAATTCCGAAACAATTCGAGAGCGTCTCAAAACAATACGGGGCTGCTGGTATGTGGTTCCGCTGTCGCCATGGAGACAGACGATTGGCGCGTTGTCGGAGTTACTGTCCATGCTGGTCGCGTTGTTGTGGAGTCAATGTTAGCTGTGTATTCAAGTTTGATGCTTGTTTTGTTGTCATTGAAATGTAAGTTACTTTTTTAAAAACTTTATCACAATTACAGTCAGTCAATTACATCAGCTGTGAACAAGTTTTGATCTTCAACTATATTTTAGATTCTTCTTTTAAATTAGCTAATTTCTGTACTTTAAAAAAAAAATTTCTTAAAAAAACACGCTTATTTGTATACATGGGCGTAGCCAGGGGGGGGGGTTCTTGGGGTTCAAACCCCCCCCGAAATGAAATCCCCCCCCCCGGGGGGGGGGGGGGGGTTGTCGGAATTTACTTACTGATTTTTTTATTAGATTTTGTTAACTTTCGGCGAGATTTCAATACTAAACCATCATTTGTCCCAGCGCAGCCAAGGGGTTTTGAGTTTAAAACCCTCTGACGCGGGGTTTGCAGTTAAACCCCCCTCTTCTATAAAACAAACAAACAAAAAAAACAATGTAAATGACAATGTCGAAATTCCAAGAGCATAGCTTAAAGGGGGGGGGGGAGTTTGATTTGAAAACCCCCTCCGAAAATTTCTTCTTCAAAGTAAGACTATCCATTCATCAGTCACCGGCTTCTATGAGCGCAGCCAAGATGGGTTTTGTGTTTAACCCCCCCCCCCCAACCCCAGCGGCGCTGGCCATTAAAAACCCACTCTTCAATATATTAAAAGCAAATTAAACACTCAAAATTCTATGAGCGCAGCCAAAGGGGTTTTAAGTTTTAAACCTCTTATAACAAAAATAATTACGCACTCAAAATGCTATGAGGGTAGCCAAGGGGGGGGGGGGGTTGAGTTTAAACCCCCTCTTCGGCGGGGTTTAAAGCAAAAAAATACTTCTTCAATATAAGGAAAGGAAATTACAGACTAAAAATGCTATGAGCGTAGCCATAGGGGGTTTTGAGGTTAAACCCTCCTTCAGCCGGGGTTCGAAGCTAAAAAATATCTCTTCAATTTGAAAAAAAATGCAAATTACACACTCAAAATTATAAGAGCGATGCCAAAAGGGGTTTTGACTTTAAACTCCCATCCACGGTATTTGAAGCTAAAAAATACCTCTTCAATTTAAAAAAAAGCAAATTAAATGCTATGAGCGTTGCCAAAGGGGTTTTTGAGTTTTAACCCCCTTTCGCGGGATTTAACACTAAAAAAAACCTTTTCAAAATAAAAAAGCAAATTACACACTAAAAATTCTATGAGCGTAGCCAACCCAATGGGATTTAGAATTTAAACCCCCTCCTCCAGAGAGTTTTTTTTTTTTTATTTTTAACCGCCTACGGATGGTTTTGAGTTTACAATCCACCTACCGAGAGCTTAAAGGTTAAAAATACATTATTCTAGAGCAAATTAAATTCACCAAAATCTATGAGCGTAGCTATGGGGTTTTAAATTTGTTTAAAAAATGATTGTGACGATAAAAATTTCCTTTTCGATATAAAATCTTTAGCAAACCACAGACACCCAATTACACGAGCTTAGTCAAGAGAGGTTACACATTTCTACCAGTGGCTGGGCTCCATTAATAAAGTGCAGTGAATAGTCATCTGCGAAATAAAAAAATAAAAAAACAACAAATGTAGCTCAACAAGATGGCTAAGACAGATTTTAGGACTTTGTTATAGAGATCGGGTCTAAATCAAGGAAATCATATGCCGAACTAGGAGTCGACCCCTTAGTAAGGTTGTGACAGAGCGTCGCATGAGGTTAGCTAGACATGTTCTCCGACAAAATAAATTACAGCCTAATAAAAGTTGCGATGATATCCAAGTACAACTTGGAGTCCTCAGAGCAGGTGGGAAAGGCTTCAGAAATTGCCAGTCACAGATTTTTGTGGAAACATCTTGTCGTCAAATGTGCGGGTTTTTGAAATAAAACTTTTTAACAGCAAGATAATGCACCATAGATACCTCATAATATGTATTTTGTTGGCATTCAATACCGGAAATAGTGCTTGGCGGCGGGGCTTCGCCCCGCACTGGGGGAGCTCTCGCCGCTCCCCCAGACCCCCTTGCGGACAAGGGGGAGAGTCTACAATTTTTCCAATAACTCCAGGAAGAACATATTCTAGGGCACAATAAACGCCTTCCGAAACAATGAAGCTAATAAAAATTAATTATGTACACACACACACACATATATATATATATATGGGGATGTAATATATATATTACACATATTACATTTTTTTTTCGCGATTGGGGGGGGGGGGGGGGGGGGGGGGGAAAAAAAATCCCCCCCCCCCAAAACCCTCCCCGAAAAAAAATCCTGGCTACGCCCATGTTTGTATATATTATTTTGAATTAATCCTCTATTTAATTTCTACGATATCTAGAATAACAATAATCAATTCTTGTGTTTTGAAATATTTTTACCAACTGTTTTTTTGCTTAGCGCATTTTTATACTTTCAGCATTTTCAATGCGCTATGGCCCAATCGCTTGTGTGGACCAGTTGGGAGGCGGGTGGGGGGAGATTACGGTCTATTTGGGAAAAAGTTTTGCATGCTTGCTTTTCAATTTCATAAGCATTTCCTTTTTAAAGTTGCCCGACTTGAATTCGCACTTGAGGGTTCAAGCCTCCTTATCAAAGACAGACACGCTGGCCACTAAGCTAAAAGAGTGATTATGAAAATAGAAGGTTTTTAGTTTCAAATTTTTAGGACACGACCTGATTCTCTACATAAGGATTATGTCCCTTTAAGCTATAAAATATCAATATAAAACAGACCGACCGGGTGAGTTCATATAAGCTTTGTACCAATATTAAAGTATAATCTCATGTCTACAGATTTTTTTTGTATCGTAATAAATTAGTGCAATTAATACTTTTGTAATAAAGAACTCAGCACAATTCTGCTTGTCTACCAAGCCTTCTGACTACAGACTGAAACCATAAGCATAAATATAATAACATAATATGCTGCTTAAAACGCTTAATTTTTATACTAGTCAACGATATTATGATTCAATAGAAGGAAAATGACAGCAGACCGCGCACTTATAAATGTGTATAGTATTGAAAGGTTGCTATAGAGAGTTAGTTTGGCAACTTTTAAAGCTTCACCTAATTATACAAGGAACCATAAATTGAACCAAAGCTTGCTTCCCCTTTCAGACCTTGCGATCTATGGTGCAGATGATGTTAAGATCATCTGTTTCTTGGGCCAACGGTTAACGAGCAGGGTATTATGTGGCCAGCATAAATACCAATCGCCTTTACATTCCCAAACTAAAGTTAGGTACCCATTAGAGTTTGGTGGACTCAGGGGCGCCCTAAAAATCCGGAAATTCAAAATCCCAGTCTTAACCGGGATTCGAACCCAGGACCTCAGGTTCAGAAGCCAAGCGCTTAACCACTCGACCACCGGCTTTCCTAAATTGAACCATAGTTTTGACAATTTAGTGATAGATTTTATTTTGAGAAAGAGATCAGCAAGGTTTACTTCTTTAATCTTCCATGCATGGACTTAAAGACCACATTCTAAAACCTTTTAGCATAAAATTTTCACCCCAACTCAGTTAATTTCTTTGGCAAACTTAAGATTGGAATCCATAAGATTCACCACATAGAGGTGACCACCGTGGCCTTACAAGATATACAGCTGGAGAACTTAATTTCGAGGGACATACATTTGAGTCCCAAGGGATTTTTGATGCCGCAGGCATGCGCGGACAGTGAAAAGAAATCGTAAATTGACACAATTACTTTTTGTCTGAGTTTTCAAATCATATGGTAAGTCATATCTGGGTCTGCGAATCTTGTAGAAATATTACAGTTTAGCTGAATTTTCTGACTCGAAGACAAGCCTTTGAAATTTATTCATTTGTTAATTTAACAAATGTGTATTGTAGTTTCAAAACTATGTTTTTAAAAATCAAAATTTCATTTGATATGACGTAATTATTATTGTTATTCCTAACAATCATAGCATCAAAATATTTTCATTTTAAAAAATCACAATATAAAATCGATAAAATCAATATTCCACTGCATCTCTGGGCTGGCCAACGAAATTATTCAAAACTCATTCAGGTTTCGCTAATGGAAAATTTAAATAAGTTAAGAGGTTTAATTAAAAACTTCTCTTCTAAATATATTCGCCCCCCCCCCTATGTACGTGATATCCTAACTACGACCCGTGGGTCTTATTCGGTCCTAGATCAAGCGATATAAGGCCTCACGAAGCGCATCCTATATCTGCATACCGATGCCGCAGAGATGCAGTTCGTTGAACTCAACTATTTCCAACATGAATACGGTCTGTGATTCGTGGTTCGGGATGTTCCCTGAGCGAACAAAAAAAATTAGCACCACTGCCATATGATATAATAAAAAAAGTTTTAACAAGTAAAGTGTAAAGTGTCCCTTTCAGATCTATGGGGCAGATGATGTTAAGGTCATCTGTTTCTTTGGTCAGCGGTTAACAAGCAGGGTGTTATGTGGCTAGCACAACGACCAACCGCAATGTACCCATTAGAGTTGGGTGGACTCAGGAGCGCCCTGAAAATCCCGAAATTCAAAATCCCAGTCTCCACTGGGATTCGAACCCAGGACCTCAGATTCGGAAGCCAAGCGGTCAACCATTCGACCACAGCGCCTCATTTATGCTATAATGTTATATGGTATCATGTTATGTTATAATGTTATAAGTTATTTTTAAAAAAATGGTTTCAATACATAGTACTTAAGTAAACAATCATCAAAGGTGTTCCGGACTGTTGCTTAATAATATATTTAGAATTTAGACAAATAGTTCGTCCATCATGGTAGTAAGATGACCACTTTTGTCATCCAGGGGGCTCAAGTTTTTGCACTTCTATTCTTTGCCTCCTCGTGTGGCTGGTAAGACCTATATGTTCGGCAGCTGGAGCTTGTGTCACAGTAGCTTAGCTAGAGTGAGGGGAAGGGGGTCCAATTTTGACCCCCCCCCCTGGCCCCCACTTGAAGGTTCCCCCAAATTTGTTTCTACATTAAATATTACACAATTATCTCATGTCATGATGTTGAATTTCAGAAGTCAGGGGCTCCCCTAAAGAGATCAAGCCCTCGGGGCCCCCAAATTTCTAGCTACGCCACTGTTGTGTTAGCTATCTTTTTTATATGTGGTGCTCTTTTTTTTTCTTTATCCCTGTGCCTACGATGTTCTCTTGTCCACTGCAATTTTCGCGCCAATTTTTTACAAAGCGGCGCCATTATGCTCTGTAATGTGCTTCCGTCTCCCTGGTGGAAGGTTCAATGTTGAAGACTTTGACGATGTTTCAGAACCGTTTTCTTGGTCCACCTTGTGCTGCCTTCCGTCCCCTGGCCGTAAGGGGGTCTTTTAAGGATGCGGGCGTGTCCATTCTGTAGACGTGACCTGCCCATCGTTAGTGAGACTGCATCAGAATTGCGCAAATACTTTGCAAGCCCGCTCAATGGAAGACCTCTCTGTCGGCTAATTTTGAATAAGTCTTAATATAGCTGTGTGATTGTATATTTAAATGGTTTAAAGCTTACAATGACTAATAGGGTATACGCTTTTCTTTTTCCGAGTCAGTACCTCACTAAATATCCATCTGGATAGATTCAATTACAACGGTATTTAAATTCAGATAAGAAACGACCAACCAGTCAGCTGCTGATCACGTGACCCTCTTGGCCTTTTTTTTCCCTCAATATTCTAATAGTGTTTTTCTTTTTGTTCTTCCTTTAAAGCTCTTACGCTATAAGTCTATGATCAGTGCAGCCAAGATTAAAATCACTTCTGATATCCAATATCGTCTTATATCAGTAGGTCTCTCTCTCTCTGTCTCTGTCTCTCTCTCTCTCTCCTTCCCATGAGCCACTGTACGTGATCTATCGCTGGAAAGCCTAAGGGACTAGCGTGGAAGTGATATATATGATATAAGACTCCAGAAAGCCTCTCTGACCTTGTGGGGGGGGGTAGGTGGGGAGTGATTGAGACGTGATCGTGATCAATGTTTGCATTAGGAGTTATTCCCCATGGGATCAAGGTAATCTCCTCGGACGTGTATTTCCTAGTTGGCAAAGGAGGGGGGGGGGGGAGAGAGGAACGGAGGGGGGGAGGGAAAGAGGAGGTAGAAGAAATTTCCGAAGTTTAATTTATTACTGTCGTGCTTTTTTTTTCCTGGAGATATTAAACCAGTTGAAAGGTAAGAAACCAGAACGCTGGAAATCATACAACAAAATAAAACATTTGGTTTAGCAACTGAGGCTAATAGATATAGTTTGGACAAGAATATTAAACATAAGACTAATCAGAAAGTCTCAGGTCAAATTACTGGCTCTTTAATTGAAAAGCAGTGTTCTGGACTCTGGCACAGTAAGAGACGAATGTGGTATATGTTAAATTCTCCGAACACAGTACATAGAGAAACATGTGACTTAATTTAATATAACTACTATGTGGTTTGTTTCTGATGGCAGTCTTGCATTAAGTATTAATACTGATAAATTAATTATATTAATAATTAGAAAATGTAAAAAAATATACTTCTGTATTATATATTATAAATGTAAAACTGTAACACTGTATAAAAGATTCATATATATCATTGGATCAAAAGTTGATAGAGTTGTGTATGAAATATCTATATCTACACTCCTTTAAGTAAAATTTGACTAATATTAATCTCACATTTCAAGTCATTTTGTAATATAAAAAATAGTTTATTTTTTTTTAATCAACTGAATTACATCCCACATTAAAATAAGACTAGTTATAAGAGTCGTAGTCATAACAAGCCAAGGACCAAAGTATGTGCTCTGATTATGACTTAACTTCAAATCGAGATTTTATTTTTCAAAAGCGAGGGGAAAAGAACATAGGAGGAATATGAGACCATATGGAAATAGTGTCAGGACAACTTGCGACATGCTAAGATGATCTGTTCTAGATCGATATCACCAAACATCTGGTAGACATGTCTAAATTTTACATACCGATATTGTCAGAAAATCTGGTGACATACGTAGATGTCAAATAACGAAGTTGTCAGAACATGTAGTATATTAGTGACATACTATGTAAAATAATAACTTTGATGATACTAATTTTTTTTTTATTTTACTATTTTAGTACATCAATAAATTGTCTTAGCATCTTAAAGATTTGTATAAAAGGTACTCCAAGTCAAAGATTCAATGGACGACTTCTTCACTGACAATTTTAAAAACTTGTTTTAAAAAAATAGCATATTGAATTAGATTATCCCTTTTAAATAAATAAATAATACAAAAATGTTTGTATTCTACCCTCGTATTTGGCAACAAGACTATTAGAAATAAGCATTTGAAATTCACTCCAAGTTCACAATTAACAATTCTAATATTGTTGTACAATAGTGATATAATGCTTGACTTCAATTCGGGACATCCAAACTGAACAAAAGTACTACATCTAGATCTAGGTACATGTAATCTAAATATCTAAACTTGTAATCTGTATTAAAAATGTGTTGTTGTTTTTTTGTATGCAGGTACATCGAAGGGCTATTACAGCATGCTACACAGAGTTCAAACTTATAACTAAAAGTCAACATGCCGAATTCTCGCCAGCCAGTTCTAACAGGTCATGACCCTAAGTCGACCTTCAAAAGTAAGGTCTTTGGTGACGTCAGTAAAGGGAGATCATTCAAAATAGACGACATGTCACCAGAAGCGAAGAAAGCCATGCTGCTCACCAAGATGGACAGCAAAGAGGGCGCCACTGCCACACATGGTTCCTTGGCGCCCAATGTCAAATCCATAAAGAACAGCAACCCTAAGCAAACACTTCCTGTAACTGGAGACACTCGGACATTGGGGAAAGCATCAGTGAAAATGTCACCTTTGAACATAAACACTGCGGACAGGTCGCGTTTCCGAAAACAGACAAATTCATCTTTTGATTCTGGGATTAATGTCACAGCGCCTTCCAGAAGCACTTTGTCCTACACCGCAAAGACTTTCTCTTTAAGTGACAACAACGACGTCTGTGATTCAGGCGAAAACAACAAAAACAACAATCTGGAAGGTCCGACGCTGCTCGCTGCCGCCCAGAACGAAAAGGACTTGTACAAACATGATGCCGAAACGTCTAGAAAGGTTACAGATCAAAATGATGGCGAGGCTTCAGAGAACGCCAGGGAAGAGGCTGAGCTAAACAACGAAGAAGCACAAGTCAACTCTGATAAAACATTTCCGAAGAGTTTTGTGTTGGCCCTTGACAAAGCCTTGGAAGAACAGTGCATAAGTCGACTTCGAGGGGACATCACGGACACGGTGGGTCTTTGCGAAACGGGGAAAGTGCGCGCCCTTAATGGGGGCCGTCTCGCCAACGCCCAGGAAGTGGTGGTGAACGTCTGCCACGACGACGACAAGGAAATCGTCTTCCACGACGACGACGAAGAAACGTTGGACACCGCCAAGACCATCTCGCACATCCGAGTCAACATCTGGATGGAGTACAACAAAGACTTTGAGCCCGAACATGACACGGTCAGCGAGGTGGACTTTCCAACAGTCTACAGCGAGGCTGACAAACCAAAAGACGATAGACAAAGTCCAAATGTTCTAAAAGTCACACCAAAATCACCCCGAGAAAAAACTCTAAAACCAACGACGAACAAAAATCTTTTGAAGCAGATCAGGACTGATGGCCGAGCCATTGGGAAAGACAGCAACAACAACAGTCGTAGCGTGGGAAGCTCCCGATCTATATCTGGTACAAACTTTAGTTCCCGTGCTGCTTCTTCGAAGAATGGATCGGTCCTGACTGAAGATTCCAAGAAAAGCAACTCGTGGTCCAGGAAATCTGAAAAAAGTTTGCGAAAAATTTCACAGAAGTGAATATGAAATTCGATGGCAAATTGAATGTGCTACATTTCACTGCATTTAAAGTCACTGTTTAACTAACGTTTTAGGCTTTATATGCTATCATTTTATAGTTTATAAGGCAAAAGCATCTGATAATTTTGTAATATACATGTTGTTATTTTTTTTTTTAGAACTATACAGTAGACATAAAATAAGCTTTACTTTGTATAATTGTATACATCAAAAACTCCACATTATTACTGTAACGTTGTTGATGTTTTTCTATTGGCGTAGTATATGCATTTTGACAATTCGCCTCTCTAATGATCTTTCTTCATGTCTCCATTTTATTGCATTGTAATAATCTCAAGGCTCGTCTCTTGTAAGTGTAAATTCTAGTCATACAAGTCATGAGCTTTGCTCAAGGCCCTGATGCCAGAATCAGAAAAATAGGTGCTGCTTTAGAGCCACTTTAGAGATAAGTTTCGTAACAGCGAAATCAGTACAGTAAGCAGTACTTCGTATGAGCTTAGAATATCATTCAAAATAAAAAAAAATGTTAACCAGTTACAATATTATTCAAAATAAATACGACTCTAAACGTATGGTCAAGTGGACAGACGTCAACGTAAAGTATGGTGGGTAAAGTCCTGACTACATATTGGGGCTATCCAGATTTCGAATGATAGGTTTCGTCACTAAAAAGTTATAGAAGTATCCATATTTTTTTCACGTAGGCCTCACAATCAAATATTTTTTCTCAGACAGACCCCTTCAAAAAAATGAATTCTATTTAGTTTGTTTCGAAATACCACAAGCCTCGTTTTGAAATCAGGCAGCAGAAATTTTCCATCAGAAATAATTTGTAGGTCAGGTGTATAAGTCTATGATAAAAACGTTGCCCGTTAGTAGAACACTCGAAGTCTTTCATTTCACCGGTGCTCTTGTTAACCATTATACCATTATATTTTTACAAAATAACATGTTTACTATTTCTTCACCGTGTCAAAACACAGCTTTACAAAAACATTTTATTTGTTATTTGTGTGTATTTGTTCTGACCTTTGCCTCTTCCCGCCCACACCATCACATGAAATGTAAATTAAGGGTCGTTCGTAAATGACGTCACGCTTAGGGGGGGTGATAAAATGTGACACTTTGTGACAAGGGAGAAGGGGGGGGGTAGCGATTTTGTGACGTCACAAATTTAAAATTCAGAAAAATAAAACACAAATAAAATATTTTTTAATCTTCAAAAAATCGTCGAAAAAATAATAAAATTTTTGGGTATTCATTTCAACATGAACTTCTCAGGTAGCTTTATTCTCAAATAAAAAGCATTGAAAATATAGAGATATTTCAGTCTTGTTTGAGGAGTTCAACAGAAAACATCATGTTGGCACTGCCGACTGAGAATTTCACGTTGTTCTTCTTCAATTTAATTTTCGAGTCAGCTCCTCAAGCAGAAGAAGAAAATCTTAGCACATGAAACCTCTTTGGGAAACAAATTGATGAGAAATAAATAATTTGAAATAAATATATTTTTTTATTTTGTGACATGACGCACAGGGGGGAGGGGGGGGTCTGAAAATTTGTTATACTTTGTGACACGTAGGGAGGGGGGGGGTCAAAAAATGTCATTTTTTGCGTGACGTCATTTACGAACCCCTTAGTAAAATGTCTGTGACTTGGGCCTGGTGATTTTAAAGCTTAAAATTCTTTAAATAAAGTTCATGTTATGAAATCTTTCTCTCACAATGTCATTTAGCAGATCATTACTGTTAGCAAGTGTTAGTGAATCAATAGCAGACCTTACACAGTAACACTGACGATTCCGAATATGTAAAATGAGACTTGATTAGTCGACATTGTAAAGAAATAATTGAATAGCGCCCTCTACACTCGCACGCTAAGCCTACGTTCCATTCCACTTCAATATTTACTGATCAAATAATGAACAAGTCTGAAGGGAACACTGTTCTCTCATTGAACGGGGAACCTAAACTGTCTTAGTCTTCAGAGACCACGCCCGGCACAATAGAGTTCCCCCAGGTTGTGTTTGGCAAGTTGGTGTTTATGTATGACCCATTGAATTAATCCTAATCATCGCCCTCTATCGATCTAGATACTTATGTTACCAACGTGTCGGTAAAGACCCGTAAGAGTGCGCTTGTTTAGCTGAGTAATGTTGAACATAGCTAGATCACGCTGAGAGACCAAAGTGCTTGGTTGTACTTTCAAAGACTAGAACTGTGAGAAAACGAAAATATTTTATCAAGTGGTGACGAGAGATAAGAGTCTATTAAATGTAAATGGTTTTAGAAAAAAAAAAGTAGATATATTTTAAAACAATAAAAATACTTTTTTTATAAAAAGACAATTCCTCCTTTATTCAACTTATTTACCGATTGTTTTTCTCTTCAAAATGAAGGAATGTTTAATTTTAAAAAATATTTTTTTAACCCGACTCCTTCCCCTTCTCCCCGAGAATGAATCCTGGATGGCTGCATGGTCGGATGGCTGCCTGGTCGGATGGCTGCCTGGTTTAATGGCTGCCTGGTTTAATGGCTGCCTGGTCGGATGGCTGCCTGGTCGGATGGCTGCCTGGTCTAATGGCTGCCTGGTCGGATGGCTGCCTGTCGGATGGCTGCCTGGTCGGATGGCTGCCTGGTCTAATGGCTGCCTGGTCGGATGGCTGCCTGGTCGGATGGCTGCCTGGTCGGATGGCTGCCTGGTCTAATGGCTGC
>JADKLZ010000728.1:23056902-23080836 GCA_021533235.1 Biomphalaria straminea
TGGTCGGATGGCTGCCTGGTCGGATGGCTGCCTGGTCTAATGGCTGCCTGGTCTAATGGCTGCCTGGTCGGATGGCTGCCTGGTCTAATGGCTGCCTGGTCTAATGGCTGCCTGGTCGGATGGCTGCCTGGTCGGACGGCTGCCTGGTCGGATGGCTGCCTGGTCGGATGGCTGCCTGGTCGAGCGGTTTGCACACTGGACTGTCGCTTCGATTTATCGATGATCCCGGGTTCAAACCCTGCCCGCTCCCATCCCCCGTCGTCCTGCGGGAGGTTTGGACTAGGAAGTAACTATCTTCAACTCTGAAGGAACAACCGAAACATGTAAAAGATTTTGCAAAACAAAACAAGGGAATATATAGATTCGCTACAGCTTTTAATATTCCCATAACTGTTAAATTTATAGAACAATTGTTAGAGCCATTTTTGAGATCAGCGTCCGCCCAACCTCTATGAAGGAGTGACTTGAAAAGAGGTAGTTTAAAAAAAAAAGGTTGAATTTTCCTCCCTTTTCATTAATACCCTCAACTGTGCTTTAGCCTTTAGGAGAGTTGGGGCGCCACACATAATAATAATAACAACAATATTTTATCATAATAATCATTATCTGCTCATCATCTTTCTCCATTCCTCTCTGTCTTTGGCCAGGATTGTAGTCTCTTTCAGTGACATGCCTGTCCATTTACTGACTCACAGCGTCGACACTTGATATTTAATGAAAAAAAAATATGCATAAGTCAATATTGTTTATCAATTGTATAAATCGAGAACATTTTCTATTGGTGTGTTAGTGAAGTCAAATTATTGTTTCTAATTGTAGTCTGTAAATAACTGATAAATATTTTTGAAGCCGAAAAGGACATCTCTCTAGTCTTTGCTTTATTTATATTTCAATAACTAGTGAATTTAGTTAGTACATTCATGGCTGACTGCATGTCGATCTTGTCAATCAAATGAACATAATCGTTACTGTTTTCAAACACTTTCATATTATTTATATTATTGTAATATATAAGTATTTATATATACTAGCCAGAGTCCTGGGATCACTCATTTATTTTTCACAAATTTTCATAATTACGAGCGATGAAAAATTGAAATGTTACTCTGTTATTACTTACAATGTTCTTGAAACAACTAAGTACTTCGCAAAAGAAATCGAAACGACCAGCAGTCCCAAATATTTTAATTGTATGTTTTGGTATTACCGGCATAGTGTCCAGAATAAAATAGAAAAAAATAAATTCAAACTTTTAAAAATTGTTTGTGAATTTTTGTATTTTTAAGTAAAATAAAATAAAAAAT
The DNA here is from genome assembly GCA_021533235.1 of Biomphalaria straminea. Lineage (NCBI taxonomy): Eukaryota > Metazoa > Mollusca > Gastropoda > Planorbidae > Biomphalaria > Biomphalaria straminea. The sequence continues at coordinate 23,058,207 of JADKLZ010000728.1, forward strand.
TAAGCATTAACCAAAGAATCAACATATTATATATCTAGTTATGATTGTGCATTTGTTTCAATTGGTATTTTTTAAATATAAAGATATATTTATTTAAACTTGAATTTATATTATCTTTCAAAACTAAACCAAAATTTTAAGTTTTACATTATTTTGTTAATCATCATTATCATCATCAAACTCCATTTGAGTGAGGGCTTGAGAGGCTCAAATCCTCTCTTTTGCAAAAGCCCTGGACAGAAACTCTGTTGTCTTGCGTAGGCGTCACCATACAGGTTGAGAATTTTTGGTTTCCCAGACCCCAGCAAGTCTGGGGCAGTCAAACAGAATATGAGGCACTGTTTCCTCTTCTTCCCCGCAGCGGGGGCACCGTGAATCAATAGATATCCCAATTTTATCTATGCAATCCATGTTATACGTTTATAAAAGAATGTATTTAGTTATGTTAGTATTTTTGTATGCGTGTTTATTACAAAGTAATACTGTTTATCTAATTCCTTTAAGCGTGTTTATTACTTTTAATATGGTTTATCTATTCACGTTCATTTCTGTTTTAAAGTTTGATCATATTAATGCTGTATATCTGTGAGGTTTTGAAAATATGTCAATCGTCCAACATTTAAAATATTCAATGATTCTGTTGTTAAAATGTAAACAAAGATGAAATAAGACATAAGGACTAAGACGGACAGAATTAGCCAAGGACCACCCGCAAATCACATGGATAACAAAGTGCAGGAATTTTGGGCTGGGACATTTCTCAGACCCCATTCAACGCCATGGGCACGTGAAGAAACTATTTTAAGAACTTAATTAAGATACGTTGTCTTTATTTAAAATGGTCCACTTATATGTGACTTCTATGTGACCTTTATGTTTGTATTTTACATGGTCCACTTTATCTGTGACTACCATGTGACACGCTTTGTACATTGTTAGCTTTACTTATTTACAAACCAAACTGACGATGTGTTATAACATTATCTTGTATAGAATCCTGTTTGATAATAAAGCATAAGTTATACGACACAGTTACCCTTTGTCTTCTTTGAATGATAATGTTACATTTTCTATTTTAAAATGTATACCGTTAACATAAAAAAAGTTTTTAGAAAAATCCATTCCTCCTTTACAAATCTGGATATCTTAAATTATTTTTCATTCTATTTAATTCTTGTGTCGCTAATGATTCCTAGATAACACGGTGCGAAAATTGTTCAAGTACGTCTATTTATAAATTCAAGTCATTTGAGTCAAATGCGGGAATTTCCAAACAGCCAAATTCAAGACGTACGCCTAATCTAATTTTCAGTTTACTTTATTTTGAAAACGTCAAACCAGAGTTTCCACCCAGTGGCCAATATACAGGTAACTTTACTTTTCCCCAAAAAAAAGTAAAAGTAAAGTTCTCCTTTCAGACCTTGTGGTCATCTGATTCTGTGGCCTACGGTTAACGAGGGTGTCATGTGGCCAGCACAACGACCTATCGCCTATACTTTTGTATCAGGAGCCCATTAGAGCTAGGTGGACTAAGAGGCGCCCAAAGATCCCGAAATAAAAATCCCAGCCTTCACGCCACCAGGATTCGAATCCAGCACCCCCGGTTCAGAAGCCAAGCGCTTTACCGCTCAGCCACTGCGCCTCCAAAGGCTTACATAAACTGTTTTAGGAAAATAGTTGAGCCCGTTTTTGAAAAACCTTCCAGTGTCCAGCCAAGCAACATCATAAACCACTTAGACAAACATGATGTCCTTTTATTTTCCTCCATACCAATATGGCTTTAGGAAATGTAGAACATGTGAAACATAACTAATAGGACTAAATGATGATTTTTCAAAAGGTTTAAATAAAAGTGAGCAAATAGATTTTTCTAAAGCTTTTGGCCCCACCATATTTTGCTAGAAGGAAAAAAGATATTTGGCTTGCTTGTTCAATATATCAATAGAATCAGGCTTGTCTGATAGGTAGAGAACAAACTGTAATAATAATTTACTGTACATCAGCACCAATAACAGTACACTCGGGTGTATCTCATGGAACAGTCTATGGTCGACAACTATTTTTTATTTACATAAACGATTTACCGAATTACATTAGGTCAGGAAAAAAGTGGAAATAATTTCAGACGAATACATAACATAAAGAACAATAAAAACAACACAAGATACAGACATTTTGCAAAGAGAATTCGATGAATTACGAAATGGAAATCAAAAAGGAGCATGTCTTTCCACCCAGAAAAGTGTCAATTATTATAAGAGTAACAACAAAAAGCGAAAACAAATAAATACAACCTATACTAAATCCATGGTAAACCAGTAACACAGACTAAAACGCATAATACCTAGGTGTTATAATAAATGAAAAACTGTCAAAAAATGAAACTAAAAAACTAAAATGTTATTTAACCTTGGTTAGGCCAATAATAGAATATGCGTTCTCTGTTTGGGACCCCTTAACATAAGAAAACATTAAGAAACTGGAACAGATACAAAATAGAGCAGTGAAATTCATAATAAACAAATATTCACATCTGACTAGACCTTTAGTAAAATCACTAAATTTAGAAAGCCTTCAGGATAGAAGAATTGAAAGTGAAGTATCATATACACATGAAAAATTAAACAATTTCTTCAAATACAAAAATAAAATCTAATAAAATACTCAGAAAAACACAAAGATAAAGACACATTTCTTGTTACATATGCTAGGACAAATTTGTACAAAAGCTCCTTCTTCCCTAGCGCTATTAAAGCATGGAATGGGTTGCCTGAGTCAGCCAGGAAAACTAGTGTTTTGACAGAATTTAATTCACTGATTAACATGCATGACTAGATTGATCTAGGAACACGCTTAGGACGTATTCATCTACGTCTGTATTTTATAAGTTAAGATATGCTCCAGTTTCCGTGTTTAATCCATACAATGTTTGTAAGCTAATAAGATTTATTTTTTTACAAAAGCATGTCTTACATTATCAACTTTCTTCGTTTTTTCGTTTTTGTTTTATTGGGTGTGCTTTTACCAGAATTCAAATTTAAAATGATCGGCTTGCTGCGTAGCTTAAACTCTAAAGCTTATGGACTGTCATGGTCGCAACTTTACATGTAGGCCTACACACTTAGGCTTACATTGAGGGCATTGTTTTGAGAAATATCCATGGCAGCTTAGGCTGACCCTTTGGTGAACCACTGACCGCAAGACTTAAGTTTCGTCAACCCTAAAAACGTGTACCTGGCACTTACCCAGTAAAAATTACCATTTCTATTATGTGTCTGAATTCATTTAAAAATAACCATGAGATGTTTACTAAAACTCTAGACATGAACTTTTGGCACTTTAAGAAATATATTGAGTCCGTTTAACATACGCGTCACTAAAGACAGTCAGACGCTCATATCGATTGGTTTCTTATTTGTTCGATTGAATGATCGATTAGAGACACAGTTTTTTTTTCCTTGTATCTTTCGCTGAATCATTTCTGCCACCTTCTTTTCCTCTGAGCGAACTTTTTTTTTCTTTGGATGCATTGTTTCCACTAATTCAACCTGGCAACTTCAATTTGTTAATGGCTAAATAATTCAACACTGGCCAGGTTACGGAGACGTTTAGTTTCATGGAGTTGGTACGAAGCTTTCTTTCTCATACATTTCATGTAGAGAGGTGTGAAGGTTGGTCTACGTATTTCAAATGGCAGGTCAAATGGTAGGTCTGACTCAATACAACGTGCACTAGACGACCGCATAAGGGATCCATTAGCCAATGGTGCCTGGCAATTGTTTTTTTTCACAAACCTTTTATCAACTCAATCTGTTTGTCAGGTACAAAGTTTATTTCTCCCACACCCATTGATCAAGCTGAAATTTTGCACAAATATCCATTGACATAGAAAAGACTCAAATCAAGTTTTTAAAAATACAAACTAGTCATTTAACTAGTTTTGGTGAACAAAACTAACTATAACTTTTATTACAATATTTAAAAAAAATCAACTTGAGATAAAATAAAACCAATGTAGTAGACTTAAGTAATAAAATAAAATGGTATTCTAAACAACATCTACCTCACTATAGATTTGATGGTGGCTTATTCAACCCGAGGCGGCTCAAAGCAAAATCAAAAATAAATTCAGCAGTAATCAGAGACTTGCTATTTGCTGACGACTGCGCCCTAAATGCCTGCTCTGAAGATGATTTCCAGAGTATCGTCAGTGACTTCTCAAGAGCATGCTCAGACTTTGGCCTTACCATTAACACAAATAAGACTGAAGTCTTATATTTACCTGCTCCTGGGAAAGCCTACTCGGATCCAAGCATCACTATAAATGGACATGATATAAATGCAGTGGACAAATTGACATATCTTGGCAGCACACTCTCCAGAAATGGAAATATCGATAACGAAATCGACCTTCGCATCGCCAAGGCCAGCGCATCATATGGCAGACTATCAAACAATGTTTGGAACAGACGTGGTATCACCACAAACATAAAGCTAGGGGTCTACCGAGCCGTCATCCTGCCTACATTGCTCTATGCCTCAGAAACATGGTCATCATACAGAAAACATGCCAAGAAACTAAATCACTTTCACATGACATGTCTGAGAAAAATACTAAATATCAAATGGCAAGACAAAATGCCAGATACTGAAGTCCTTCAAAGAGCGGGTCTGCAAAGCATCCACACAATCCTGATGCAGTCCCAGCTGCGATGGGCAGGTCACCTATGCAGAATGGAGGACCACCGCATCCCAAAACGTCTCATGTATGGCCAATTAAGAGAAGGAAAGCGCTAGCAAGGTGGTCAAAGAAAGCGCTTCAGGGATACCCTCAAAGCTTCTCTAAAGGAGTTCCACATTGACCCAGGCACCTGGGAGACAGAGGCACATGACAGAGTATCATGGCGCCGCGCTGTGAGATCCGGCGCACAGGTTGCTGAGGAAAATAGAACAACGCTGGCAGAAGAAAAACGCCAGAGAAGAAAAACAAGGCAAATGACACTTGCTCCAGCTCGAATTACCTGCCCAGAGTGCGGCCGAACATTCCGGGCTCGCATAGGTCTCACCAGCCACATGAGGAGGCATAAAACCCCAGTGCAAAGCCCTCAGCCCACTGGATGACAAAGTGGTCATCATCGAACCACGATGGACGAACTATATACCTCACTACGATAACTATTATTCTCCATCAAAAGTTCTGGAGTTGTCAGTCCTAACTAAGACCAATGACGACAATGACACCCATGTTGAATCATTCACAACCAATCGCTAACCTCTTCCCACCATCCATGAACACTTCATACCACCTCTAGAATCCCGAAAACAGTTTTGCAGATAAACAAATTAATAGAATAGAATAGACACATATATATATAAAAGAACGAGGCTGTTTTAAGTAGCTTTGCCTAGCAGTGGATTTTTGGATTTCGGGCACAAGTTTGATTGCAAACACATTTTTTTCATCAGGTATTAAAATTAAATCTAACAAACAAGATATTAAAAATTCTTTAAAAAAACGCATAGAAAAGGAAAAGAACTGCACATTTGTAGCCATATATCTCAATACTGTAACTGTAAGTTTCCCTTTCAGACCTTATGGTCTATAGGACAGATGATGTAAAGGTTCATCTGATTCTGGTACCTATGGTTAACGAGGGTGTCATGTGGCCAGCACAACGACCAACCGCCTTTACCTTTCCCCAACTAATGTCAGGTAGGCTACCCATTAGAGATGGGTGGATTCAGAAGCGTCCAAGGATCCCGAAAGAAAAATCCCAGTCTTCACCAGGATTCGAACCCGGCACCCTCGGTTCAGAAGCCAAGCGCTTTACCGCTCAGGCATCGTACCTCCACTGTAACTGTAGAGATAGTGAAAAATTGTGCTAATTCTCAACTTCATTTAAGAATGGGAAGTAGAAGAAATAACGTTTAAAATTTGTACCAGACAGACAGACAGACAGACTGAGTGAGTTGATATAACATTATAAGATTTATATAAAAATAATGGGTGATCCTCATTACAGGACTTCAAATCATCTAATCCGAAACAAAAGGCTCGTTCTTTAACGACCACACTAGAATCTGCAAATCAATGGAAATATAAGTAAAATATAAACCACCAGATTGCATAAAATGCTGAGTGAATTATTTCTTAACCTAAAAATAACCCTCCCCACCCAAAAAGTTTTAAAAATGTTTTCTCTAATTTATTTAAATCAGGTACCAGCGACAGTTTTTTTTACCATTTAGTAGTCTAACTAGTGACCACGCTGGCAACAGCCAAGACCACTTCACAAACACGGAGCTCAGAAATGGTCATTGTAGAGTCACTACTTTTTGTTCGACAGCTGCCTAGTCCAGTATGGGGTACCAATGAAGATCTTTTTCAAACTTTAAAGAGCGCTCCCCCCTCCAGATGCGCTTTAGAGACCAACCCATGAGTAACTTTGGCCACACTGTCAGAGAAAAACGTCTGATAGTAAAACCCGTCTGAAAAAAAAATGTCTCGGGAGACCAAAAATACCAAAGTGCTTATTGAAGACAGACTTTGTCTTCGTTACTTGTGACAAATTTAGCAGGTCACAGCTTGGTCTGAATGGTCACAAGAAATGCTGCACTCATCTTTAATCTTTGGACTCGAATACAATTCCTTACTTGCAATCCTCGTTAATTTGGACAGACTGCAGATCACTTCAGTGCAATGTGGAAAAGTCTGAAGATCAGCACACAGGTTAAAGATTTGTGGTTGTCCGTTGACTTGGAACATTACTTAATCTCGAAACACTATCGGGGCGCTTGGGGGGGGGGAGTACAGTACAATACATTGTTCCAGGAAGTTAGCTTAACTATGCGTGCTTTAAGTGCCTGCCCCTCTGCTCTGGTGCAAGGCGTATCGAGGTAATTGGATATCAGGCAAAAGTATTAGATTACCCGTGACTCAATCCCGTGCGTTGATCGTATTTTGTGACCAGAGGCCTAAATTTGAAGAAATGACATTCTGGCATAAATATGGCATGATGTCATTTGTGTTATAGTTTAGTAAATGATTTAGAAACAAAAGTTAAACAACAAATATACATCAGCCCGTCTCAATAAACTGTAAACTAACGGTAACTCTTGACAATCACGTTTACCCAGGGCCGGATATAGGAAGTTGGAGGCCCCGTTGCAAGATTTTTTTGAAGGCCCCCTACACTCTTTCAAAAGCTCTAATGAATCAAAAATACTGATATCCAAAAGCATACTATAATTTGTAAGAATGAAATAGAGTGCTTGCTAATTTGATGTCCCATGAGTATTTGCTCTCTCTCTCTCTCTCTCTCTCTCTTTTCTCTCTGTCTGTCTGTCTGTCTCTCTGTGTGTGTCTGTCTGTGTCCATGAGTATGCGCGCGCGTATGTGTGTGTGTGTGTGTGTGTGTGTGTAAATATTTATTATGCATGCTTTAGTTTAAGAATAAGTGTTTCTTTTTGAGTTTGTGGATGGTAAGGCCCTTGGTAGAGGCACTGCCTTAAGTCCAGAGCTGTGCTGGTAGGCCTATTTACATATTCCAAGCATGCTACAACTACAAGCGGACTCTTTTTAATCATTGTTGTCACACGACTTGTGATTTAAAGTGATTGTGTTAAAAATGAGAAAAAAAAATATTTTAAAGTTTTTGACTCGGCGAAATACCGATTTACCGGTATTTTTCTCTTTTGTGGAGGTTTGTTTCTTGTAAAGTCCCCATTCACCTATTATAAAACATTTTGTTGGTAACTTCCCTTTGTTATCAGTTGACTAAACTTGATCACAAATTATGTATAGGAAGAGAAATTAAATTACTTCCCTTTTGTTATCACAATGACTCAAACTTGTTTAGAATGTGACTGTTTTTTTCAAACAACCATAAAGCTAATAAAATTCGTAAATTGAAATCTAATTAAAGCTCAGTTGTATTGATTTAAAATAGAAGCACACTCTGAATCACACATGACTATCTTAAAAACATTTTAGAGTAATCACTATTGAATCTGAACTATATATAATCAAAAACATTTCCAATGGAACACAAGAGAAACATAGTTCTGAAACATGTTGATTCAAATTGAAAACTTTCGAGGAAATATTTCTCAGAGTAAAACATAAACAAAACATTGATTCGAATAGCTATATATTCAGGAACGGATTTAGACTTGATAAGGCCCTATCCCTTTATGACATGGGGCCCCTTGTAATCAACATAAGGCAATGTATTGCTTTGCTCTTTCTTCAAACAATATAGGAGAGGGGCACGCAAGTGGGGCCCTAAGCTATAGCTTATGTTGCCTATAGGTAAATCCAGCAGAGGATGTATCCCTATTTGGGTGGGATTGCTTTGTAGTTTTCTTCTTATATAAAAAATATAAAAAAAAACTCGAATAGAATTTAATAATATTAGTTGTTTTTTTCCAATGACCAATTTATGAGCCCAGTTTTTTATCGTATATGCCCATTGTGCATCTCAACAGTACGTAGAACTCAATTTGTTCTACAATTTAAAAGCAAGCAAGAAAATATTTTAAACACCGGTACTTTAAAAACAAAAACAAAACAAAAAAAAAAGCCGTTACAGTAATCGCTTTTTAATTGCATTTATTTTTAAAAAATTAAACTTCGAGGTATCCAGCCTCCTCGAGCCTCTTCTATCCAATGCACTAACCCAGGGGTGGGCAAAATACGGCCCGCGGGCCATATGCAGCCCGCCGAAGTGTTTTAACAGGCCTTAATAAATCAAGTATTCCCACACATTACATATATAAAAACGCATAAATAAATAATTGTAAATATCTATAGAAATTTTTGAAACTTTTTATTCTTATCACTTATAATGAAGAGGCTAAAGAAACATTGTCTCTAAATGTCCTTCTAAAAGGTCGAAAGTACACGAAGATTTTATTCAATAGCAATATTTCGATAAATTCAGTAGCACACATAAGCCCAGGCCAGTATTTATTCAATGCTATGAAGAACTGTGTTGAAAGAGTTAGGTTGGCTTGTACAAGATGGCAAGGGTAACAACTGATGGAGCTTTGACGGAGAAAAACAACCTTTTTAATAAAATAAAGAAAATATCCCAACCGTAAACTAGTAACTGGAAAGTTTACACATAGCTACATTGAGTTCGATTGCAATAGATGAAAATCACGTACTTATTTTGGGAAATGTTCATAGGGTTGTCCTTAGGCATAGTCAAAGTATACAGCTGCTAAGGTTCATGATATATATGTATATATTTATTTAAATGTGGCCCACCTAGTCCCCAAATTTTATTAATGCGGCCAACGGTTGAAAAAGGTTGCCCACCCCTGCACTAACCTATGTATGTACCAGTGAATCGCTTATGTAAATAGAAGGTTTTTAAGTTATGTAATGTTAGCTTCATACATTAAGGCGGGGGACATACAAAGTATAAAAAGGGGTTAATTCAAAGTATACCACCACATAAGTCAAGTACTATTTCTTTTCCTTGATCGATACCCATCAGAATTAGAAAACTAGACTTTCTCTTAGACGAGAGTATCTAACACAATTTAATTTCATTTCCGCCGTTGGTCTCGTCTGGGACATAGGTTAACTCTTTCTCTCCGTAATTATTTACTACATTCTGGTTGAATCAACGTTGGTATCGTCAGTTAGGAGAGAAAGAGTTAATAATCCGGTTCCTCCAGGTGTCTCGGTTCTGGGCGAGTCTCTCCAACTGTCCCCGCGTCTTGCCATTGGCTTGACTTAGCTTCCAAATCTGGGCACCATATATTTCTGGGAGCCCCTCTGACTTTTGCCTTGGGGGTTCCAAGTGATGTCTCGTCTTACTGTGATGGGAGCAGGCTTGCGAAGTGTGTGGCCAATCATGTTTTCGTCAATATGACGCTAATTTCCTTAAGAAAAAAAAAATATTTTTAAATAATAAACAGGGTAATGGTACTTTTAGTCATTAAATAAACAAAATGATTTAAAGCACTATTTAGTCATAGCTAATAGTTTTATATTTTAAAAAAATGAAACAATAAAAGAAAAAAAAGAAGACATAATACATGGAACAATACTTTTAACAATTGATATTCTTTCCCTTTAATGAATGTTTTTTTTAAATGAGTTACTTCCCTTAGAAGTACCCATGAGTGAGAAATAATATTACGGCTAGGCATTGGGTTCTTATATTATTGTGTGTATGTGTTGTGTGCGCCTTCACATAAATAAAAGCCATTAAAGAAAGTGATTCGTCCTCGCGGGTTCAACACGTCTGTACCTTGCAAAGTGCACAGAAAGTCAAACAGAGAGAGAGAGAGAGAGGTGTTGCGGTAAGAGAAGGCGATCAAAGTGGTTTATCGATTATATTTGACGTATCATTATGTAATCAGGCGGGTAAGATTTATAGTAGAGCAGGTCCATTGACGAGATCTTACTTTGTACTTTATACAGGAGCACGTCCAGGTAAAGGGGAGATCACCGTGGTATTGAAGCGTTGGGGCTAGTTCAGTAGTAGCGTATCTTCAGTTCGAACAAGCAAAATTTTAAAAAAAAAATAGTTATAAAAAATATTTTTAAAAGCTTATATAAGGGAAAGAACTGTACATTTACAGCCATACATCTCAATACTGTAATTTTTCCGTTTACTATGTCAAATACAATTAATGAATACCGCCAATTAATGAATGAATATCTAATTGATTTTTTTAAATCATTCACGCTTGAAAAGTACAGGTACATATTAATCACAATTTGAACGTTTTCCAAGAACGGGAAGTTTGAGAAATAACGTTTACAAAATTTGTACCAGACAGCGGGACAGACAAACGCGCAAACGGAGAGTTTTACCATAAGCTTTGTAAGTATATGACAAAATGAGTATATTGGCAGATATATATTTTATATCCCTTTCTTCCCTCATAGCCCAGTTAATATTGTAGGACATTATACTACATCTTTTCTTTTAATTATTTCCCTTCATTTGTACAAAGCTAATGTTAACTTACTCTGTCTGTCGGTCTGTCTGTCGGTCTGTCTGGTAAAAGGTTTGTGCTCGTTATTTATTCCACACCCATTCTTGGATCAAGTTAAAACTTTGTACAATTATTCATTAGCGTATACAAGACATAAATCAATTTAAAAAAATAACTAATTTGTCAATTAATTATTGGCAATTACTTTATTTGAAACCAACAAGGGAAATATATTCTTCAATATTCACAGACATATGAAAGGTTTGATAATTGTACGATTTATTTCTTCCACGCCCATTCTATATCTATTATACTGTTACAATCTTTCATTCCTCTTTCCTATCTCAGGCTTTCTGTAAACACTGCTAAACACATAACACATCAAAGAACCTGACAACAAGAGCTCCAAATAATCTGGTACTTTAATACTGGTCAAATAAAACAGCCAATATGGCATAATTGGCAACACAATACACTACTACAAATGCTAAACTGTGCGTACTAAACTCTATAAACTCTACTGTCTCTTCCCGGACTTGTACGTTTCACTCGAGGACTCAACCAGGCCCGACTTCATAGCCACACTCACAGACCTGGTCTCCTCCGTGTCCTGTCTTGAACTACTCTGCCTACACACTCTGTCTCTGGTCAAGTCATATTCACGTGCTAAGTTCATACCAGTACTGTTCTTTTGCCCATCGACATAGCACACTAAACTGTATTGCTGGCCTGTGTCACAAATGTTACCTGGTAACACTCAGTTAACCCTTTTGCGCTGCCTCTAACGAGGAAGTCAGGAACAGTGCCAGATTTAGACTCTATAAGGCCCAAAGCTATTAGACATATGGGGCTCTTCTATTACATATGTTGCCTATGCTATTTCTTTGGAATGATTAAAAATATCTCTGTAACTACTCTGGGGGCCCCCAAGAAATCAGGTGTATTAAGCTTATGGTGGGTATGAGGTAGATGCAGTGGCTCAAACATATACACAGAATGCCACCGAAAAAAAAAGTCCAATTTGACCAGAAAGTTTCCTCCAAAGTTATTTTGTCCTCCTTAATATGCATATCAAAATTACACTTAGAATATTAATATTTCGGTTTAATCCAATCCCTTCGATGAGTGGATTGCGGTAGGGGCAATCATCGACTAAATCCAAATCATTTACTTTTTCTATTTCTATGATCTCATTTGAGGATTCAATCCCAGTCGCTTCTCTTTTAACAGAAACTATAGTGTCTAAACTCTAAAGCCTGGCCCACCCGCACTTTAAAAGTAAGATCCTACTTGTTAGCGAGACCAGCCGTTATAGAAAACTTTGACGTGGCAACGAGGGATCAGTCAACTCAAATAGCTCGTTGTCACGTGTCAGTCGGACTATAATGATTGGTCTCGGTTTTAGGCTTCTATTTTTCTTTTTCGCTCCCATCTGTTAAAGATGGAATTTGTGTCAGTGCATGGAGCGGGTTGCCTGAATCAGTCAGGAAAACCTATGACGTAGCAGTGTTTAAGCCTCTAATGGACCTTATTCACTAATCGTAAGCAAACAACATTTAGCCACGTGATAATATTGATAAAACAATGAAAAAGACGTAATACGTGACATCATCTCATCTCAGCCTGTGGTCCCTACTGGGGCATAGGGTCGCATAGGCCACCAACCAGCTTTCTCCAGGCATCTCGGTTCTGGGCGAGTCTCTCCAACTGTCCCCATGTCTTGCCCATCTGCTTGGCTTCTGTTTCCAGATCGCGGCGCCGTGTATTCCTGGGCCGCCCTCTATTACGTGACAACCTTTATGGATTACATAATTTGTATAAAAGATATAGAGAATCACGTGGCTAAATGTTTACTATGGGTAAATGAGATCCATTAAGATGCCCGACTAGAATAACACATGGACACACGTAGGATGTCATTATCTTTGTTTTGAACGAACGTCCGTAATTTATAAGCTACGATAAGGTCAGCCCTTTAATGCCAGAATGCCACGTTAAGCAAGATTGAGTTAACAAATTTTACTAGATTTCTTTTTTGTTGGAAAATTAAAATTGAAACAAAACAAGCATCACTAGGAAGCCATTAAAGCGGAACCCACAGGGTAAGAGAGACAGAGCGCGTTCTAGAAGCACGTGACAACGCGAACCAGTGGAGGACCACTTGGAAGTTACCAGTCACCCCAATGGAACACATTGGAAAAGGTGACCCAGGACAGGGAATTAAGATCCAATGTTGGAAACCATGCTCAAATAGGGGTGACGGTCTGTAAGTAAGAAGGCACATTCTTCATTCCATATGCTTGGACAAATTTGTACAAATGCTCTTTCTTCCCTAGAGCTATTAGAGCATGGAGTCGGTTGCCTGAGCCAGTCAGAAAAAAACAGTGACTGGCAGAATTTAAGTCATTGGTTAACATGCATGACTATATGTATAACGCGTAGAACGTAATCATCTTTTTTTTTTTAATAAAACGTCTGTATTATGTAAGACAAAATAAGAAGATAATGACTACAATATTAAAACACAACCACACACATAAACGTAACACGAAAATAATCTTCACATTTTTATACAATTGTATTTATTTGCATGTCATTTTGTTAGTTTGTGCAATAGAAATTTCTGAGTACATTGTCAGAAGTCTGGAAATAACTCATTAAAAAAAAAACATTTGGTTGTCTCCCGTACATCGCAGTATACGTGTAGAATGACATTTGAACCAGTTTGTAAATAACAATTTTGAGATCTTCATTTCAAAATAATATACATGGATTCAATGAAAGAAACATGAACACATAGTATGCACTGTAAAAACTACACAAGACAAGTTATTTCATTAGCCAACAATATTGTGGCCATTTCCATACCAGTGGGAAAAAACTCGTATGACCAAGATGTATTGAATAATCTTTCCAGTTTCCTAACTTTGTAAAGCTATACTTGGTAGACTTTCAATGCATCTACCAAAACAATGGTAATGAGTATTATAATAGGATAGCCTATTGTTAAAATAGTGATGACAATCATTTCATTCAATATATTACAACAGACCATCTTAGTGGCTTAGAGGTCCAAGTTTAGAAGATAAATTAACTGTTCAGTTAGCATTAGACATTGCATTCCTTAACTCAAAACCTCTACTTCTGAATCTCAGTTGTCAGATTATGACTCAAGCATTTAACTTATGTCAAAACTACATCAGCCAAATCGTTAGATGGGAAATTAAAATCATGTATAATTGTTTATGCTGTAAGGTAACCTAATTGTTCAATAAATTCAACTTTTTTAAGAGTGGCCAAAGATTATTAGTGTTAAAAAAATCGATAGAATAGCGCCAAGTAACTTCAGCCCTTTCTTTACAATTAAAGATTGGTACGCTGTAACCAGACCTTCTGTAGGACGGCACTGGATGGAAGCGAAAAGGATTCAAACTCGGGACCAGCGTGACGACAGTCTGAAGCGACTACCACACGATCATACAGCGATTCAATTCAGTATTTTATACCATCCAAATAATATTTGATTGTATCTACAAGATTGGTCGTTACTTAGCCTAAACCCTAACCACTGCACGTTATTATTGCAAGCCAAATATCCAGATTTTTTAAAACATCTTCAATTCTATTACAACAGAAGAAGGTTCAGAGGTCACGAGGAAGAGACACCAATGCAAAGGGAACTGAGATTTGAAGACTGGGCTGTAAGAATAGGTTACGCGTTTAGATACATGAACAGAGCGACAAGTCAACAAATATACTAATAACGAAGATCAATCTCCGTTGTCTGCATTGACCTTTTATTTACTTTTTTTTTTCAGAGCGAAAGTTTACATGACGCTGTTTGGCGTAGTCTATGTGTTTTAATGTTTAACTTGCACTTGCCAGTAAGGACTGTATACTCTAGCACTAAACCTAAATGCCTTTTAAAAAACCCAACAACAGAGGAAAAAGTTGGCAGGGTTGAAAGGTCAAGGAGATAAAAAAAAGAGGTGTATTTCCAACAAGAATCTACAGTAACACAATATTTGATCAAACAAAAAAATTAAACGTGTTTTAAAAAATACAATATTTGTCCGCGATAAAAAAAAAATTAAACATTTGTAATCATTTATTAAAAGAATGTTTACATTTCTTTGGAAAGAACACGATAAAAATACCTTACATTTATATATTATGTTTCAACAATCAAAACATTTGGAAACTGAAATGTCTTTTGATTTATTAGCTGATCAGTTTGATATCTTTTGGTACACACAAAAAATAGTTTGTTTTTTTCAAAAACTACATGATTGTCTCCAAAAATTAACAAAATGGAAATGTCAACACACACACACATAGATCAAATAATAAAAATATTTATGCTTATAGTCAGATATCTTTTTAAAAAGAAGATTATTATTTAGAGGCGTCTCTAGGTTAGGTATCTACTAGTGCTATGTAATAAAAATTTTATTTTGACAGACGACCTTAACATCATCTGCCCCATAGATCGCAAGGTCTGAAGGTGACACTTACTTTTTACTTACTTTTATAAATAATAAAGCTATTTGCCAGTAAACAAAGTGACCCCATGCCACAAGATAGTAAAGTACCCTTATTAAACAATATAGTTGATCTGAAAAACAGGATTAGTTTCAAAACATACATATAGTCTTTTATACTCTTTTGATATTAACAAAAATAGACATTCTGTTTGGGAAAATACATGTAAGAAGGAATGGTGTAGAACTATCTTGTCCTCCAGGAAAACAACACATTTGTCAAGAGGGTGGAGTCGTTCTCTGTCATGGTGAAGAGACTGGTGGGGGGGGGGGGGGAATGGTTTAGGGATTAGTCACAAGACTAAAAAGGAAAAATAAGAGGGGGAGGGGAGAAGGTTACATTGATGCTGAGTGATTTAAGAAGAATATTTTGTTGTTAATTAAGGTGATTCTTTTTTTTTTATTATTAACTGTGGGCATAACTTTATTAGCAATTTAACATTTGTCTCAGAAAGAGGCATCAAGAGCCCAGTAGAAACTAAAATGCCAACTAAAATCTATTTCATCAAAAAAAAATTTTAAGTCTGAAAGACACAATAAAGTAATTTTTTTTAAACTAACATGACTCCTTAGTAATCCTTGAATACTCTTTTTATTTTGTTCTGCCCCATGCATTCAGCCCATCAGATATAATCTCAAAGAGCTTGTTCTTAATCTCTAGAACACAGAGAAATCATGAACACATACCATTAAGCAAGAACCTTACAAGTTTTCTATTCACAAAAACACTATTCCAGTATTAAGAGAACTACTAGTCTTAATGAACTTTCTAACAAAACAAGCAGAAGTCTGCTGTTTTAAGAGACAGTACACAATTCTTTCCCTTGCTGACATCAATACAATAAACTGAGCAATAGTAATAAGAATTATACATTGTAGATTTAATTGTAAACAAACAAACAAAATTGAACAAACTAATGCCTATATATATACACAAATGTTCTTGAAAGTCTTTTTTTTTTTGTACATTTTTTTCTAATAATAAAAAAAAATCTGATATAAAAATAGTTTTATGAAAATATTAAAATTGTGTTTCCCGCCAAACACTTTACATAGGGACATTGCTGAACAAGTAGGACACTGACTCCCCATTATGTGTACGTCTGATGGCCTCGGCTAAGATTATTGAGATATCTTGGCACTGAAATATAAACGATGATTGCAAGAAAACATAACACATAACACATACATGAATGTCCTTTTTTTAAAAAATTAGCATTAGCCAGTCATCAATTTTAAATAACTGATAGTTAATGAAATAAATTAAATAAAAACTAAATTGGATATGGCGTTTTTTTTTGCAAGACTAATGTTCTCCTAACTAAATCATGCCTAAGATTGTAAATACATAAGGGAAATTTTAGAATAAATTAAGTGTGCATTGTAGCTTTTAATTTAAGTTTTTTTTTTGGGGTATATATTGGAATTCTTCTTGGTTGCTCACTCTGAAAAACCAAGCTGAAAGAAGTGTCTCCAGCTCAACATTTGTGTACATTTGGTTTACTTCAAATATCTATCCACTTAGTCATGGAACTGTACATTTTACTTGACATTAGAAAAAATTATCTTTTGTTTAAGTAAGAGAATTTCTAGCTATGAAAATGATGCTAAGTCTAATTGTACTATGCAAACCCTTACATCCACCACACTTAGAGTCTAAAGTGAAAAAATAAAACTAGTTTTTTTTACTAGAGGTCTATGAAATTAAAAAACAAAACAACAAGAATTGGGTTTTGTGTAATACTGTTTATTTGATCATTCTTAAATCAGTGTTACATGGAATTTGTAAACTCTTGGGACAAAGAGTTTCTCTTAACGTCACAATCCTTTCTTTGAGAAAGAACTTTATTGAAAGTCATAAGAACTTTATTAAAAGTCATACTTAAAGAAAACACAAACACTAGTGTTGAATACAAAACATTTGTACCTTGCTCTTCAAGTACATCAAGACAAATGGCTCCACAAAGTAAGTAAACAATAACATGAAACCTAGTGCAGTATGTCTTGAGGAACCAATAATAAGAGTGCCAGATAGAATGTTTCTTTTTTTTTTTCAGAACTATAAATTTTTAAATGGATATTATCCATAATCCACAATCAGGCCAACTACCACCAGCACAGCATAAGTTGAAACAAAGAATTTAAAATTCACAATATGTGTTGTTCTTTTTTTTTTTTGCCAATGTCTTCTGAAACTTCATTTAAAAGGTTAAAAAAGAAGTTCTGGATTTCTAAGCATTAAAATCATTGATTTATTTGCTAATGTACCATCCAGTCATTTACTAAGTTTCTGGTACTCAGTAAAAATACAAAGGACACATTTTTGGGGTGAAAAGGTTCCAATGAGCAAAGTGTACATTTTCTTTTACAAGCATAGTTTTATCCTCCAATGACAAAAGTTTGTAGGGAAAGGAATAACAAAATGTTTATAACCTAAGACCTCAAACTGTTTCAAAGCACTAGATGTTGAATCATGTGATGCTTAAGCTAGATGGGAATCATCATCCCTTTCATCTTAGGGGTTGCTCAGAGGGCTCCTGTAACCAAAGCGCTCCACTTGTACAAATCAGCAGCTGTCTTAGTAGAATAGGTTGGGGGATACATAAACTAAATCTCCTAATAGCCCTAGTAATTCAGATAACTTTTCAACATGATGTGATAGTTTCTTGCAGCAGTGATGTCAATATAACAAAACACATGAATGTGACTTAATATTTCTCTCTTGTTCAAACTTCATGTTTATAAAGAAAGGAAATTAGCCCTTTTTTTTTTTACATAAGTCAGCAGCAATGTTTTGGAACTTAAAAAGACAACAGTATCAAAACAAAACATGATTGGATCTTAACAAATAATTGCTACCTACAAACATGAACAGCAATATACTTTTCAAAAAAAAAAAATATTCTCTATGGATATGCATGTAGATGTCACAAAGGAACTATAGTCTTTATGAGTAACAGTACTTATACACAATGACTGTATTAAATGCAAAATGAAAACATTTAAAGAAGACTAATATATATATATTCAAAGAAATATAAAAGTCAAACAAACCTCCCCCCCCCCCCAAATATGTTAAAAAAAAAAAAAACTTCTCAGTATTACTTCAAACAAACATACAAGGCTGCAGTAATCATAGGTACATACTGCCAGTGAACAAAATAGTTATTGAGCTAAAAGAAAACAAAAAATCTGTAGTAATACAAATGGGAGTCTGGAACACATTATTTGGTGATAAGAACACACAATGGTACATTACTTTTGATGATGGACTGTAGACATTATAAGGACAGACACACACAGAAAGTAAAAATAAAATGACATGTTTAACAACCCTGACATTCCTTCTTGTATGTTTGAAAACATTGGCGCAACAAAGAACATGTTTCTTAATATCAAGGTGGCAACCTTTTTTTTTATTTGACAGCTTTTTAAAAACAATGCCCAAATTCTAAAGATTCCACCCAATTCTAGGAGGAAATAATTGTTGACAAGAGACAATGTTTTGGAAAAAAAAAATCATGAGAAAATATTCATCGCTCATAATTGGCCTTCTAATAAATAGTACAACCAACAAGAAAACTTTTAAAAAAAAGACAAATTATTATATTATAAAGTATTATATCTACTTTTCTATTGCTGATTATAAATTTGCCTTGAACCTTTAAAGCTAAGTAATTTGACCAAAAGAATGTTACGAATGCTTTATATTTATTTGTTGCAATTTCCAACATCATGTAAATAAAAATACCTTAGGGAAAGTTAAAAGATTATTACGCATATATTTTTAAACTTACCTCACCAATACTTCAATGGAAATGAGACAGCCAATATAACAAAAGCCAAAAGCTAGGGATATTGAGCACCTATGAATAAGTCAACCCTGGTACATCTTTAGTCGTGGGTATAAATTATGTGCAAACTAAAATATTTTCAAGCCTAACAAGATGGGACAATTCAAAGTTTACTTAACAATAACAAACACTGAAAAAAAAGAAACTCTACAAAAAGCATATCAAAGGCTTGGAAACTTTCTTTACCTTCATCAACATTTAAATAAGTAATGTGAATATACTTCCATACACTAAGCTAGCCCAAGAGTGGAATCCAGAAATGTCTGACTGATGGCATAGGAATTACAAACTCTAACTGCAACATGCAAATACCAACCAAGTAAACAAAACAAATTAATGATGACCATAAATAATAACAAAGAACTCAAATTTGGGGTCTGTGTTTTAAAAAAGGTCAAGGAAACTTTTCCTGACCTAACTGGCTCAAGATCATGCAGACTTTATGAAAGTGTGCACTGAGGGGACCAGTCTCTGGCTATGGGATTTCTTTTTTTTACTACTAAAACCGCTAAACCAGTTTCATGTTTATAACTGACCCTTATAAACAATCTATCAGTGTGTTCAACAAATGACATTGCTTACTACAGGGCACAAATAAATAACAAATGTTCCGGAGGATAAAAATTGAAACTTAACAAAACATTCTCTCAGGAAATGTCACCAGAAATAAGCTGACCATAAGTTATTTTACTTTTATCAAAGGCCTGAAAAAAAAAAGATGCTGACCCCAGAACATCCCTTTAGCAGAAAAGCCTGGTCCCACTGTGCAGTTCACCTCAGATATAAAGCTTTCATAAAGAGAATGAAGAGGAAGAGGTGTGTCCCATCAACATTGGTTAGTAAGAATCCTTAGCATGCCAGCAAACTATTCATACACTCAGCCACCTAGGCGATCTACAATCCTTCTAAATTAATTTAGTAAGAGAAACAAAGGAGATGTTCAAATATGCTGTTCATTGTAAATTATAAGAAAAAGTTTTATGGTAAAACATTTGTTGCTTCTCTAACTGGCAGACATGCATTTGCCTTTCATATTTCTTTTTCTTTAAAACTAAAGATTATTGGCTTTCAATTAAATATAACCACAGAAGCACTATTCAAACTCAGTTTAAATATAATAACTCTTGCTTCGATACCCAGTCTCTGAAGCATCAGAGGGCAGCTGCCTTCCACCACTGACACTGAGTCATTGTTTATACATAATGCCACAATACTACAAGTTGAGAAATACAAAGACATAAAAGTATTGTTTGTTGAAGAATGAAAAGGAGGAAAAGATTTTAATTATATAAACAAACAATAATGACTTCATTGACTTGAGCTTCTAGACAGGCAGGAGTAGTTCCCAAAGCTCTCACAACTTCGAACCATTGAGTAAGTCACCAGTCCAACAGATATTTAGAGTAATTATTCAATACAATCTATTGGTACTGATAGTCTTGTGTGACATATGTTTTTAATAAAATGATCAAAAAAAACCTATATGTGTAAAATAAAAAAAAAAGAAAAAGAAATATGTACAACTTTCAGAAATGTGATGACATAAATTTCTTATGAAATGCTACAGCACAAGTCTTATGTTTTTAGTTCTACTTGTCTGGTCAATTGGTTAAGAACTTCCAGAGTAGCTCTTGCCGGCCTTTAGATGGGCACATTGCCAAAGAGGTAAGACACTGATTCACCGTTATGTGTTCTTCTGACAGCCTCAGCCAGTATTATGGAAATGTCCATCAGCTGAAAAGAAATGAAGAAAGACATTGCTTTTAAAATTAATATCTACTGCTATTTATTTCAGTTTAGAAATTCTACTTTTTATCAATTTGAATTGGTCAATACTTTCCATTCATTTTAATTCTCTTTAATTTTTGAGAGCAATAAATCTTGTAAGCTCTGACTTTAAACAACTTAGTTCCAAACAAGTTCAGACAATGTTTAAAAACAAAAATGTAATTAGATTGATGTGCAAGTAATGTTTGTTTTTATATCTCTGTATTCGCAAGTTTAACAAAACATCTAAATGACTATTGAAGTGTTAGTTGATGTTAAGGTCTCCTGGTTAGCTACAATCTGTTTATTAGCCAATATTCAATCCAAAGTAACAGCAACATCAAAACTACTTGTAGAGTGTTTGCAATAAACACAAGTTTTAAGAATATATAAATATATACTGCAACATAGTCACCAAGTTCAGGAAAAGTGGTGAGGAGGGAGAGAGAGAGAATAAGAAGAGAGAGAGGGAGAATAAGGAGAGAGAAAGAGATATAGCGGGGAGGTGTTAGTTAATGTTATCAAAGGTTATCCTCACTTTTGAACATGTTGAACTTGTATTACTTTCAACTTTTCTTAGTTGCAGTATAAATAAAACACCTCAACACTGCATTTATTTCAACATTCATAATTAACCCCCCCCATAACAAAATAAAAGGAGAAGGCCGAGTTCAAAGTGTAAAACATCTGCAGCCATGTCTTGGCAGTAAATAAATCAGCCAACCATTTCAATGTGTAGTTCAGTGTAAACCATTCATGCAGCTATATTGTTTCTGCTCAAAGATGTTGAAATGTACTGTACTGTACTGATGAAAAGTTATGACCAACACTTTGTGATTAAGAACCTAATATTTATTTCACCAAACAATACATTGTCCAGCTCATCTCATGATCTCCTACAGCCAACTGTGGAAAGGGGGGAGAACGGAGAGGTTTGGCTCAATTTCCTAAATTCAATTTTTACAAAATTCCTCTACTCTGGTGAACTGAGCAATACAAGATTCTTTAGTTTCCAACACTCTTTAACTTGGTATTCTGTAGCCCTGATAACAATTTTCAGATCTTTAATCTATGGTAACCATTTTGACCAAGCAAAAGTAGGTTATTTTCTTTCCACTACAGAGTAATCAGTGATTTAGGTGGATGTTTAGTAAACATCTCTAAAATGTGTTGTTGTTTTTTTGTTTGTTATCTTTGTATGCAAATATTGTCCTTTTTAACTTTCTCCATGGCCAAAACTATTACAATGAAAAACTTTTCCAAGAGATGAATACTTAATTATTTATCCCATATCTCAAGAGGTGATGATCTTAGATAAAATGAATAATCCCCAGTTCCTGTGCTAGCCTTACAGATGTTCCTGCAGCGTAATAATTCTCTTCCACATTCAAAAGGTTCTGTTTGTCTTCCCATGTATTTGATGCATTCTGGATTTATTATGATGAAAATTATCCATTATTAATATTTCTGTAAATATTTGTCAACACTCATTCCAACATGCCTTTTATT
>JADKLZ010000728.1:23145294-23164579 GCA_021533235.1 Biomphalaria straminea
TGCGGCTTGAAAAGTTTAGGTGCAACGGCTACTTTTAGTTTTCTAAACGCAAACCGTTTAATTTATAAAATTAATTATGCAAGCGATTTTTTAATAATAAAACACCAATTGTGAAGCAATTACGTAAATCTAAGGGAGGAAATGTTACTATAAGAAATGCTCTGTATATGCTGATATCACGCACATTTTTTAAAATGAACTTTTAGCAGCGGCTTTCGTGTACTAGTGTAAAGACCGGAAATGACATGATTCTAAACTAATTTCTTAAATTTGTAAAAAAAATCAGATTTTTAAAAATAAAATTGTATAAGGCCCCCATCAAAATGAAACTAACATATTTTTGTGCGTTTTGTCTGTTGGTTAGTCTGTCCGTCACGGTTAGAAAAAAACACTAAAGGCTTTTGAAAATATGATTTAACCTTTACTGTTCTTTCAGAAATATTGCGATAGTTTAAGGATAGGAGCATACAGGAATGGAGCCAGGGACTTAGAAGGAACATCCGAAACATCTTGCGAATAGGCGGATCTGACAGGGATCCGACTCCGACGGGGGCCGCCTCTGAGTTTGTGTATCACACAAACTCTCTTTGTAATCTTGTTTTATTCAAAGACTTTGCTACAGTTTCTATGACTAGAGTCAGGGGCGGCCCTAGCAGTGCGCGGGGCCCTGGGCGAGCGTCATTTGCGGGGCCCTTATATATATATATATATATATATATATATATCGTACCACATTTCACTAACGGGCTAATCGATCTCTAATGTGGCCGCCTCAAAGCTGTGAGCCTTATATTTGTAACAAAACATAGAACATTACGTTGGTTTACTATTGGCCGTATAAGTGCATCTTATAGGCTATTGTATTTTAATTGTTCTTCATTAACAGATGCGAATAAAAAAAGAAAACACTCGCCACTACTAATATTATGTCTCCTCTCTCACTCTGCAAATTGAAGCCAATAGGATGTTCTTTAAGAATAAAGTGTGCTATAGGAGTTACAGTGGTCCATATCACTTTCACAGACCCGACTTTTGCGGAAGGGTTGTATCACGGGTTTTCAAAAAAACAAATCTATAAAAATAAGATTACAAAGACAGTTTGTGTGGAAATACGAACTCAAAATCGCCCCCGATGTGGTCCACCCAGGTTTCAATATTTTCAGAAAGAATATCAGAATGAAATTTTATCAAAGACAAACGACAGAGTAGAATGGAGAAAGAAGGTTGACAGATCTGTGTGGTGCCCCAGCGGTCCAGTAGATCATATGTTGCATGAAAGTGAATGTGACGTTCGACGTTTACTTCTTCTACCGAATTATGAAACTCAATAATAGGAAAAACTACTTATTAATTGTTGTTTTAAATTATGTCCAACTTATATACAAACTAAATAGATTTTTCTTTTTTTTTTTAAAAAGTAAACATTTTTATTTGTGTAAATGTAGTAGTTACAATACAAATGTAAAAAAAATATATTAAAAATTTGAATTATCCTGTTTAAGAAAAGAGTCATCTTCTTTGTTAAAGAGCATCCCGTGTTTGTTACTATTAATAGTGGATAGCTACAAAAGTGATGTGTTTTTCTTAAAGATACTGCTTGCATAAGTGATTTAAAAATTTTTTTGGTTTCAGAAAAGAAAAAAACAAGCCGTTACATTAGAACTCTGAATGTCTTAAATATTTTGATGTCGGATTTTTACTTTCTTTTCTAGTTTACGAGATCTAAACAGGACGGACGAACGTACGGACAGACATTCCACACAAAACTAATAGCGTCTTTTCCTCTTTCGTGGATCGGTAAAAATATTCCTGCGTTTTTTTTGTTTTTGTTTTTTTTTTTTTTCAACACGTTTACATGGATTTTTCCACGGCCGCACTATGTCTATGCATAGTATAATAGCCAATTGGAAAAAAAAACTTAATACGTCATCTCCAAACTTGCTGAAAACTGATTTTCCAAAATAGCTATACAAGCACATCAACTGGTGATACTGTTTCTATCCGAAAATATTATTACACGTTTATGAAATTAAATAGCCTACCGCGAAAATCGGACATTCGCGTGCGGTCTTAGAACGTATCACCAGCGACAGTCGAGAATACACTGTATAATTGTTTAGTTATTTTCAGTGCTTATAAAAAAAAAATAGGTGCCGGTACTCAGTGATGGATTGCTTAACTTTTAACTACTAAAAAAATAATAATAAACGCTAAAATACAAGACAATAGATCATTTTTCCCCACATTGAAAGAAATGAAGTACGCCGTACCGGTTTGACGGTAAAAAAAAAAAAAAAAAGCACTGATTATTTTCATTAAAAAATCAATTTGTCAAAAGTTGCATTTATGATACGACAAATGTTATAAATGACTCTTTCATTTTCATTTTTTCATAATGCAAAGAGCAGATCAAACTTTATCACTACATATTTTCCCAAAAAATTCCGATTAGACGTCGTTATTTAGATAGCCTACCAAATAAACAATTAGGATTGGTTGCTTCCACATATGTGTTTTTATTGTGAACAGTTTGTTAAACAATGATAGCCTGTTAGACTCGGCTGTCTATACCGAAACTGAACGGTATTTCGAAACAAGAAATGTAAGTTAAGAGCTTAAATGGCAATTGGTAAGGTAATTATACTGGGAAAATATAGAGTAACAAGTCCTTAATTGTTTATAATCACTCATTTAGTTTTCGAAGTTGGTGACAATAAAATCTCCCAGCGCGGGGCCCCTCTCAAGCGCGGGGCCTGGGGCGGTTGCCCCACTTGCCACCCCCTAAGACCGCTACTGACTAGAGTAAATCGAAACCATGATCTATAAGAAATTAAAGCTGATAACTTTGGTTTGTTTTTATGTGACCAGAGGCTCCGCGATAAAGAGAAATTTTTTACCCGCTTGTCGCCGTCATGGCCCTGATATGACTCGCTCAGGGCCCCGCGCATGTGTTGGCCTATGGCTGAAACCTGTAAATTGAGAGTTTTCTGGTAATGTAACTTATATATTAAAAATTTACAGTGAGGTGATTGGGTCATGCCTTACCGTTTATGAAAGATCATCTAAAGTCTTTACATTGTTAAACTAGACAATTTTTTTTTTATCTGAAACAAAAAATCAATAATAAAAATTAATAATGACTAATGTGTTTGTTTGTTAAATTGTTTT
Organism: Biomphalaria straminea; assembly: GCA_021533235.1. Taxonomy (NCBI): domain Eukaryota; kingdom Metazoa; phylum Mollusca; class Gastropoda; family Planorbidae; genus Biomphalaria; species Biomphalaria straminea. The sequence goes on from JADKLZ010000728.1 coordinate 23,148,463, forward strand.
ACAAGTTTTGGATGTTCCTTCAGAGTTGAAGATAATCTACTTCTTAGTCCAAACCTCCCGATGGACGACGGGGGATGGCAGCGGGCAGGGTATGAACCCGGGACCATCGAGAAATCCGAACGACAGCCCAGCTCGCATACCGCACGACCAGGCAGCCAACCCTATGCTGTGATTCAGGTTAGTTTCCATCCTTTATGTACACTAATCATGACTAATGACACTACGCCATTAATAAACAACCTTATTAGCGGCCCCCGTAAGGGGAAAAAGCCGCTATTAGGTTTGTGCAAATGTCCGTCTGTCCGTCTGTCACACTCAGGGCACCGAAACTAGAAGAGATACGAAAAATATTTTTTCACCATTAAATGCGGCTTGAAAAGTTTAGGTGCAACGGCTACTTTTAGTTTTCTAAAAGCAAACCGTTTAATTTATAAAAATTACTATGCAAGCGATTTTTTAATAATAAAACAACAATTGTGAAGCAATTAGGTAAATGTAAGGGAGGAAATGTTACTAGAAAAAATGCTATTGGCATGTAGATATCACGCACATTTTTTAAAATGACTTTCTGTCTGTCTGTCCGTCTGTCAGACTCAGAGCGCCAAAACTAGAAGAGATACGAAAAATATTATTTCACCATTAAATGCGGCTTGAAAGGTTTAGGTGCAACGGCTACTTTTAGTTTTCTAAAAGCAAACCGTTTAATTTATAAAATTAATTATGCAAGCAATTTTTTAATAACAAAACACCAATTCTAAAACAATTACGTAAATGTAAGGGAGGAAATGTTACTATAAGAAATGCTTCAGGCATGTAGATATCATGCACAATTTTTAAAATGAACTTTTAGCAGCGGCTTACGTGTACTAGCGTAAAGCCCGGAAATGACATGATTCTAAACTAATTTCTTAAATTTTTTAAAAAATCAGATTTTTTAAAAAAAAATTGTTTAATGCCCCCATTAGAATAAAACAAGCATATTTTTGTGCGTTTTGTCTGTTGGTTGGTCTGTCCGTCACGGTTAGAAAAAAACACTAAAGGCTTTTGAAAATATGATTTAACCTTTACTGTTCTTTCAGAAATATTGCGATAGTTTAAGGATAGGAGCACACAGGAATTGAGCCAGGGACTTAGAAGGAACATCCGAAACATCTTGCGAATAGGCGGATCTGACAGGGATCCGACTCCGACGGGGGCCGCCTCTGAGTTGTGTATCACACAAACTCTCTTTGTAATCTTGTATTTCTTAAAGTCTTCTAGAATTCAAGTTAATTTCAGCATATTCAAATGAATCAGTCATAGAATGCCCGATATAATGGAGTTATAGAGTAAACAGTAATCTATAGTTCAACTGTTACAGCAGTTGCCTCATAGAGACCGTGTCAAATCATAAGCACATTTTATAATGTCCTTCTGTTTGTTACTCAACTAGATTCATCTCTTAGCTGTGTAGTTTTCTGCAGATTTCCTCCCTTACATATTTCTAATATAATATATAATGCCTACATACGGAAATCTCCGAAGCCCTCCCCCCTCTCCTTCTCTAGCCAATTTTTTTTTTTTTACTTTGAAAAATTATAACGGTCGCAGTGTGGCCAACGACCAAGTAATTCTTTCTCCTTTTCGAGGTTAGTGTAATAGTAGGTCTACATCTATTATACTATTATCTAGACTCTAGATCTAAATATAAGCCTATGAAGGCCTGCAATCAAATGTTTTTATTTAAAAAATGGATTTAGGTCGATTAGCTATTTTCATACTATTTTATATATTTACATACACTCAAACCCTTTCTTATAACATTATTATTCCATTTAATTGCTTCCAAAATACTTTCAGTGACCATGGCATATTCATGACACAACTGAAGACCCGCGGGTAATATATGGCTAGTTATTGTACTAATCTCTTGGATACTATAATGCCTGTCCACATACTGAAATATTCGAACAATATTCTTTTGGCTATCCAAATTAATTTTTTTTTATACTTTGAAAAATTAAAGCGTTTACACTAGAGCGTGGCCAAAATACTAGTAATTATATATAAGGCTTGTCTTCGAATCCGAAGACTATTGAGGAATACAGTGTTTCCCGTGGCTGTGCGGCCCCAGCTGTGACCTACATATTTTGTCATAACCAGGGCAAGCAAAACCATTTTCCGCAGGTGGTCGGTTTAGATTTTCTTTTCGTCGTCTGCGTTTGTCCTCGGCGGCAGATTTTCTTTTGGTCTCAAATGTGTATCCCGCGGCCTTCGTGAGTGACCTCCAGCTGTCTCGTTCCGACGCCGCATGCAGCCAGGTGCTCTCTTCTATTTCATGCAAGGAAAGTTGACGCCTAACCTGGTCTTCGAAGCGTTTCCGTGGGGCGCCTTTGTTACGTCGACCACCTTTTAGCTCACCAAAAAAGACTGCCTTTGGCATACGTTCGTCTCCCATACGGGATACGTGCCCTGCCCAGCGTAGCTGTCGGACCATAAGAAGTCACTCTATGCTGTCCATACCGGCGTTTGCAAGGACATCGCTGTTTGTAGTGCGGTCCTGCCATCGTATGTCCATGATGGAGCGCAAGCATCTTTGGTAAAAGCGCTCAAGAAGCCTTAGCTGTTTTTTTATATAGTGTCCATGTCTCAGTAATATACATCGACTGTTAAATTTCTAGGACAATCGCTTGAGCCGAAGTCTATTCCCAGGTTCAATCTAAGAACATTCGAGTTGAATATAAATAGCAGTTAACACCAAAAAGCAGGTCAAACGTATCTTCTATCGTCGCCAAACTAAATTTAAAAATAGCGCATGTTTTTAAATGGTTATCTCCTTTTCTTCTGAAGTATTCTGTATTCTCCATTTATTCTACAATTCCAGTTTGTACAATTCCTTAGTCTCAGTTGAATGTTTGTTCTGTGAATTCTGTTTTAATGATTCGATTGTTGTGTCTCTGGATATATGCCATAATGAGAACACAAGTGTGACAATGATATTCAACCAGGAACTAGAAAGTTTTGCATATAGTCACATCAGTTGAAGGTTAGCAATACAAACTTTAATTTCTTTTCAATATTTTCAAATTGAGAAACTATTTTCCACAATGTGTAGATTTAGAAATCTCAAATCAACAAATCTCCAACTGAAAAGTAAATTTAAATAACAACAGGCAACAACAACAACAAACAAACAAAAAGGAACACAAAATCTAAGCAAACAAATACTTTATTTATTAATACCAAAAACACTCAACAAATGACAATCAAAGAATAAAAACTGTTAATGTATAGAGATAGAGAGATGTTTGTATAAAGAACAGAAACAACAATCAGGTGCTCGGACTTGGAGCAGTTTAAACACAAACATTTCTTTCAGTCTTGATGACACAAAAGTGAGTCTAAAAAAACTAAGTACAGTATTACAGCGCAGGGGGGGGGCAAGCTAAGGTTTGCTTGGAAGCTTTTAGGAAGAAATTTAAAAAAAACAATGGATTGAACCAAACAGTTCTAACTCATAGATAACATTTTTTTTTAAAGTTTTAATCTGTCAAAAAATCGAGATAATGAGTAATGCTAACTAACAAAGCTTAATTACAACTATTATTCCTAAAGCGTTTGTTAGGCATCAACTCAATGGTTTACATGTATCAAACACAACACTCTGAGCAAACAAACAAACAAAAATTAGTAGAAACATTGTTACTGTAAGAAAACTCAAGTAATCCACATAAAGACTACACAGTAGAACACAGAAATCTATGTATAGGTAAAAAGACAAATTGACATTTGAGAGACTGACATGAAACTGGGTTGAGTCTCCAAGCTACTGTACAATGTACTTTGGGTGGGTACCAGTAAAGAAGTTATCAAAAGTAACAAAAAGGCAATAACTCGGCATGTAGGTTTTAACAATACAGATTTAGTCTTTAGAAAAAAAATGTATTCAACATAATGACTACAACAGGTCAAGAATCAATTTACAACACATCATGCAAGCTATTCCGGGGGCAATCACCACAGCCATTTTAAGTAATCACCTAATCATATCCAACAATCACAGGATCAACTTTGACCATCAACCGATTTATTTCAACCATCACCTGATCAACTTTGACCTTTGATTGAATTCTCCTGCCACTTCTCATTGGACACAAGAAAATTTGGGGGGGGGGGGGGCTAAAGCAGGAGGAAGCAAACATTTAGAGCACACTACGAGATGAGCAAGCTGCAGGTAATAAAGACACCTGGACTGTCCTCAACTGGACACTCTAGCCCAATGTGTAACTGGGAGGTCCTCATCAACATACAACTACTAACAATAGGCCAATGAAACAGATGTGGGTTCAAAGACTAACTGCTGAACAGTAGATACTTTAAACAAAACAAAACAAAAAGACACATGGAATAAATTGGCAGTTTATGATGGTAACAATCATATTTGTTGTAATGTTTTTGTTGTTTTTACTTTCTGTAACAAATTGAGTGTAAAAGTTCAAGAGTTCATCAAGTATTATATCAGTCAACAAAAACATTGGATATATAATGGCATAATAAACCTGAGGCAAAGAGTGTGTGTAGGATTCTTTATAACAGCATCTACTTTACATTGGTTTTTAACAAAGGACAAAATACAAGATTTAGTCATTCAAATAATTCTAAGCAGCACAGCTTAGTTCTTCCTCTTTCCTATTATGACCATTTCTTATATCTCATTACATTGACAACTTCATGATGACCTTAGGATATTGTTTGAAATACAAACAAAAACAACAACAAAAAAAAAACAAACAGAAGAAAAAACCTAACCTTTTTTTTCTTAATTCTCAATTTCATTTAGATGCTAAGAAAAAAATGTGTTACATTTATAAAGAGAGAAAATTTAACATTAACAATAGTTTAATGCAGACTTAAAACATGGTTTATAGCCCACACAGTTACAGTAGGGCGAACTCTCTATGTAAGAAAAGCATTTACAGACTAAGGTGTTTAGCGAGATCAAATTGGAAAAAATACAAAAAAAACAAAGTAGAGTGAAAAACATATAGTTCGTGGTGACTTAACTCGACAGGGCTCAGCAGTGATCAACTTTGCCAACAGAAACTATTCGTTCTTTGATTCCATTAAAACAAAAACTATAACACATTGAGTACTTCAAGCCAAATGATAATTTGCATAAAAGGATAATCAACACCTCAATGAAACAAACTTGTTTAGCATTGTAACCAGCAAGAAATAGAACAAATTTGATGGCCAGTTCTATTTTGAGATGACTATGTAGCAGGAAAAATTAAAACATTCCCTGAAGTAGGATGACTCTTTAAGCAAAGATGAAACAAAAGATGGAATGGATTGGGGTGGGGGGGGGTATTAGTTGACCTGTGCAAGGACTTCAGTTTGAATGCTGTAAAACTTAGAGGTTGTTCAATTCTACAGGCAAGAAGCTTTGTGGGACATCAACAGTTTTTTGTTGGTGAATATAGAAAGTGGCTTGTAAGGCAGTACCATGTAACATTCCTGGGACAAAACAAAACATGTGTCTTTAGTATCAAGTAATTTGATGTTGTAATCAATTCAGTATATAGTCCCTAGCACTTAAGAAAGAAATATATTTATAGTTGACATCAAAAGGTAGGCAAGCTTTGTATGCCACTTTAAAATAGATTTACCTACTGTGATTCTTTAAAATGTATTCATTTAGCTAGACTAATAAGTATAAGGAATCAAAGGTTGGTGCAAGGTAGGTTTTTCTGAGTATTTTTTTTTTAACTTTTGTTTAACAAAGTAAACATAACAAAAGAATAAAATACAATTGCCAAAATAACTTATTTAAAAAACACCACAACAAGACATGTAGATTTAGCACCTTGCTAACATCAAGCTCTGGCTATACAGTCACTATGAATTTAAAAAAAAAATGTCTGCCATTCCAAGTGATATTTAAAAAAAAAAGGTAAGTGATACGTATTGAGTGTGTTTGTTGATTTCAAGTTCCCATACACAAAAATGTTTGTAATAAAATTGATTCAAAAAGGGATAATTGCTAAACTGTTGAACAGCAATGGGTGCAGCAACACATCAACATTGTATGGCATTAAGGTAACAGATCAACAAGGTTTTGGTACATACTTCCAAATGGAACAGTTTTTTGTTTCTTTTGTACAGATGGATGGTCAAATGGAATCACATAAGACAGAATTTAAAAAAAAAAAAAGGATTGGGGACTGGCTACAGCTCTATCACTTCATAGAAACCAACGATCCTATTGGATACTGGAGGAGGAGAAGATACTGAAGTCTTGATAGAAATGTTCTAGGAAATGGAAACTTTTTATTTTGTATAGCAGTAGAAGGACAGAAAAGTTCATGCTTATAGACTATGTATATAAAGTACAATGCAGATCTAATTCTAAATTTTGTGTTAACTCAAACTCAGACTAATCTCTGTACTTTTCCTTTAATAATAACGGCAATGTCGAATCCAAAGATTGAAGATGAGTGCATGACTAAGAAATACTCCATAGTTCAAGTACAACTCAACTCAGAAATGTTTTTAAGAACATTTTACTATCTACCATGAGCAAAAGGAATTTCTTTTTAGAATAATAAAAACAAAACAAAAAAAAAGGTGGGGTCTGTATGTTAGGATGATGAGCAATTCTGGAATAAATATACATGTACTCTGAGCTGAAAACAAGGCTGATAACCCCAACAAAGTGGGTGCATGTAGTGAAGTTGAGTGCTCTTCCCTTTGTTATGAGATCATAATAATAGGGTATGAGGAAACTGTATAAAAGTGCTTTTCTGACTTTGCCATCATATAAACAGGTGAGTTTATTTCATAAATAACTTAATTTTGTACATCTTTAGTACGAAAGATAATTTTTTATTTGTTGTTGTGAAATAAATAGGGAATGGAGTTATAACACAAAGAAAAAAAAAAAGGTTAAAATAAAAATAATCACTGCTTAAATTTACACTCAGCTCTGGTGAGGTTGCATGTTTCTCATCCAATGCAAGTAAAAAAGAAAACAGAAAAAAAATTACATTAAAAAAAAAACAAAAAAACACACAAATATGGTAATACAAATAAACAGAAAAGACAACAATTAATTCTCTTTTAAAAATTTGAAACAGCTGATTGAAGCTTGGCTAGACATGAAAGAACACAGGGCTGACAAATAAATACATTATCTAGGGTTAGGGTTAGTAAGAATTGTGCACCCATCTGTTAGGACACTAAAAGATGCAATAAAAATCTGAAAGTCAATAAATAATTAGACACAGTGATTAAAAATCAACTCATAAATAAACATAGTATTAGTTTTTAAAAAAAAATGCAGAAAACTCAGATAAATGGTATCATTTCTAGATTTGAAACTTTCAATGACTGAAGATCTAGTTCAGGGGCTAGCAACCTATGACATGATAATTGTAAGTTTGTCAAACTTTGTGAGAGCAAAGAAACAATAAGCCTGCCAAGTGAGTTGACAAAAAAAAAGGTTGGTAGTTTGCAAGCTTAGCACATGGAGATGGGTTGCTAACCTTTGATCCACATCTCAGAGGTAAACAAAACTACATCTACTTCTCAATACTTATCATCTTCTTACAGCCATGAACTCTCTTAGTTATGTTCAATCATAGTCATTACATTTTTTATGCATTAATTTTTTTTATATTTTTTTTTGCATTTGCATTTGGTGCGTTTCAAAAACATTTTTAAAAAAATGAAGTCCATCCTAGCAGTCAACAAAAATATATTTGGCAAGTATTAGAAATCATACACATACTACAAATGCATAATGCTCTTTTTTTTTAATTTTTTTTTTGGTGTACGTTTTTCTTTTCTTCTACTGGATTTGGAATAACGATGAATAGAAAACAAGGGGTTATATATAAAAAAAATAATTGTGTATTTGAGATGATACAACAACATAATATGTAAATATAGATATAAATATAAAATGAATCATGTTTAACTGTAAAATGAAATAAGTCAAAGAAAAAAAAAAAAAGACACCAGAGTCAAATGGTTTTAACGATGAGTCACACTAAAACTAAAATGGAATATACAGTTCAATAAATCCTACCTATAGATTTCCTGTGCTATTAACACATACCAATATCAAGCTTGATGCTCTCTGCACTGGCCAAACTTAGACTTAACAGATTCCATCCTATTTCTGACTCTAGTATTAATGTCATGTGCTGAAACAAGACATAGAGCAGAGAAGAGATCTAGTCAGAGGGGAGAGGCTACCCCAAAACCCAGCACTATGTTTGACACACAACTCTTTAGAAAGGGGGGGGGGGGAGCAGAACCACAGAAGAGTAGCAGGATGCAAAGTTTGAACTTACACAGAAAACTAAAAAAAAACAGCTAACAATATCAATGATTAATTTGTACACATACTAGATATGAACCTGTCCTAAACAACAAAGTGACACACCACACACACACAAAGACACAAGGCAAGGAAGTGAGAGAAACATACATACATGGTGGTAACAATAAATACAATGCAGCATTACCCAGAGTTCAAGAAAAAACAATTTCAAATCCAATGTATTGACATTGTGTATGAATACAAATAAATAAAACACTTGTTTCATGACATCAATAAATAACAGAACAATATTTTCTTGTCAATAATTCAATAGCCCCTAATGTCATCAAAGAACAACAACAAAAAAAAGCTAATGCTAAACAATGATCAAAACTTTTTTTTTTATTCAACTCACAAGTCCTAAACACAATCCTGTTAATGATTGTGTGCAAAACATGGGGTTCAGAGACTTTCAGCTGTAGGGGGCATAAAAAAAAAAGATCCTCGATAATTTTAAAGAAACAATAGTTAATCAGCAAGTAGATCTTAACAAATTAAGTACTGCAGATGTTTTTCTACTAGAATATAACAGATAGGTCACTTAGAACATCTGTGTGGTCTTCTTCAACAACTATCTTTCTCCAGTGACCAAATGTGATCCACTTATCCTATGTACTAGAATTAGTTTTCAGTTCAACACTAGCTTATTCTCTCCCTGGTATTAGTGATTGAAATCAACAGAATACAAAATGACTAGACTAACCCAATGCTCTTGTGTTTTACAACTAGTCACACCTGTCATCACATTACAAGACATTAACAAGGTAACAAGTAGGAGGAATCATTGTTTTTTTTTTTTTGTTTTTTAAATTACAATTTTCAAGTTGAAGTCAATGAAATAAATAATTAGAAAATAATTTACACATTTTTAACCAGTTCTTATTTTAACATAATATATAATTATACATAACATATATAAAATATATATATAAAAGCAACAAATAACACTTTAAATGCATATGTAGTTGATTATGATCTGACAGAAAAGATTTGTTTGAACGACAGATTTGAATGGTGAAACAGAAATATTTATGACACAATGTTATATAGCGTCTCTTCAACTGTGTTATTAAGGCAAACAAAATCAAATTAAAGTAACGCCAAAAAAAAAAAAATGTATAAAAATTTATTAGTGGAAGGTAAGTGAGAATGGAGAGGGGAGGGGAGGAGACATGAAATGGAAACCATCAAAGACTATTTTTTTATGTTAAAAACAAAGGTCTGAGCACCATCATTTGCATGGAGAAACAGTATGTCTTGGTTAAACACTGCACACGACGAAAAGGGGGTGGTAGGTGTGAGTACCAAAAATACATTCATTGTGCCAACAACATTTTGCCCTTTGGAAATACAAAAAAAAAAGAAAATCAACAACAATGAGGCTGAATGTCAACTAGAAGCTACCAAAAAAACATGGCTACAATGCAACGCTGCAGTATTATGTATAAGTTAAGACATTTCACAAAACAAAAACATAATAAATAAAAGGAATTATCATTTTTCTTGATATGAAATTAAAAGCAATCTAAGTGTAACAGATTGTCTCGGCCTAAGCCACATGCTTACAGCTTGCACAGAGTTATTTGTATTCTTCCTATTACAAAGAAGAACAAAAAAAAAACAACAAACAATTTTGTCCAGCTCAACTTAAAAATGTACAATCTCTGACAACAAGCAAAAAAAAATGTTTTATTAATGTTGCACATCCTTAGACATCACAACCATTAAAATCATTTTGAATCTATAACCTGTGCCATAACAAGAGAAGGAGGGATTTCTATGCATTCTGATGATTATGGATTAATCTGAGCAATGCCTTACCAAAAAAGACTACATTACTAACAATTTCAATTATAAGTAGTCAATATTATTCCTTGCAATGAAAAAAAAACAACTGAAAATCGGTTAACAAAAAAAATTAATTTCTAGAACAAGATAGTAAAATATTAATTATTTGTATTGGATGCAATTTTTGTTTTAGATTAAGTAACAACTGATGTTAACATGTTTGAAAAAGATGTGCTCTTTTTGAAATACCAATAATGGATTTGGTAGAGTAACAAGTACTCCCTTTAAGCATCTTTCATCTTTATTCAAAGCCTTTTAAATTGTATCCCCTCAGGGTAAAATTCTTAAGTACATTGAGATGGAACATATAGGTCTTCACTTTAGCCAATAATGCTTTAGGAGGGACTGCAGTAAGAGAGCAAGGGTGTACCTGAACAGTTTAATGTGGTTTTGTTTTAGCTTCAGTAACATTAACAAGTTTCAGCAATGACTATTAAGGCCACACATTTTGTTTTTCCTTAAATGTTAGCATCAGGCCTGAAGTTCTTAACTTATTTTAAAAATAAAAGAGAATACACACTCAGACAAATGCACATTGAATTGTTCAAGTTTATTGTAACAGACAACATCCAACAATAAATAATTTTATAAAATATAGTCATAAAAAATTTGTTCATGATTTCAACAAGAATGCATGACTCAGGAGTTCATTTTATTTTACAACATTTGCTTTGGATAGAACAGACGTAACTAGTCTTTTAAATACATTAGTAATCGGACTAGGACTAAAATACGGCAAGGTAAGAGTTTTACTTTGTGTACCTTAAAACAAAGAAAAAGAGGCACAAAAGAAAACTGGCCACTATAATTAGGATGGACATCTTTAACAATCTTGAATCAGTGTAGCTTTTACATATAAACAAAAGAGTTCTTAACATGCCTTACCCTTCTTGACAACAATTGAAACAAAATTACAACATCAAAAAAAAAAAAAAAATTCTAGGTTAAACATCAATACATAATTATCTAAAACATCATTCATTTTTAGAAAAAGTAAAGAAAATTCTGTTGACTAATTGGCAGGCCAAGGGCAAAAAAAAAAAGTCTTTCAACAAATACTAAGATACAGACAGTGTACAAATGATGAGCTGAACAATGGTAGCACCTTAGAAATGTAATACTACTGCCTTCAATACATGAATTAACAGTTGGAGTTTGTCTTCAACTTAAAACATTACACAGATAGATCTTTTTTTTTTCTATTCACCCAAATTTCATGTGAAGGTAAACAAAATTTTGTTTTGTGGGGCAAAAGATAAAAAAATCTGTAGTATATCCACTAATTTTAGCACAAGAGTAATAACACAAATTTGCTTTTAATAGATTGAAAGAAAATAAAAAAAAAACAATATTGATTTGCATTGAAATTGGTTATGAGGCTCAGATACAAGAAGTGGTTGGTCTTAATTTAGTATGATTAACAGTAAATGCTTCATGATGTTCTTACAGCTTAGGAAACCAACATACAGAGTATTACAAAGACATTACCAACTGCAACAAGATGTTAACAGTTGTACTGCCCAGGAAGAAGAAAAAAAAGAGTCTTCAAAAGAAAAAAAAATACTGTTCATGAAAACGTAAACAAGGAAAAAGCCAAGAGTTTGAATTGACTCAAACTGTACTTTCAAAACACTATCTAACTATCAGAATCTGATGAGCCAACATATAATATACACTCTAGAGAGAGCATTCTAAATATGTTTGTCAGGATGAATCATGTACTGTGCTTAATGTATGGTATGGAATAGTTGGGCAATGTTGTTAACAAAGATAAAAATAATATCAATTTTCTTGGACTGTTTACTTAAGTTTGACAGATGAATCAAATGAAGAGATCCATTCAATAATAATAGTAAAAAAAAAAATAGGTACAGTATGGGAGTGTGAAAAATGGATGTACTCAAATCAATTTGTGGAAAACTACTACAAGAGAAAACTTTGTCAAACCAATAAGAAACAGACTTTTAAAATACATCTACTGCTTGAAAAACTAGAAGTCCGATAGGAAAAGCAAAGCAATGGATTTCAATTATTGTGTTGTTTCTAAAGTTTGATAGTTCAGATCATCACATTGGGTGGTACAAATCACAGCTCAATTTGATTCCATTTTTACAATTAACATGTGCCAAATAAAATGTTTGAACGATCTTGATGCTTTCTCCCATTTCATTAGGGTATTCATTTCATTAAAACCAAGCCAGCTTTCAAGACTCTGCCTTACATTTTAAGTTAAGAATGAAAGAAACAAAGCAGAATAAAAAAAAAAATGTCAATGACCTGAGTATATATTACCATCACAATCAAGACTAGAAGTTCATCTTCAAACACAGAGAGCATATACTATGGCCAAAACAAACAAAATGTCCAGTGTTACTTTTTCCTGTTGGCTTTTTTTTTTGGATTGGGGGGGGGGGGATGATTTTTCATTTAATTCATCTTGTAGTTGTAGTTAATTAAAGCTCAGAATGATTGGATGTACATGTGGACATAAATTGCAGAAATAACACCTGGACACAAAATTACTTCATCTAGCAAAGAAACAAAAATATGAACAAATATAAATACATCATAAGACTTAAAATTCTGCTGAGAGAATACAAACTTAAAAGTATTTAATACAAAAAAAATTGATGGATATTTTTTAACATAAATTAAATGGAAAAAGGTCATGACCATTTGGCATTACAAACAAAAAAGTTGGTCACAACTTGTAATCAAGCTGTGAATATTGTTGTTTTTTTGTAGATATGGAGATGAATAAGAAATTGAAAAGGTTGGCAACATTATTGTGTATCTAAGCTAAGAAATAACTTAACTGAGCTTTCTAGTAATCGAAATTGGCCATTGCATACTGGAAAATATCTAACAACATGCTAAATCGAAAAAAGAAATGTATTACTTAACAACTTTCAATTGATGAATAGTCTCAATGTTGTAAGTACTATCCACTAACAAACATAAGTGATTTTGCCTAGGACAGATTTAAGACATACCAATATAATAAAGCTTAGTTTGTCATGTTGGCACCAGTAATAAAATATAACAATGATTAAAAACATTATGAATTCAGGGCATTTTGCTGGATAATCATATCTCATTGTTGACATCTCATTTGGCAGCTTGTATTCAGTGTTGTTCTTGGCCAATCCTGGCAACCAATGAAAACATTTGTTTGAAAACAAATCATTCAGTACTAGTCAAAACATATTGCTTAACAAGGATTAGGAAACAGCACTAGAGAGGAAATGTATCTTATCTTATAGCTGTTCTGTGCCATTAATATATAACCAAATGATACAAAGCTAATGTTTGAATGAAGCTAGAGTTAGGTGCTCAATGATGTGCAATAACAAACGACACAAAGGTGACTTGTGGACAGTTGCAAGTTAATAGAAGTAACAATATTGATTCCAATAACCCCTATGTTTGTGGTACAAAACAAGCAATGCAAATATATATATATGTAAATGTAGAGGGCCTTAAGCTGTTTTGTCTGATCTTAACAAATTGTAAGAAACTATCCTGAAACCTTATTTTTTTTCTTTCCAAAATCCAACATCAATGTATACATAACAAGCCTCATGAAAAGAACACATGCTCATCTTTATATTATAACAAGAGTTCATGCATGAAAATCTTAGAAGCTACCTACAGGAGAGAAAAACATAACACTACAAATCTAACTTGGATAGCTTTTAGGGCAAGAACATTTATGGACTCTTTGAACGATAAAAACGGATTCAACCAAAACGGTGTTAGATAAAAAAACTCAGAAGCATGCTGTGCTAATAAGGAGGATGAAAAGATGAATGTTTAGTTATTGTAACAGTGGCAGCAGCAGTAGCAGCAACAACATAAACTGTAACAATCATTAACTCATCATGATAATAGTAGAGTTACTCAGTTTGGGAACATAAGAAAATGAGAATGTCTCAATGACAAATCTTCAAAATGAACAAAAAACATTTTTCAAATAAACCCAAGATAAACCTGTATACAAAAATAATTGAATTTCTTTTGGTTAAAAATTTTTCTTTATGAAAAAAAAATCTTTCAAAAAGGGGTTAAAAATATTGTGAAAATAGAATTGTTAAAAGCAGACATAAAAATGGCTTCTTAGAAGTGCATACGTGACAAGCTAGTGTAATACTGTATTCTTTTAGAATCTGCTGTTAAAACCTTGTTTTGGATGACAAACTAGATGCATATACCCAGGCACTTCTTCATTGGAATGATCCCATTTGAGTTTTTATTATGACTAAACAAAATGATGCTGAGAAATGACCAAATTAATAAGAATGTAAAGAAATACAAATGAAATAGTTTTGTTTAATTAATTGAATGTCATAATGTTAAACTAATACCTCTGTCTATTTTGTATTTATTTTGAAATATCAGTATTACCCTTTTCATTGACAGTTCAAAGCTCTAAATAACCAAAGGAAAAGTGAGGACTTGTCATGGCTGTAAAGCTAAAGCTTTCTTATAAACAAGAAATGTAAAAAATAAAATGTGCATGTCAGAAAAATTATTGTGTGCCAGATTTAAACAAGATTTAAGGCCAGATATAAACACAAGTTGCACAACATAGCTTAGCAGTTGCCTTTTTTCTTTAAGAAGTTAAAAAAAAAATTTTGATTTTGGCTACATAACAATTTTATCTTGAGTGGAAAATGAGAACAATATTTAAAAAAAAAAAAACAATTTCATGATGGACAGGCAGTAATAAGTATTTCTTTTTCTTTTTAAACAAATTTAACAAGCAACATTGGAAGAACTTGTTCAACTAATAGATGTGTGAAAATGAGGGAGAGGATTGGTGTGCAAGTTGAAATGGCTGAAAGAACAGGAAGAGAAAAATGCAAAAGGACAGGAAAAATTGGGAAGTAAAAAAAAAACCAGCTTTTAATATTAAACAAAAATATATATTTGACAAAACAATTGCATTGCATATTTCATTTGGGTTTTTTTTTTTTTGGAAAAAAAAACACTATTGCTAAACTGAGGAATTACAATGTCCAAACAAAACACATTGCACAACTAACACAATGATTGTTTTAGTCTAATCAAAGAGATATGGACTAAACAGCTCCCTTTCAAACTCTTAATTGAATTAACCCAGACTATAAACAAAACAAAGCCAACAATAAATATATCAAAAGTTGTGTGGAATAGATACACAATTACAACACTGATTTTAATCAAAAAGAAGACACCCTAAAAAAATTATCCTACAATTTTTCCTTCCAAGCAGTTGCGTTGAGTCAGACATTCACAGGATGATGTTGAGATGAAATGTTGATCAATAAATAGAATCACACATGATGATGGCCAAAAAAAAACAAACAAATAAAATGTAATCTATACTAGAACAGGTTATAAATAATAGTCATCTCTTTCCAAATATATATATATATAGACAGCATTCTGTCCAACTATTTATATTTATACACATATAAGTGAGTGTGCATGAGAAATCAAAGGGTGTGTATGTAGAGTCATAACACACACACACTGCTTTATATGTATATAAATATAAATCAAATGTTAAAAATGTCCAAATATACATACATTAAAGAAATCATACAAAATATCATAGAGTTGTGAAGATCAGAAACTAACAATAGTATTATGCAATTCTATCTCTACATTTGTAACAAGAAATAAAGCAATCTATAAAAAAAAAAGCGGAACTGAAAATAGTTATACACTAAAGAATAATTTCGGTTCTATAAAACAGATAAAGAATGTCAATGTCCCTACCGCATTTACAGGGTTAAAAATTTGCTATCAGAAAAACATAACTGAAGAGACTATAAAAATTGTATTAAAATCATAAATAGTTACCTTTAAAATTAAAAGTTATGTCAATAGGTCAAAATTAGGACAATCATTAGTGGGGGG
>JADKLZ010000728.1:23164679-23195154 GCA_021533235.1 Biomphalaria straminea
CCCCCCCAAGAATCAAAACACATTAGCTGGTTAGAAATACAGTTCAGCCAAAACAAAGAATGTACACGAAAGAAATTACACCATCAAGAGAGAAGTCGAGAAAACTGTCCAACTATCATCTGCTTGACACAATCCAACACAGACAAGATGATCTCACTAAACAATGACCCGCTGGTCAGAGTGAACTAACAATAACATCAGGAAACAAAGTTGAAATATAGTTTTTCACAATATCGAGTACCACAGATAACTTAAAATGGTTTTTAACATTTGGCTATGTACAAACGAGTTCAACCTCTTTTTTTTTTTTTTTTTTTTATACAACTTTTTAAGAGTCGATTGCTCAGAAATTCGGTTGTTGTTCACAAACACTTTTTTTAGATCAAACATTAAAAATAAAAATAAAGAAAAATAAAGAAAAAAAAAAAAGATAACTTCTAAAAAATTATTTCAAAATAAAGCAATGTTGAAATAAGCAGTTGCTGAAAAATTCAAGTTGAAACATAATTTATTGAGGAGGAATTCGTTCAACAGGTGCACCATGACAGAAAAGACAAGTAGTCAAACACTCTCAATAAATTATTGCACAGTCTGAAAAGTTTTCAAATAAGGGAAGGGATGAGGGACAAACAAAAACAGCTAATGTATAAATATATAAATATATATTTTGAACAATGAGATTTTGTTTGTGTTGTTAAAACTACTTCACAGATTTGCATGGATCATATCAACAAATTTCTGTTTCACATAACTTTTAACAAAAAAAACTTCTTTTTCCAAAACAAGTTTTGTACAAATTATACAGGGGTAAATAAATAATACTGCTATCATTCTCTTTAACTCTAATGGGGACGATAATATCCTGATCAAAGAAAATGGATGGTATACAGTAGACTACAATGTTAACAAATCTTTGGCAGAAATTTTGTCATCTAATAGTCTTGACTAAAAAAGCTCTATATAATTTTTTTTTCATGTTTCAACAAGAGGCCAGCAAAATTTCAACATTATAGTTAATATCTCTCTAAAAATTCTGTTCAAAAGTCAAGCAGCTGTCAAGAAATCATGTTTTTTTTTATTTCTATTTGTCCTACCTATATAAATATGTAGGTGTGGGATAACTAATTGAAATCAGTGCAACAATCTAGGTCATGTGGAGTTATCACTAGAAATGAGGTATCAACTGTCAGAGTAACAACAAAAAAATGATTCTATAATTGATAAAAAAAATTTTACATTTCAACAAACAGCTCTCTCTTACTTCTAACTTGGACACAACATCAAAAGATCAAAGATTGTATAAAAAACATGTCTTGATATAGTTAACAGATGGCCAACACAACCAGTTAACATCTAGTATCCATTTGTTGTTGTTTTTTTTCACAGCTAACAAAAACATTTCTCCAAAATATCCAACAATTCAATTTTTGACACAAAGTTCATAAGAAAATAGTACAACAACTAGGTAACAATAGTGATGTCTGAAAAAATAGTCAAAAACAAAATTAGGATTATATCCACAACATTGATGAAAGAAACAAATAATTTGAAAAAAAAAACAGTTGAGAAAACAATGTTCATATCAAAATGTGTTAATCATTGGGAGATAGAAAAAATAAGGGGGCATTTCTCAAACGAGGACCCTTAATGCTTTTAAAAATCTGAATCTGGTCCTTGCATTCATTACATGGCTGAATGTCAACAAGTTAACAGGAGCTAGATCTTGTAATAGATGTCATTGTAAAAATCTCTTAACAACAAGCTGTAAGATTCAACAAACAAAAAAAAAACAACAAAAAAAACAAAAAAACAAAGGCAATGTTAAAAAAACTGGAAAAAGAGAAACTGTCCAGATATCCATCTTTTGTGACATTTAGTAGTAGGTAGATCCAGTGGATCCGCCACTGCCATTTCCGCGTCCTCCACGTCGGGGGTTGAGAACATGGCCAGGACGACTAGTTGGTGGGGTGAGGGGGTGAGTGACATTTGGGTCGTAGTTGAAGAAATAGACACTACAATCTTTGGTGGTGAGCATCAACTCCAGGCTATTTGGGTGGACAGCCACATTGTGACACTGGGCCAGCTTGCTGACAGACTCGAATATATTCACCACTTGACCCTGGATATCAAACACGGTGATGTTGAAGGTGTTGTGGTTATCAGTGACCACAACCTGGTTCAGATAATTGATGGACACACCAATGGGGAAATAAGTGATGCTCTCATTGCCAATCTTGTACAGGAAATGTGCGTCGTAGTCAAAGACTTGCACGCAATGACCGCGATTGTCACTGATGAAGATCTTCCCATCCTTGGCAGCGACATCGTTGGGGAATTCCAAATCTTTAGTGAGAGAGTGGGAGACAATGAAGTTGCCATCCTGATTGAACATGACAAGTTTCATCACTTTGCATTCCACCACAATGATAATGCCTTCCTCGTCAACAGTCACACCTCTGGGGTGCTGAAGGATGTTGCCTCCAAAACATCGGACAAACTCTCCTTCAATGGTAAAGATCTGTATGTCATGACTTGGTGGGCGCTCAGTTGCTATGATATTCTGTGTAATAGGACAGATTGCAACTCTGTTGGGGAAATAGAGATAGCCTTCCTGCCTGGTAAAGCCTTTGTTGCGCATCCCATTACTTCTGTTCTCAGAGTCCTCTGCTACCGGAGGCAGATTAGGGGGTTGACCAATTGTGCGGACAAATTCGTGCTTGTTGTTGTAATACACTATTCGATGGTTATTGGTGTCACAAATAACATAGGATCCATCCTTAAGATATGCTTGACCACTTGGTTCTGTAAAGGCATATTCTGATCGACCATACTCGCCAAACATGTGAATGTACGATGTCTTGGTGCGGCAGCGATTCAAGTGAGGAATGAAGGTGCCATTCTTTCTGTCACGCTCGCTCACGTTGTTCCAGGTGGAAATGGACATGGAATCAGGGGCTGCTGACCAGCGCTGGTAGTTGCAGTCAGAGTTTTCTGCTGCACCACTTGCAGCATAGTCAGCTATGGGTCGGGTTCTAGTAAAATCATTCCTCTGGGTTCCGGGAGTCGGAGAAACTTTCTGCTCAATGTCATTCACCATGTAGCTTATTGACATAAAATTTTGATTCAAGACAGTGTGAGACTCTTTATAGTTGGGGTCAAACTTAATATCCACTTTGATGCCATCTGTATCTTTTATTGTTTCGGCATAACCAGCTACACATCGCTTGTACTCATTCTCCATTGTAGGTAGCAATTTCAGGAGATCCAGTTTGGAACCACCTTCAAGTGTACGAGAATTGAACGAGGACACAGCTTCCAGCTCACGCTCAATACTAGAGATAATTTTTGCCCAACTAGTAACATGAGTTTCCATAGCGTTGTGAGTCTTGTCCAACATCTCTAAAGCAGCTATTCTGTTTTGATCCACAACTGTCTTGCAGTAGTCTGAGTAGTCTTCAATTTGTTTTCTCAAACCTCGCCTTTTATTGTCCATGGCCTGGAGGAGAACTGGTACTTTCTTGGTGATTTCCATCACATCCTTGTGCTTAATGCTTGCATCCTCATTCCAGGTCTTGAGCCTTTCAACAACAATGTAGTAGATCTCTTGTATGTCGTGGCTATTGTTGGCAGTTTCTGAGTGATGGTGATCACCAACACATCTGTCACACATCATCAGCTCACAAGTGCAGCAGTATTTACTTAAGGGCTCTGTCATGTGCTTCTCACAAAGTGGCTTGTAGTCTCCATCAGCACACTTTCCAATTTTGGTGATGGGTGTCAGGGTGTGACCTTGAAAATGGTGGATGGTCTTGTGACCCTCCTTGCATTCAGCACAAAGGAAAGCCATGCAGGTTGTGCAGCAGGTAACAGCCTCCTGATCTCGGGTGCATCCAGTACAGCCAAAAGGGAAAACTTTGAGCTTCTCTCTCATGTACCTGGCTCCTTGGTAATCAAGAAGAATGTTGCAAGGACCTTCCCTAGCTACTGTTTTCCTTGGACACTTGGGACAGGTAATGCTTTTATCTGCGGGGCTAAACCTGGAGGCTATGCATGGGAAGCAGAAACTGTGAAGACAATCCAAGGTATGAGGCCACTTCTTCTGTTTATTGCAGCCTTCACAAATGATGTGCTTGGCCATCGATTCTGGCATGGAACTGGCATTGCCATGCCAAGGCTGTGTGGGTGGTGGGGGAAGGCTAAAATCTTGAGAGCCATAGGCTTGGTAATTTGAACCAGAGGGACCATAATAATCATTACCTTGTCTGTTGGAGGAGAAATATCCTGTTGAGTTGCTGTAGCTTCCATTGACTCCAGAGCTGCTCAAGCCATAGGTGCTCTGTGCAGAGGCAGAATTGAAGTTGGATAAATTAGAATTACTACCATACTGCACTGGAGCGCTGTTGTAGTTACTTTGACCACCCGACAAACCAAAAGCACTCTGAGTTGGCTGGCTCTGAAACATACTGCTACCACTGGCTTTGTTGCTCATATTCTGGCTACCAGAGAACAACCCTGAACTATTAAAAAGGCTGTTTCCTTCACTGAGAATCTGATAGCTTAATGCAGGAACATAAGGTGACAGGGTGCCAATCGATCCAACATCATTGGCTGATGGTGCCAAACTGTCAAAGAAGTTTGGCAGGCCCAAGTGGTTGAGGTCTTGCTGCACGCTTGGACTAAGAAGGTTACTACTGAATGGATCAGTGAATAATCGGCTCATGTCTGCTTCAGTTACAGAAGGTGTAAATGTGCTGGAACTGTTGTTTGGGCCAATTATTGGTCTCCCTTGTCCTAAAATTAAAAAAAATTTTCATATTAATATTTTGTGTAAATCAGTTTTATTTTATTTTTTTATAGTTCTGAATCAATTTCAAGAAGATATTTACAATATGAATAATTACGCAAAATTTAAGCTTGATCTGAGGATGTGAAGTTGGAGAAAATACATGCTCAATTTTGTACCAGAGTGTATTGATATAAGCTTTGTAAAAAAAAAAATTAAAATCTAACATGTCATTAAAATAAATTAAGGGTTAGGAGTTTTTGTTATAAACTTATATTAATTTATGGGTCTGGGTTGACATGAAAAATTTTTCTTGCAGATGGAACATGTAGGTTAGAAAAGAAAAACTTTTGGAAAAATTACACAAGAGGTTAAAGAAAACAAAAAAAATTAACAACATTTAACCAGTTTTTTTTTGTTTTTGTTTTGTTTGCTGCTGAGCTGAAGGCTCTTTTGTATGAAGTGAAAAAAGGTTGGGCCATAATGTTGGACAGTTATGCAAGTGAGGGAACTGTGTCTACGGTGTTTTGCTTCAGTGATTGAGCCTTTCTTTGACATTTACCATAATGTGACTGCGCCCAAAGATACACAGCATAATGTTCCAATGGTGGATTATCAGAAAAAATGTTAATAATAATAATGTCAGCAACTACTTTATGATAAAAGGAACAGAAACAGTACAATATCAAATGAAGATCGAAGAGAAAGATTTCACTTAGTCTTAAGCTATTGTCTAAGTTCAATAGGAAGGAGAAATCCCTTGAAACAGAAAAGGAGCTATTTGTACAAAGCTTAAATCAACTCACTCTGGCCTTACCCCTCGAGATCTAAATACATTTAAAAAGCAATCTTTCTCCCTCACCCCCAATACCCTTTTACAACTAGTCAGACCAGTGGATCATAGAGTACTGAGAAAGCTAAAAGCATGACAAAATCTAAACAAAAAGAATTGGTAAAATTATTTCTAATCGCACAGATGTATTATTGTTAGTCTAGATCTATTACACATTTAAGAACATAACTGATCCAAACTAACTGATACAACTACACTTTATAAAAAGCTTTTTTATAAAGTACTTTTTTGCTTGTTCTTTTTAAAAATTATCCTGGACAATGCTAAAAAGGTATTTTAGTTATTGTCTTTTATGTATAATTGTCCCAGTTTAATTAAGAGGACAAATATTTTTTAAAAAGTATCGATTTTTATTTGATAAAGGGATAAATATATAAGCAATATGAAAATGTTAATAGCTTTGTCTGCTGAAAAAAAAAATGAGTTTGTAAAAACAGATTGTCCTAATTTCACATTTGAAGTTGCTTAAAAAAAATATTTTTTAATCCTTTAGTAAAGTTGAAGCCAAAAGGATCGGAGGGAGAATGTCTGTTATTTTTAATAAAATGTGAATGATATAGAAATTACTGTGAACTCAGTATACATGGTCTGTTGATTCTTGGTTAATGTGGTCTAAGGAATTGTGCATACAAATATTTCAATCAATAAAAAATTAAAACGTCTTACTTGAAGCAAGGTCAGGAAAGTTCTGTATATCCTGTTGCAAGTGTCCAGAGCTTTGACTGCCCATAAATAAGTTGAAATGCCCAGAGTCATCTGATGCTGACAGAGGCTGCAGAATGATACAAAAAAATTAATATTTTGAAACAGAAGGTTTGAAGGCACTTTTCCCCCCAGTTTAGTCAAACAGCTATCCCTATGGCATGGCAAGCATGAAGAATGCATATTTTTCAAGGGACAAAAATTTTTTAACTGTAAAGACCAGTTAAATTATAGTAATGAAGTCATTAATACTAGAGTCTCAAAAACAAAATAATTTCACTAAGAAAAATTGTTTTATCTTCCAAGTAAGAATTGTTATAATATATTTGGTTTTGTGAGGGTTAATGACACAAGATAAAAAAGTCCTTGGAAACATTTCAACATCTCTGCTTTTCATCTCAATTTTCCCAAGTCATAATTAATTTCTCTTAACTGTAAAACAAAAAAAAACAAAAAAACACAGGTCCTGCCCAATTTTTAAATTTACCTTATTTGACCTGCTTTTGTTTTTTTTTTTAACTAAGATGAACAATGAGCAATACAAGAAAGGAAAATTATTCCGTAACAGCCCATGCCAAGCCTTTTTTCATTTAACCTTATTTCACCTTTCTTACCAAGATAAAATTATTGTAGATGCCAGAAATAATTTCTGAAGCTCAGAATGCAGAAATATGCTTGTAACCCCATTCCCCTTTGCTGAATGGGTGAGAGAATCTGCTATCTTTCCACTACTTACTCTAAAAAGAGAACTATTTCTTGTGTTTAAAGGAATTAAAATTATCTTTGAAACAATAAACTTTAATGAAAATTTATTATATAAATTTAGATTTATAAAATTTTCTTAATATATGCTAAACCTTCCCGAACACCAATGATGGAGCTTACAGTACTCCCCCAGACCTCTGAGCTAATTTGGGGTGGGGGAGGACCTTCATATTTTTATTGATAAAGGGGGGAGGGTGTCCACAAGTAAAGATAAAGAAACACTTTTGTAAAGAAACACTTTTTAAAAAAAAATGTGAATTATATATTTACTGTTAAAGTATTTAAGCTATTCCAGACAAATCACTGTATCATATAGAATTGGTAAATTTTACCTGTTTAGCCTCTGTGGGGTCCTTCTTATCCTGTGATCCATTCAGAGGTAGAAGAGATGCATCCTGCACAACATGATTCTGTTGTGCCAAAGCAAGCCTACTCTGAGATTGCTGGCGACCTACATCCAATCCATTTAATCCATCTGCACTGTTGGTGCTGGATCCACCAGAAGAAACTGATGATGAGCGACTGGTACGTCTGTGTTCACCTATCGCTCCATGGAGATCTAAAGAACATCAGTTACAAAACAAAATTATGTTTCTTTTAAAGAAAGAGCAAAAAAAAATCTTAAGAAAACAAAATTTAATCTAAATTGAGTCTAAACATCCAGTGAAGTCAAGCAAGCAGTGTAGAAATGTTGTTTGCAATTGTTTGTTTTTTAAATTCTGGAAAATGTCAGCACCAGTATTTTTATTACACAAGTTTTGAAAATGAAAAAAAACACAAAATAGGTTTTTTAAGGGAAAAGATGAAAATGAAACAAATTTACTATTGCAGAGCAACACCTTTACACTGTACCAACTACTGTTTCCAACAAAATATAGTTCTCAGCAATATTCCTAAAGTCAGGAATTTCTTTAAAAAACTCAACCCATTCAGCCGATGCACATGCCCATTTGGTGTAAGCGCTTGGCTTCTGAACCTGGGCGCCAGGGATCAAATCTTAGTGAATGTGAATTTCAGGATTTTGAGGGTGCCTTGTTCACTGAACTCGCATGGGGAAAGTAAATGCAGTCGGTCGTTGTGCTGGCCACACGACACGCTGATTATTAACCGAAGAAACAGATTACCTAACATTATCTGCCCTATAAATCGTAAGGGGAAAGGGGAATTTCACTTCTTACACCAATTTCGAGTTGTTTTTTTTTGTTAAATAATAAGGTGTTTGTATGTGGGGAGGGGTATAGAGAGTTGTAATACTAATTATTCTAATATCCTTCTATAACATATTAAAACTAATTAATGAACATGTTGCTTATTTTTATTATTCCTGAAGAGTTCTCTTTGTGAGTTACTTACTTGCAGTAGTGGAGTGATTGACTATCTCATCTACTACAGGTGGGGATGAAGAGGATGGTGCTAGCGGCCATGTAGGTCTGGTAGACTGTGAGGAGGGGCTGTGTCGAACCATTGCCTCAAGGCCCTGGTAGCTATTGCAATAAACAACCAGTAGTTAAGCTTTGGTTTATTTTGTGTATTTCAGGATCAATTCTGAAAAAGAAAAAATATCATTGAGTTATTTTTAGTCATTAACATCAATACACCAATTAGTTTAAAATTACAATAAGGTTAACTTAGTTATAACTTAGATAATAACTTAACCACAGACAAAACTAGTGTACATTTTTATTTTTAAGCAGGTTTATTGGGCAAACCAATTGGTAAAAACTTGTAATTTGTCAAATTTGTACCAATGTATTTATTTTATTTTCGCAATTAGTTCATCTTTTGAAAAAAACAAACATGAATTTAAGAGTGACCTTCTCACTGTCATCTGTCTTTTTTTTTAATACTAGGAATCAATTTTGTAAAAAAAAAAATAATTAACAAGCACACAGCAAAAAATTGCCCTCAAAACTTTCAATTTATTCACCAATAGGTCAAGTTTAGCAAGGCCTAAATTCCATTTAGGCCAGGACAGAAAAAGGTACAATTTATTTAGAGGTAAATGGGGTAAAATTGCTTGTTTGTTTTGCTCTAACATGCTGTGTGTACTGTCTAATTTCTTTTGTGGATCTGTGGGGGAAGGGTATCTGGGAGAAGGTTTTTATGCTGCTTTTAGATGCTCAGCAAACACTATTGAATTCAAGTTGAGATTTGAACTCGAGTCCCCTTATTAGATAGCAATTTGGTATTATATATACCACTCAGCCACTTACAAATTTAACTGATGAATCAACTCACAATATAAAATGTTGCATAAAGCTCATCAGCTATTTAAATATTACAATACAGTATTCAAATATTACATCTTTTTCCAATTGATTTATAATTCACTAATTCAATAAAGTTTTCATGTTCCAAACTTAAATGATGTATCAGACCCATTAAGTTTAATAATCATTAAAAATGACTGCCGACATAATGTATAATTTTGGTCCATTTGTGTCTATCACCTTGTCAAAAAAAAAAGGCTTCCTATTCCATGCTGTCAATCTAAGTGACAAGGATATAAGGGTAATCTCAACCCTTCAGTCATATTAAGATAAGATTATGATCCTCTAAAATCTGTCATCTTTGATTAGCATAAACTGTGTCTGATGTATTTATTTATTTGAGCTTTTTTCAATTATGGGATATAGTACTGACAAGGGAGATGATATATAGAGGGGTAGATCTTGTTAATTGTTGCACTTTGATGACTACCGGTATAGAAAAAAAAAGGAAATTTATTTACAAAAAATGACATAAAATATAACCATTCCTAAATGAATACTTCTGTACTTCTGTCTATATATATAATATAACTTGCTTTGTCAAATTACGCCAACACATTTTCTTTATATATAGATTTCTATCTCTTGAAAACATCATGTAAGATAAGTACAATAAAAAAAAATTTACTTTTCTATCTCTTGAAAACATCATGTATGATAAGTATAATAAAAAAAAAAAAAAATGTCATGAGTCATGAAGTCAATTTACAAAATGTAGAGACTTGTTTGTTCAGAGACTAAATCTAACATGTTGCTCTACTCTAAAGAATGTAGACACTATTCCAAGAGAATGTAAACAATGTCCAAATAAAGATTCGTTTGCTTTGATTTACCAGTCACCCATCCCATTCCCAAGCCAGTGATGTGAGTAGATAGCAGCAAGGGTGCTTTCTGGTCAAAATGATGTGTGTGTGTGCAGGGGGGTGGAATAAGTCATCAACATGTCCACAAAATGACATGCATACATTGTGTTTTTGAGAGCAACACTTAACAGATGGGGACAGTGAAAAGAAAGTTAAAGCACACACACACAGAGTGATGTGGCAAGGGTAAGAACTGAATGACAATGTCAAGCATTCATAGAATGGTAGGTAGGTGGATGTAGATGGGATTTCCCATGGAATGAAGTCTGTCCAGGCTATACTAAGCAAGGTAACCAAGTGCTGACTAAGTAATATAAAGAAGTAGTCTAACGATAATATTGATCTGGCATTAAATAGTCATCAAAGCTGAAAACACATTTTAGGTTTTGATTTGGGGAGAAGGGGAATTTTTTTAAAAGGTTAGAGGTTATCCTGGGGAAAGGGGGGGGGGGTGATTTTTTTTTGTTGACTTGTGTGTGTGTATGTTGAGAAAAACAATAATTTTTCAGTTTCATTATGAAATAAACCTATAAATGTATTTAACTTTTTTAATTTCCCAGATTGTCTGTCCCTCTTCAAACTAGCTTTTAAACACATTTGGTACTAACAAACATAACACATCTGTGTGTGTATGAAAACTAGATGTACACATCAACAAGCAACAGATCTGATAAGTAAGAATACAAATGTAAGTAACTGCGCTGTATAAAACGTTGGGCAATGTTGTGTGCCTTGACTAGTCGGGAGTGATTTCAGAGCAGTCTGAACAAGTTCTGTTACATGGGATACAAACATGTCATTAAAATTCAAGAGATTGTATGTACGCACGCACGCACACACACACAACATACATACAGTACACTCCAGTGGTAGACAAGCTACATATACGTGCCGCTGTGTCGTGCCATTCATAGCTTAGCGAGGAGACTATCACTGGTGGGGGGAGGACAGCGGTGGTACTATTTATGGCAACCGAACAGCGGTTATTTATAAGGATTTCCAGTTTGACGTCATAGGGCAGTGGGACGAAAGAACTACACTTCGTTTGGAGTGGGACAGTAGCGTCATAGGAAACATTTTTTTGTTGCCATTTACCAATTGTTATCTAACCAAGTTAGAGAGGTGTCTGTAGGAGCCGTACATTTCACGTAGGCTAGTATACAGCATGAAATAGAGTTGAGTGGGAATATACAAAGATTTACCTTCTTAACATTTCCACAGCGAAATATTTGTATTCAATGAAAGAGAATGAGTTAATTGGACTTAACCTTCTCTAACAACGCACACATGCCTTTGAAACAACTGAACAATGAGATTATAATAAATAACTACTGGCGCTTTGGCCAATGTGCTCTGTGAGTAGTATAAGACATATCCCCCTTTAATCGTAAGATACACTGTTGTTTATGAAATACTGGTGCTCTCTAGATTAACGTAAGCCTACATTTTACATCTAGACATACGCGTTCTAGTCTAATGTAATTCTTTCATTTGGCATTGTATAGTGCCGTATTTGAATTACTTACACAAGTTTTAATAAGTTTAACCATTAACACATGCATTCAACTGTACAGTTTAACATTTCATGCAAATGACCATAGAAAAGACAAGAACACTGTGGCGATGTGATATAAACAAACAATAACATTATTAACAATATACAGTATCAGGCCAATCTTATTTAATTCATCATTAAATTTAAAGATTAAATATATGTGAAAGATTCATCATTCTGCCTAAACTTACACTTAGAGACTTCTATTCTATATTTTAGTTATTTATAATGCCATCAATTTATCATTTTATGCTGATGGCCAAGACAAATGTCTATTTTCTTTAATAAAAATTTTAAACGTGATGTGCACTGATGGGTTACGTTATAAAGATCTATAAATTCATCTACCTTATAATCAACGTACCTGCCAACTCCTAGCACACACAACTATAAATGAATGTAATAAACACTTATCGTACCTGCCAACTCCTAGCACACAGCTTAAGGCTTGACCACTAGGCTTATACTACACCCTAAACACTTCTACAAAACTGTTCACTTTAAACCCTACCTGCCAAATGCCTTCAACGCAATCAACGGCCTTTTATACTGGGATTTGTCTTCCGCACACTACCCTAGCCCCCGTCACTTTTACCCTCTCTCTCTCGTTCACACACCCCCCCTTCTATTACATAATAGCCCTCCCTCCAAAACTTACCCAACGTATTGGTAATGAAAAAACATTTTCTTCTATTCATGGTCACAAGGTCACTGGGGCAAGTTCCAACAAAGAACGCCTAGTAAGCAATAAGGGGCAGGTCTGGAGATGACCAATCCAACTCCCGCTTACCCATTCTCTTCTGTACTGACGCCCCTCCCCTATCAGCAATCAAGCAGCCAGACATAATGGTCAAAGTAAAAGGACGCTTTGCTTTCTGGCTCAGACATTGCGTCTATTAGCATATCTCGTCTTGCAACACTCGGTGGACACAGGTCACGCATCTACATGCACTTTTAGAAAGGGGAAGGGGAAACAATCAGTTTAAGGAGAGAACAGAATGAAAATCTTGTCGTGGAAAATGCTACAGTGTTACTTTCAAACTTCAACAATCATGCTATTAGATAATATAAATACAAAGTTATAGCAAAGTCTGATTAGGAATCTATTCAATATGTTAGATTAACTTGATGTTTTAAAATCAGATCACATTAATGTAGTTTATTCACGCCACTAGAATATTTAAATCTCCATTCATTGGGAGGTTTGATTGAAAGACACACATGACCAATACTGCACAGAGACTCAATGGTAGAGACAACACAAGTATAAAAAAAAAAGAGGGGGGGGGGAAGAGTACTGTATGCAGTTCAAGTGTTTAATAAAAACAATAACTTAACCAAAATATACAAAGATGCTCAATGAAAGGGGTCTCTTAGAAGTTAGCACAGGCTATTTAAAAAAAAAAAAAAAAAGCCCCAAGAATGTTTCCTCTCTAGTTCGAATGGAAAAGGGAGGGGTTGAGTATGTAAGAGCCAGGAATAAATATGCGCGTGAGAATTGGGCTGAGGTGGTTAATATCCCGCCACCAACTACGCAACACTGGGTCAGAGTTGTAAATCACTACCTTATGTCCAGGCGTAATCAAGTTATCTAACACAAGTGAAGTGTGGAGTCGGGGCCCCCCGTCTACTTAATAGATTCAGTCCAATGACTGGATACGTGATTAGGAAAAAAAAAATCCACTCAACCTCCACGAATGATACAGTCGGCCCCACACTCGCCCTAACACACACACACACCTCTTTTTTCTTTTCAAAGAAACACAATCCAGGATCCCCATCGTTTACTTCATAACTAATCCATCCAATTTAAGAAAGAGAGACACAATCTTTATAAAGATCAAAGTCTGGAAATTATTTGTTCAATTTAGTCTAGTTCAACACAATCAGCCAAAAGCTTGTTTTTGCTAATAGTCTATCTTTAGTCTAGATAGGAAGGATAAAACTGAAGCACGATTCGGCGATAGACACCTTAATTAATATAACAAGCCATTAGGACATTCAACAAAAGTCACTTAACAACGTTATAACACCAATGCCAACATGTGCATTTTCCTTACTGGATTTGAAGTGAATTCATTCGTTTGTACAAAATTTATTAAGTAAATTAGCAAGTAATTACATTATGAACGCTAATCAGCCTGCTAGTTACTTCCAGGATCAAGTACTAAATTTTGTACTCATAAAACAAGAAAAAAAAAAAGTTTACGCGTGATTGAAAAATCAATGTTGAAATCCAATCACATCGTTGTTTCTTTTCCTTCTAGTATGGTGGTGAATCTACTTGAACTTTTACGCATTTTTTTTTTGGATGATTTTATTCCAGTCAAAGACAACTATGTAAGATGTCTAATGAACAACATTTCACTTCAGCCTAGATGAATTGACAAGCAAATCACAAGTATTGCAATCACATCAAGAGTATGTGAATCAAGAGACATTGACAAAGGAAGGGGGGTATTTATCACGACAGAATTTTTTATTTGAATCATAAGGACCTTATGTAAAACATGAAAGAAATGTGTAAAAGCAATATATGCAATGGTATCTTTAATGAAGGAAACATTGTGATTATACAGTTAAAACTACAAACACAAAGTACACCTTTAGACTTCCTACGTAAACAAGGAATGGCAGATATGTTAAGTCTATTATAAGAAAAAAAAAACTTTTTTTTTATAAATGTCTGTCGTTGATGGAAAAAAAAAAGCACAAAGCACAAAGACAACAAACGATACTCATGTTGTGAGACTGTATCTACTTGTAAGGCAACAAACATGATACCAAGCTGGCGAGGGGAGGGGGCGACATGCTATACATGGACAATACTGGCAATACAAGTTTCAACAACTACATTTTGTTAAACACACCTGGATAAACCCGCAAGCCAGAAACAGCCACACAACACTAATGATCTTTACCAGCAATGCAAAGCTATTACCAAACGAAAAAGAATATCCGAAATCAAATGAACTGGCCAAGTAATGTATCACATCTATGTGTCCGAGCAATGGACATGCATGTCCAACATGTAAGAAATAATCCTAAGCACCGAACAGCAGACACACACATAACGATGACACTAACTTCCCTCTCAATGGCCTCTTAATGCTCACTCGTGTCAACTGGCATAATGAGTCCTAAATCACAGCGTGTTGCAGTACACGCGGCACAGTAATAACACAACAGCTAAACACATACACAACATATTAACTCAATGTGTAGTATGCAGCAGTACAGACAACACCTAAGCTGAGCACAGTTAAAAAAATATTTTTGTTATTCTCACTGAGTTGCTATGACAACACAATAACAACAACAGCTTAACACATTTACACTGCAAAACGGTGTTGTTGTTGTTGCTGTTTTTAAGTCCTCATAATCGTAAAAATAAACCGCACATACACATGACTACTTTGCTCACAGTAAACAACAGATAAGCTCAACTAACCATGATATTTGTAGGCCACACATCTCTTCTCACACAAAAACACACATACGCAGATACAGTTTCTCTTAACTCTCATCACTCATTCTCACAAACAATACACTGACACACTTAAAAATCACTTGGATGACATTTCTTCCACCCCTACACCCCAATCATTGAGAATGTTTGATGGGAAGTTCTTGACCTAAGATTGGGGAAGATATAGATGTGCTGGTAATAATAATACTACAGTGTGTTTACTCACAGAGTGGGGGAAATACCAAGTTACAAGTGAGAAGGCATACCACATCAAGTGAATTCATTCACATAGCCATGGTAATCATCATACCATGTGTGTTCATTATTCCATAGGATATTCTCAACAAAAAACTTGAACCCAGCAAAGATAATAAAAGTAACAAAAATTATATAGCACTATATGATGATATCCTGTGGAGAACACAAATTTTTTGTCTAAACATCCAACTATGAATAGCCTTGATGGATGTTAAGTATAATACATTCATTTAACCAATCAAGTCTCATCAGCCAAGTGCATCACCAACCCCCCTGAACACAATAATAATAATGTATATTATTAAAAACGTTTGGTCAAACTGTGCTTCTATTTATAGCTGTGACTATATCAACAATCTTTTTTTTTATTTGTTAAGATATGTCATATGAATTTCAAATAAATAAAGTCTATAGAGGCATGGCTATGAGTCATCCTTTTTTAATGTGAAATATTTATGGAGCTATAATAAGATCAAGATCTAAGTATTTAATAAATGATATAGATCTACTATAGATTATAGAGATCCAGTCATCTAGATCTAGATCTTAGATTCAGGTCTGAATTGAAAGTAAATAATGCTCACATGTAATAATACTACACAGCTAACGGGGTCTACTACTTCTATTTAATCCATATCAAACTAATCTAGCACTAGAATTCAGATACAAATTTATATAATTTACTATAATCTAGATCTAGTCATTTCTAGTCATCTATATCTTTACCGGCAATTTTTTATCTGGTGTCTAGATTATAGACTCCTAAATCTACATCTCAATAATTATAATTGTAGATCTAGATAATGATCACAGTATGTATTCAATCTGTAATCTGTGCCTTTTTTAACCAACTCTGAGCATGATTAAGATCAACTAACATTGTTTAACCCAGTCCTACAGATGATTCATAATGAATAAGCCTTCGACTGCTAGCCTCCTAGACATCTCACTTAAAGCTGCGCCTGTTGCGAACTGACTGCCGGTATTGGATGCACACACACAAACTGAACCATTATGATTCATTACTACACAAATAACCTAGCCCCATGCTCTATTTGGGTCTAGATTAGATCTAGGTCTACATCTAAAACTAATTTAAAAAAAAAAGAACATTTTAGCTTGAAAATCAATTCATTACAATCCAGTCTAGGCATGCAAATATTCCCGGCATTAGGCTAGTTATGACAACAACAAAGCAAGTTTATTTTTAGCCACCTACTTTTCCTAACACTAACAGCTGAACAAAACCGGGGTAGGCCAACGACCTACATTTCGAGTATTTTTTCCCGTGTCTTTCAGCACTCTAGATATCTAGACTGTAAAATGACTATATATTCTAATTCTATTATAGATCTATACTAATCTATAGAGAAGGCTATAGATCTAGGTCTGTATAACTGTATAGATCTAGTAGAGTCTATGATCTATTCTAGTCTTAGTCTATAGTACTTATACTACTGTATGTCTATTTGCATAACAACTAATCTAACATGTACTGTACAGCAGCTAGGAGGTCTAGTAAGACAAACTTGTAACATCTCTAGATAGACTCTAGAGATCTCTATATTTAGATTATAAATCTTGATACATCTATAGTCACTAGATCGATCTAGATCTATAAATGTATTATCATAATTATTATTTATTCATGGTAATGCAATAATAGTTAATAGCGATACAAACTTGGCATTTTGGCTTTACTCCCAGTAGCCAATCAGCTGTTGAGAGGAGACCTCGTCTATTTGCCTAACATGCGATTGAAAAGATCAATAATATTAGACTTGCCTAGATAGGTCTAGTGACCAATAAATGAGATCTTACCTATGTAATCCATATTTGATCAAACAGCATTACAGAAAAGTAACACTCAGTCTTATTCAAAGTAGAAAATAATCATTTATCATATCGTTTGATAATCCAAATCGTAGAATGGAAAAAAAAAACAATCCCATTTTAGGTCAAAACCTGTGTGTGTCAGAGTGAGACTGAACAATAACTTAAAATATCTTATAAGATTGTTACATTGTATTCGACGGCGAAGCGGACCATGATAAGAAGTAGATCTAGGATCTAGACCTACTTAAGATTAATAGATCGAACAATTATTAAACAGATCTACTTACTTGGTAATTATTATAGCTGGCGACAATCGTTGTACAGAACTTCATGTGTTCTCTGACCTACGTCCCAGCCATGACAAAAGGTTTCAGCTCGCTGAGTTGTGTGAGAATCGGCTAAGAATAGACCTGTCTGCTATGTTAACGCAAAGCGCCCTCTACTGGCACGCGCTCAGTCGTTAGTGATTTTTCCTGGCGTTTTCGTCTGCTCTCGTCTCAGTTTATTTCAGCAAATTGTATTTATTTATTTATTCACTTTAAAAAATGAATAAATATAGATCTAGACCTATAACGATCTTTTGTATTCATTTTTTTTACATAAATACCTTAAATAATAATATAAAAGTCTGTAGATCTAGCTAGAGTACAAATCTAGGTTAAGTCGTCATAGAGATATAGACAGAACGTTTATACATCTTGGAAATATTGTTGAAAGTCTAAGACTCCTGGAACTGTAGGCCTATGTAAACTTGCCTCCATCTGCCTGTTTGAACGAGCTTCTGTCTGGAAAAGAAGATGTAAATTATTACATCGATGGCTTGTATCCAAGGACGCTCAGATTAGAAGCGAGCCCAAAGGCCGAGCACACCAAGGAAAACCCCTCATGTTCCTTCTCTGTACAACATCCGCCGTGAAGATGTCCGCCATAAAAAAAAAACGGCCTCTTGAGGAACTGTGTGTGATTATTGACATATTTGTTGGGGCTTTCGTCCATCTTCGCTGGTGCAATGAACTTGATCATTAGGCACCCCAACGGTGCTTCCCTACAAACCCAATCGTCTCATCTAATGACCGTTTCTACACGAGCGCCACTGTGAGGCTTAGAAGCATTTCTTGGAGGCTTATATAGCCTATCTGGATCTGCAGTGGATCTAGATCAGAGGCGTAGGTAGCAGGTGCTGATGGTGCGGGCCACACGGGCATCAAGAAATGAGGGGCATCATAACTTAATCATAAGTTCTTTCTTAAATTAAATGTGAGCTGTAGACTAGCTTGAAACTATTTTCACTAGATTTGTTTAAATCTCTTCAGACAACGCCCTTTTACGTGTCCACTTACTTTCTGATGCACACGGTTCATGTTGTTATATTTAGATTTTATCTGGTTTTATCTAGACTAATCTAGATTTAGATTTTATAAATAACCATCTAGATTCTGGATCTAGATAATTGTCTTTAGTTTATTTTCATTTCACTATGTTTATTTTTTAATAACAACTAAATAATGACAATAAACAATTGAATTCAAATTCTTTTTTATTTATTTTTTTGTTGGCGTGTTTGTCCCCCTTCACTAACTAGTTCATTGTAATACTGTAATGTAAACCATATGGGCATTGGACAAGACTGATAAGTCTGGCAGGCGCGCAATGTGACTGCTAACACGGAGAAATTTTCATTTCTGGTTGAAATGGCTGACGGCAGGGATCAAAGAGTGTAACAAGGTTACAAGGATAGTTTGTGTGGAAACACACATTTAAAATCGTCCATCGAAGGAGCCCACCCAGGCAGGTATAAAGGCAGATTTCAATATTTTCAGAACGAATATAAAAACGAATGGAGAAAGAAGGTTGACAGATCCTCTGTGGCGCCCCAACGATCCAGCAGATCAAAGGATAGGTGAAAGTGAAGGTGAAGTTAGAAGTGAGTCTGGCCTAAATGATGTCATATAATGATTATCTAATTGACTGTTTTGTTTTGTATCTGATTGTTTTGTAAAGTGTCAATCTCTTATTCAAAGTCACCAGAACAAAAAAAAAACATTTCCATAAAAAAAAATCCTTTAGTTGTTTGCTTGTGTTTTACATGTTTCGGATGTTCCTTCAGAGTTGAAGATAGTTACTTCCTAGTCCAAACCTCCCCAGGACGACGGGGGATGGGAGCGGGCAGGGTTTGAACCCGGGACCATCGATAAATCCAAACGACAGTCCAGCGTGCAACCCGCTCGACCAGGCACTTTATGTTTATATAGAGCCACAGTGCGGTTCACGCCATAATATGAAACACTCCTTATTAATTGTTGTTTTAAATTATGTTATTAAATAATTTAAAAATAGACAATACCTCCTTTATAGCCTATAACTTATAGAAGCGATTTGTTTTTCTTGTAATAACTATAGATTATAATGAATGCTAGATTAAGAAAACAATGGAACATGTCTACTTCCCCATCCTCCCATGTTAACGTTCTGCTCTATAAGTTGCACTTGTCATTAATCTTCGAAGTCGAAGGCAAGCCTTATTATAAGTTACATAACAGTTTTTTTTGTAATACTATTTTTTTTAATGCTTTTCTTGATTTACACATATGGTAGTCATAATCTACCACTGGCCCTAAGCTCGTATTACTTTTTCTGACTAATGCAGAACGCTTTACGTCGAACATTCAGGGGCGGCCTTAGAAGGGGGCACTAATAGGCTACTGTAGTAGAGTGGGTTTTATTTTCGTTAAGCTCGGGCTATGTAGGCATCATGCCCACTGCACATTAGATCTATTAACTCAAGACTTCCTAACTGCTATAGGGGAACCCTAAACGGGGTCTTCTTAGTTCGTGCTGTAACCATTTGGGACCTCCATTGTCAATCTTCAGGGAGAAGGTTTGACTTCTTGTTCTCAATAGTTCCATTCTTTTTTTTTTTATTTTTTTTTTCACCAGCAGAAATATTTGTTTTGAGTCCTACACAGTTTCATGCACACAAATACACAATTAATCGCAAACTGTAAATGTCGTAGGTAAAGATGAAAGGACTAAAAATACCCAGTCTTACAATTATTTGACTATGTAAATCTATATAGATCTAGTCTCTGCATTGATGGGCCACTCCCATGGGGTTAAAAAAAAAGAAGACAAAACACACACACACAACAACAACAAAAACACATTCCAACATTTGTCACTTTAGTCATGTTTTAAATAGCTAGAAAGGTTAGTGAACTTACAGCCATTGCAGGTCATCAAGTGTGGGACATATAGATAGATCTAAGTGGCGCTACTTAGCAGTGGCGTAGCTAAGGTGGGGGAGGAGGAGGGGGGAGAATTCGAAAACACCCTCGACCCCCAATTGAGGGGGCCCCCAAACGAGTGGGTTTTTTTACATTGAATATTAATTATTACGCAAATTGCAGGGGCCCCAAAAGAGTTCAAACCCCCACCGGGCCCCCAAATGATGGAAAATTTCTAGCTACGCCCCTGCTACTTAGGGAACATGCACTTTCAAGCGAGGGATATAAACATAACACTGTTAAATCAGCCTAGATATAAAATTGTGTAGAGTAGGCCATATCATAAATACCTACATGATGACAATTTTGTAATTTTACTTCTTGAGGGCGACGGACGAATCGCATTATAATATATGCAGAGATTGTTTGCATAATACTAAACACCCAGATGTGACGTATTGCGCAAAACGTATCAACAATGTAACATATAGAAGTGTTCTATATTTTCCAGATTTTATATCTAATTGGTCTTCCTAGTTTGTTTTTTTTCAAAAGCATCAAAAAATAAAAATTCAATCAATGTGAATATGTGATCAATGTCATTCGAGAACTTGATTTTAATTTTACTCAGCGAGACAATCCTTCATTTTTTATTAATAAAAATATATATGATTATAAAAATAGCGCCCACGGACCACTATTGCCCTTGATTTAGATCTTATTGTTGGCCTCCTTCGGTCGTAGAAGACCATCTCGTACAACTCTTTTTCAAGTGACTGTAGCAGTGGCGTAGCTAGGGTGTGGGTGGGGATTCCAAATTTTAAAATCACCGGACAGTCCACTCTAAGTCAAATTCATTATACTAATTTGTACAAATATGACCTACATATGTCTAAACTACGTAATATTGAAATGCTTAGCATATTCAGAGGGGGCGCAGTGGCTCAGTGGTTAAGCGCTTGGCTTCCGAACCTGTGAGTCCTGGGTTCGAATCTCGGTGAAGACTGGGATTTTCGATTTCGGGATTTCAAGAGTCCACAGAACTCTAATGACCTTTAACCTCCTCTTCCCTATAGATCGCAAGGTCTAAAACGGAACTTTACTTTCTTACTAGCATTTACAGCCCTCCAAGATTAGAGCGAGTACGGTTATGTAAAAACGTGGAGTATTGTTCCGTGTAATTAAGTTTCGAAACTCCCTTAGTGTAAAAGAAAGATCAAAGAATTTTATCAGAGAAGTATCCAAGCCTTCGTGTTATTAAATATATAACATGATTGGTGGACTTCGAGTCCTCCTTCTTGTAGATTGTAACAAGCTCTCTTCCTCTCTAGTGGTTGACGTCACGATCTGTTCTTGTGATGTTGTTAGATGTCACTAGCTGTTAGGAGAGAAGTCTTGTGTTGCCGGGGATTGTATTTTGAAATATAATATTATTGAACAATGACGATCTAGGATTCAATAGAATAAATGCCTTCATAAAACAACTCAGGAACCTTTATTAAAACTCAACATAAGTACAGCTATGTACAGATATATCTCAATGAAACAAGAAGCTGAACAAAGACATATTCCTTTAAATTCTAGAACTACAAAATTACATGCGACTGAACTCAACAAAATATAGGCTCCAACTTAATTAATTCCAGTTCTCTGAGCGGAAGTTGTCGGCAGACTCGTTTTGAATTCATTCTCTCAACCAACCACATAGACGTCTCTATGTCATGTGACTGATGTTCCGACAAGCTAAAAATAACTCTAGTTTTTTTTTGTTGACCTTGCCTTTTGCAAAACAACATGTGTACGTGACATAGATCTACAAATCTCCATTTGTATTTGTTTAGTGACATCCATATATAGATGGTAGGAATGTCAGTTTTTTAGTTCCATGTAACCATTTAATCGATTTGAAACCTGAAAGGCAAAAGATGCGATCCTTTTAATAATACTTGATTTTACCCACGGACCACGCACGAAGTTTTAGTATGCTGATTTGTCAAATAATTTTTAACCGGCATGAAAATTTTCCTGTTTCTAACCAATTTAGTATTTTTTAATTTTTTTTTTTTGCTATTTCGCATACTGTATATGCTTGAGTATTAGCATCCGCATAAGGAATCATCATGCTCTGGCTATAATTTAAAAAAAATATAGAAATGGAAAAGTGGTTTGAGTGCTGGGACAAGTCCCAAAAAGCCTATGGAGTCTGGGAGCTCATGAGGGGCCATGACCGCAATGCACCGTGGTGGAGGCTGTCCAGGACTGAGCAAGCTATTATAGCACAATGCAGGACAGGCCACTGTCCTGTTGGCTCATACTTTTGACGGCTATGGCCATAACTTTGACTCACGGTGCCCCGCTGCGGGGAGGAAGAGGAAACCGTATGACTGCCCCAGACTTGCTGATCTGCTTGTCGACAGGTCTGGAAAACCAAAAAATTCTCGACTTGTATGGTGACATGTATGCTCTAGAGTCTAGACCAAAATATTTTGTTTAAGCTTTGGTCTATTTGTGAAGCTTTTGCGTCTTCATGAAAATTAGCAAATTTTGTAAGTATTGTACATAACAATGACCACATATTTCAACCTGCAATGTCAGCAATGAATTCGTTAATGTAGTGATTCGTAAAGCCACAAAAAAAAAAAAAACCAGCTTACATACTTCACATCAGGTGCTATTGTCGCGTTCGTTCAATGTCAGCGCCTGGACAAAAGGGTTTATTGCAAGATACAGAATAATTTGACCTTTGCCCATGTGGGCGTCTCGTGGCGTAAATATTGATTTGGTGATGCCGGGTTTTAAATATCTTGGGTAAAAGGTGGCACAGATACGGGTGGAGCTGGGTCGGTGGAGTCACCTGTGATACCGCGTCGCTGTCAAGAGAAAGATAATTGGCTAAGTCATTGCGTCACGACTGGTCAGCTCGCTTTGAAAAGTCATCCTTGACCGCCAGAAGTGTAGCAGAGGAACGAAACAATAGACCACGATTGTTTGGGCTTAGCCCGAGGACATATTTGAAAACTTTTGGGAAATCGCCAAGTCACAAGCTAATTAGGGAGAAAAAGAACGGGAAAAGAGAGAGGGGGGGGGGGTGGGAGTGAATGGTTGCGAGGGTGGGAACAAAATGGACAGGAAGAAAGTCCACGTGGCAGCTTTGACTTTGGCGCAACCGCCGTAAGAAACCAGCCGCAAGTAACAACTGAATGGATACACTTGCCATTTACAAAGGTAACGCCTAAACAATAAAAGCCAATACGAACAAAACCAATAGAGTGCTTGACTGAACGGCGTCCCTTAGATCCACATACAATTGCGTCAAAAGAACGCCTTTAAGCGACTCAAGAACATGACTCTATTTTCATTTTTAGCTTTAACCTTTGATTAGTTTCTTCTCAGTGACCTTGACATTTTTATTTTTTTTTAAATTTTATTTCAAAAGAAACTTCAAAAATAAACTTTCATCTACATGTTTCCCGCTTACATTCAGCCGGACGGTTTATCAGTTTGCAAATTGTTTCGTTAAAAACAATTTAAAAGAAAGCTATCTTCATACTTCAAAGTTTTGTATATGGCTTAACGTTTGTTAACCTATCTATAAATAATAGTTCAAAAAAAGTGTTATGAATGATGGTTGCCATGGTAAC
This sequence comes from Biomphalaria straminea, assembly GCA_021533235.1. Taxonomy (NCBI): domain Eukaryota; kingdom Metazoa; phylum Mollusca; class Gastropoda; family Planorbidae; genus Biomphalaria; species Biomphalaria straminea. Next base: position 23,188,899 of record JADKLZ010000728.1, read on the forward strand.
GGCGGCCATCTTGTTTATTGTATACCAAGTAAAACTCAGAATTTTGTAAAAACTATTGATCAAAATTACATGAAATTGAATTAAAACATAACAGATAAAGATCCTCTAATTTGCAACAATGATTGCATTAAAAATGTAAGTATGTTTAAATTTTTACAAATTTTTGAATTTTTAGTATATTTTTAACATAAAAAACAGTATAAATATTAATTAAAATAACTTTTAAAGAAAAAGTAAATAAAATTTTGAAAAAAAAAACTCATTTTACCAGTAAAGTAAATAATATCTTTAAGAAGTGTTTTAAATTTCATCGGAATATATCAAGTAGTTTAGGAGAAATTCTTAGTAAAGCACAGTGACATTTGTAAAAACTAACATTTTGAGAAAAATGAGTTTAAAGAATAGATTTTATATACAATTTTTCTCCTATGCCTTCATAACAATAGCATATGCATGTTTTAGGCACAGAGTTAAGCAATAAAAATGATTGTAATGTGATGAAAATTGATTGCTCTATTTAATTATGTTATTAGTTAAAAATCGATATCCTAGACCTAAAACTTGATTTTCTCTAGGGATACCTCCCCTCAAGCTGAGAGATATCTTTTTTTTTCTTTACGATACCTCTGTTCAGTCACTCCTACATGGAGGAACCTGGGTGGGTGGGCTCTACTGATTTTCCTAAATATTTAACAGTTGATGTATATCACACATAAAAAGAAAAACTAGCTCGATGGCCACACGGTTAAAACAGAGTTGAACAGCTAAACTTTTTCAAAGTTAAAATAAATAAATATAAATTTGGCTAGAGACTAAATCTAGGTCTAGAGTCTAGACCCTACATCGGTTTCGAAAGAAATATCGCGTTCTTGAAAAGACTATCTCGTTCTGGAGCTTTCGAATGTAAAGTTTATTTTTTTGATTTAAGAATTTAATGTTCAGGTAAATTTTGCGCATTGTCTTATAATTCTAGATCTAAATGCTTATCATTTGGAATATTAAAAGGTGTAGGCCTAGAAAATATGTAGGTCGCAGCTCTGACTGTGTAATCGCGTAAACTACAGCACTCCTCATTACTCTTTGGACTGGAAGCCAAGCCTTCTATATATACTTTAAATATTATAATTAAATTTTAAGTAAAGTAAAGTGTCCCCTTCAGACCTTGCAATCTAGGGGCAGATGATGTTAAGGTTATCTGTTTCTTTGGCCAGCGGTTAACGAGCAGGATGTCATGTGGCTAGCACAACGACCAACCGCCTTTACTTTCCCCAACTAACGTCAGGTACCCATTAGAGTTGGGTGGACTCAGGGGCGCCCTAAAAATCCCGAAATTCAAAATCCCAGTCTTCACCGGGATTCGAACCCAGGACCTCAGGTTCGGAAGCCAAGCGCTTAACCATTTAACCACCGCGCCCCCAAATTTAATTATTAATAAGTATATAAGATATACATAGGTCAATACTTGTGCTTGTATTTAAAAATAGGTAAGCTCCAGCCTCCTCCTGTTTCAAAACCCATCATCGGATATTTTCATATATAGCAGAAAGAACTAGCTTTTTGGTGTATCTGGCGTTGAAAATAAGGATGCATGGATAGGTAGTTCTTTTTAAAAGGTGTATGATTTAGCAGAATCATATATTCCAAGCTATTCTGTTTCTAGCACAGCATTATTTCAATATTACGGAAGCATCAGACGCTTACTATGTGACTACAGTACAATTTAAAGCTTTTTTTTTTAAAGGGAACACCCGGATATCATCATCTTCCCTTTGCGTTCCTCGTGGAACATAGGGCCTCAGTAAAAACACGCCACTCTTCACGGTTTCTTGCTAGTTTTTAATGGCTTCTGAGCTCGTTCCTGTCCTCTCGGCTTTGCCATGTTCTTTTTGGTCTTCCTCTACGTCTTGTGCCCTGGGGGGGGGGGGGGGTTCCACTCTAAGCTTTGTTGCTGGTATCTTTTCTAAGGGTGTGACCAATCCATCTCCACTTCCTCTCTAAGATCTGCACCTCTATATTTCTCTGTCCACACATCTCCCACAATTTTTGTGTTTTCTATTTTGTAGCACCCGGATAAAATTGTGCCTTTAAACAAAAAATCCTAGGCTGGTACATTTATTATATAACAAAATAACACGTAGAATTTAAAAAAAAAATTAGTTGGAAACATTGAGGGGTCCGCTTAGCGTCCTTGACCTTGTTTAGGTTATCTTGGCAATCTCCAAAAAAAGACAGCTAGCGTACCAGCAGTTTTGGGCACCCTCTCCGAGTTGTACTTCTACATTGACAATATTGTTGCCTAAAACTGCGACGCACACCCTCTCCGTGTTGTACTTATACATTGACAATATTGTTGCCTAAAACTGCGACGCACACCCTCTCCGTGTTGTACTTATACATTGACAATATTGTTGCCTAAAACTGCGACGCACACACAAATACACCCTACACTTTTCTGCTCTGCGACTGCACAATTAGCTAATGGGTAGCAACTGTTGTTTACGACCAAGACCATTTTTTTTTTCGACCAAGTCTTTGAGCGGAAGTCGTATAACGGCTGTATCGATCAGGCCAACACATCTGCTAATAGCTTTTCTTGTTTTATTCATCGGAAGTTATTTCGCGTGTAGGCCCGTCCTACATGGTGTGTATTCTGGGATGAGGGGGGGTGGAAGGGAAGATATGTAAATATTAAAGCCACATTAATTGTGAAAATAACGCCGTCAGAAAAAAAATGATATGGAAAGAAAGCTTACAGTTCGATGCTGTACATTAGAGAGTGTATTGAAGCTCTTCCAACTCGAAGTTAATCATAGTAATCTACTCTTTATTCACATTTTAATTTCTCTGCTCCGTTTTATATTCTTTGTGCAATAACATACAGTTAGAAAAAGAAGAGAGAGCCACATGGAGACACGTGGAAACGATGTAATGGTACCTATACTTAATGAAGAACGTAAGAGAATAAAAAGAGGAATAGTATAAGAGATTTTAAAAAATATATATATAGATAATAAACAATGTCAATGACATCATATTGAATGATCACCAATGAAATAAAATTTACATTAAAAAAAAGGGTATACAAAAAATCATGTGTAATTTTGTTTAATATGTAGTTTAACAATAATTCCGTTTGTAGCGGCTTTTGAAAGGGGAAAAGTTTTGTGTGGAATGTCTGTCCGTCCATCCGTCCGTCCCGTTTAGATCTCGTAAACTAGAAAAGATAGTGAAAATCTGACATCATAACATTTTAGACGATTCAAAGTTCTGATGTAACGGCTACTTTTATTGGTTAACAAGGTTAACGAGGGTATCATGTGGCCAGCACAACGACCAACCGCCTTTACGTTTCCCTAACTAATGTCAGGTACCCATTAGAGCTGGGTGGACTCAGAGGCGCCCTGAAGATCCCGAAATTGAAAATCCCAGTCTTCACCAAATTCGAACCCCTGTTCCCGATTCGGACGCCAAGCGCTTTAGGCTCAGCCACCGCGCCTCCTATAAGAAGAATGGATGGATGTATTTGTTAGTTAATGACAGTTATTAGTAGACTGAAGACGGAAGGGGGGAGGGACTGGACACCTGCAAAATAACGGGAATTAATAGAAAATATATTTAGCTCTCTTAGGTTTTGTATTACATTACTAAGATCAATACTAGAGAGAGACGAAGCTTTTAATGTGACATATTTATAGATCTTTAAGTAGCCCTTGTATTTATTTTCAGCATCAGAAAGACTATAGACGAATAGGATTTACAATAACACTGATATATATTTATTTATTTATTGATAAATATATATTAAAGTAAGTTCCCCTTTCAGACAGCGCTATCTATATGGCAGTTGGTGCAAAGGTCATCTGTGGCCCATGGTTAAACGAGGATGTCATGTGTTTAGTACAAAATCCAATCACCTTTACTTTTGCCCAACTAATTTCAGGTTCTTATAAAAATTGGGCGGACTCAAGAGTCGCCCTAAAGATTACGAAATAAAAATTCCAGCCTTTACAAGGATTCGAATTTTAATTATCTATTCATTTTTTTTTACTGAATGCAATGAAATGTTTTGAGTGATGTGCGGAAATTTTCGATGTAAGTGTGTTTAAAATAGCCAAATCTAATTTTAAGAAGATTTGATTTTTTTAAACACTATTCCTCTACTTCTAGCCAGCTTTTTGCTGATGAGCTTTCAACTTTTTTTTTTTTTGCAGATTGTGCCAAGGAAAAATAGTGTGCTGTTCTCTTCAGTTGTTCAGCACTGCTGTACAGAATGTTGGTTAGGTTGGACTGTATTGGTAGTAGGGTCTGCTTAAGGTGGATTTGGAAGGGGCATTCAAAAAGGATATGGTTTACGGTTTCATAAGAGTGGGCGTAATGTCTACAAGGGGGAGGGGGCGAAATTTATATTATTGAGATGGTAATTTAGCAGAAGTGTGTGTCCTGTCCTTCGTTGGAAGATTGTAGATTGCTCTTTGCGGGGGAGGAAGTTGATACTGTCCAGTTTGTTAGGCATGTTCATTTCTTTGTACATGATTCTGCTTGTGTTTCCTGTTGCCCATTGCTTGAGCCACTCCTCTTTGTGGTCAAATCTGAGTTTTCAATGTATGGCCAATTAGCTACTAATTTTCAGTCCCAAAGCTATACATAAACTGGTCGATTTCTGGGAAAGTCGTTAAAGCCGTTTTCGGAATACCCGACCAGTGTCCAGATTCCATCAAGTTTACAGGAAGAGTTATCAAGTTCCAAGCTATAGAAATTGTAAAAAGCTCAAATTTTTGTGCAACTTATGTAAATACCCGAGCAGTGTCCAGATTCCATCAAGTTTATAGGAAGAGTTATCAAGTTTCAAGTTATAGAAATTGTAAAAAAGCTCAAATTTGTGTGGACCTTATGTAAATACCCGACCAGTGTCCAGATTCCATCACGTTTACAGGAAGAGTTATCAAGTTCCAAGTTACAGAAATTGTAAAAAGCTCAAATTTGTGTGGACCTTATGTAAATACCCGACCAGTGTCCAGATTCCATCAAGTTTATAGGAAGAGTTATCAAGTTCCAAGTTATAGAAATTGTAAAAGCTCAAATTTGTGTGGACCTTATGTAAATACCCGACCAATGTCCAGATTCCATCACGTTTACAGGAAGAGTTATCAAGTTCCAAGTTACAGAAATTGTAAAAATCTCAAATTTTTGTGGAACTTATGTAACTCTTTTACTTGTATCAAACACCACGAGGATGAGGATGAACTGAGGGTGAGGGTGAAATCGGTTATTTTTAATTTAAACTACGCGTCTTAGCAGGCACTCTGTAACACTGCCGATTCCACGCGGACGGTATCGATGCCAAAATGAAAACTTCAAATAAAAATAAAAGTGTGCCACCGTGCGCAACGAAAGGGGGAGCAGTCAAAATCGATGCAGGGAATCGATCCGTCAAGATGACTCAGTAGTGTGTATGAAGGCTTCCCTTGACCAGGGTATCCTGCAGAAATCACGCATTTGCTTCCAGACGACAAGTTTCGCTAGCTTTCCCAACGCTTTCCCAACGCGCGCTTACAGAGGAACTCTCGACCTCCCTCCCTCCCTTTCTAACATCTCCCCCCCCCTCACAACCCCTTATTATTTTTCATGTCTCAATTTCAAGTAGCATTTAAAAACAACAACTTTTGAGACGACTTTACAACTGAGATTAACGAAATATGGGGGGGGGGAGGGCAGTTCCATGGGAAAAAATATCATTGGGGAAAAGGGGGACACTAAACACTGAGGTTACACTGTGCTCGCTCGTTGATTAAATTTCAACACATGTAGGAATGTGGCAAGCTGGGGGGGGGAGGTAGAGAGGGGGGTTGAAAGGAAAGAGTGGCCTTTTTTTTCCGCATGTGCTAACAGATGTCATTTTTTAACCTCTTCCTCCCCCCTCCCCCAAGCACTACCTAATCATTTGCTATTTTTAGAAAATTGAACACCTATGTTTTAGACATCGCAACGCAAAACGGCGTCTATCGATCTATTCAAAGCGTCTCTGTTGTTGGGTGAGCGCCCGTACGCGTGTCGGTATGCAAATGAGCGTGAACGTGCTAGGTTTCTTAAGATTGTTTTGGGTCTGCGGGGTGGAAGTTGGGAGGGGGACAGGAAGAGGGTCGTCGTGGGGAGGTGGAGAATGAATTTGTATTACAATTTATGGACGTAGATGACAAAGGACACTAAACTAAAAGAGAGGCCTATCCTATTGGCATAAAAGAGAGGCCTATCCTAT
>JADKLZ010000728.1:23195164-23219219 GCA_021533235.1 Biomphalaria straminea
TAAAAGAGAGGCCTATCCTATTGGCATAAAAGAGAGGCCTATCCTATTGGCATAAAAGAGAGGCATATCCTATTGGCATAAAAGAGAGAGGCCTATCCTATTGGCATAAAAGAGAGAGGCCTATCCTATTGGCATAAAAGAGAGAGGCCTATCCTATTGGCATAAAAGAGAGGCCTATCCTATTGGCATAAAAGAGAGGCCTATCCTACTGGCATAAAAGAGAGAGGCCTATCCTATTGACATAAGAGAGAGGCCTATCCTATTGGCTTAAAAGAGAGAGGCCTATCCTATTGGCATAAGAGAGAGGCCTATCCTATTGGCATAAGAGAGAGAGATACGTTTGTTATCTAAACCTTTTAGTAGGAACATTTGTTTTCCATGATGTTTGGAAATTTTTTTATTTTCCTCAGCATTTCCATATTCTTGCTTCTACACCAATTTTTTTTTTCAAGATCAGATTTTTTTTTATGTTTGTGAATCAATATCTTTATCATTATCTGCCTGTGAATGAATGTAAACAAATCACGAAATTCAAAATCCCAGTTTTCACCGAGATTCGATCCAAAGACCCCAGGTTCAGAAGCCAAGCGTTTAATCACTAAGCCACAGCACACTTCCCCCTCACACACACACATGCCCCGGATAGATAAAAGCTTACATAAAATCCTTAAGTCATAATATGTAAACAGGATTAAGCTCAAGATTAATACAATAAGTTAATGTTTTTAAAAGAAATAAACCCCGAATGGCATTAATTATTAAAAAAAATACAGGCCGTTAAAAAAAACACCAGACTAGCGTAGCCTATATACAGGGATACTTTTCACACAGCTGGAGGGAAAGAGAAATGAGCATGCCTCTAGCATATGTTATAGGTAGTTAGTTACATGACGCATGGTAGGCCATTGATACCATTTAACACTCTCTTGTCAATGAAATCTGTTTCAGTCTTACTGTAGCCATAGTAATGAGGGACAAGTCAATGATTTTTCTTTTCATGTTTCTTTTTTTAAGCGGACAGGGGAATACAATGTGATCCTTGCAATCAGACATTTTTAAAATTAATTGACTGACCTCATCTGGTTTTTTAATTTTCATAAAACACCATGGGAATACGCCATGGAAAGACTGATACAACTTTTTTTTTTTTTTTGGGGGGGGGGGGGGGGTTCAAATACAACGATATATATTCATTCTTCTATACAAAGGCTTTGTCAGTATTAGATAAGACAAAACATGTAGGTCACAGTGGAGTCTGTGTAGCCATATGAAATACTGCATTCTTCTTTTTTTTTTTTTTGGACAAGAGAGAAAGAGAAAGATAGAGATAGAGAAAGAGAGAAAAAGAGAGAGAGAGAGCAAGGGAGGGAAAGAGAGGGGGAAAAAGAGAGAAAAAGAGAGAAAGAGAAAGAAAAAAAAAGAGAAAGATAGATCATTTTAAAGTAAACGAAGTGGATGTCTTTATGTAATATAATATATTAATCATCGTCAATCTTATTCAATTCACCGCCCATTTCTTTTTTTCCCCTTTCAAATTACTACTAAGTCTCCCCCCCCCCCGTTTTTTTTTTCAAGCCAAATACTATATCTGTTACTATGCCCACCCAGCTTTCTTTTGTTCAAAATACATCAACAAATAGTTCTACTCCTGAATCTAAAGGATTTAGTAGCCAACAGAGAAACAACAGGTATAATACAAACATACGTTCAACGTACACACTTAAAATAATATGGTAAAAACATACATTTTATGTGACAAACATTATTATTGCATACGCTTTATATAAGAAATACCATTAAGATAATCGTGCTGACCCCAAAAACAACAACCAAAACTTCTTATTATTCCAGCATTCGCCTTTAGCTTCTAAACCACACCACTTGAAAACAAAACAATAATAACAACAATATACAATTACGTATACAATTTACTGCCTGGAAGCCGGCCAATCAAATAGCTTCTTAGAAAATTGACTCCCCTACTTGGGCGCAAAAGAAATACAAATGTGAGATCTCGAAAAGAAAAGAAACGAAAAAATGATGAACGTGCACTCAATGTTGCCCTAGCGGTTGAAATAATTGGCGGGTAATTGGGTGGAGTCTGCTGGAATTCGAATGCTAGAATTACCTAGCAGTTGACACAGGGGATATTCAACGTTTAAAATTGATCCGAGGCACGGGAAGATGTATACAAGGACTGGAGATAACAAAACGAGAGAAATTGAGAGAGGCTCAGAGAGGGACTAGTAAGAAAAGAGTAAAAAGAGTGAGGAATAATGAGAGACACATGGCTGCAGGGAACACTTTCGTAGATGCATCTCGAAGAAAAACACGTGAACCACTGTCATTGATGGATCACACAGAAAAAACTGTGAGCCACTGTCGTAGTAGGATCACACGGAAAAATCAGGGAACCAGTGTCGTTGATGGTTCTCACAGAAAAGCAAGGGAACCACTGTCCTTGATTAAGGACGAATAAAAGCATGGGAACCACTGCAGATGTAGAAAAGTAAAGTATACTTTAAAGACTTTATTTTCTAAAGGGCGTATGATGTAAAAGTTATCGAGGGTGTAGTGTGGCCAGCACATTTTCTCAACTAATGTCAAGTACCCATTACAGTTGGGTGGACTCAGGGACGTCTTTAAGATTCCGAAGCTCAAAATCCCAGTCTTCAGCAGGGATCTCTTGGAGTACACAGAAAAACCTGTGAACCACTCATCCTCATCATCATTCCTTTGAGTTTCTCACGGAACATAAGGCTTCAACAAAAACACGCCACTCTCCACGGTCCCTTGCTAGTCTTTGGATGGCGCCCCAGTTCTTTCCTGTCCTCTCGATTTCAATTAGTATACTCGGTTGCCAGTAGCGGCCTTAGGGGGTGGCAAGTGGGGCAACCGCCCCAGGCCCCGCGCCTGTGTGGGGCCCCGCGCCTGTGGGGAGCCCCCGATCGGAGATTATATTATCGCTAACTTTGAAAACCAAATCAGTTCTTATAAACATGGACTTGTTATTCAATATTTTCCCACTATCTTTATGATAACAATTACCATTTAAGCTGTTAACATACATTTTTGGTTTTAAAATATCGTTCAGTTTCGGTTAAGACAGCATCCAATGACCTGCCGATTCTAAGAGGCTATCATCGTTTAACAGTTAATTTTTTGAAAACCGTTGGGTCTGTGAAAGTGCAGGGACCATTGTAGCTCTTAAATCACACTTTGTTCTTATAGAACGTCCAATTGGCTTCAATTTGTAGAGTGAGAGAGGAGACATGATATTAGTAGTGCGCGACTGTTTTCTTTTTTATTTGCGATCGGGGGTTATTGAAGAAAAATTACAATACAGTGAATACAGTAATGTACTTAATCGGCCAATAGTAGGCCAACAGGCTACCTACGTCATGTTTTGTCATGTTTTGTAGCAAAATAAGGCCCACAGATCCACAGAGGCGGACATACTGTATTGTAATTGTTAGAGCGTTAGCGTGATATGGTACGGTATTTATCATGGGCGTCGCCAATGGAGATGGGAATTTAGTTACTGATTTTTTGCTTTTATTTATTTGAGGTGAGATTTTAATACTAAACCACCAATTGCCCCAGCGCAGCCAAGAGGGTCTTAGGTTTAAAACCCCTTCCAAGGGGGTTTACAGTTAAATCTAGGGACCTGCGAATCAGGAAATTTTTTTCGAATCGAATATCGAATCGAATATCAGAAAATATTCGAATTTCGAATCGAATTCGAATCGAATATTCTTGAAAAAACTTGACAACCAACAAGTGTAAAATAAAACTTCAAATTCAAAATTGTTATTATATTATATTTATTTAATACTGCAACACAAAAAGTTAGCAATAATAAAATTACAAGGCAGGCCTTTTTAAAAAGTAGATCTTTATTCATTTTGGCCCAAATCAAAGTTTCAGCATTATTTTCCGAGAGATTGTGACGATGGTCAGTAATAATTTGTACTCCAACTGAATTAACTCTTTCTGAAGAACAATTTGTTGCCAGAATTGCATGAGTTTGGCCAAAAGTGGAAAAATATTAATACTTTCTTTCCAAAACTGAAGAGGATCACTGTTTCGATCTACAACTGCTTGCTTTGATACAAACTGAATTCATCCTTAATTTGCTCAGAAATGGTGGAAATTTTGTTGATTCTGGTATCTCCTTGAGCATCATGCACTTTCTTGAACATTGAATCCATAAGGCTTCCTCTATTCCTGTCTTGAACAAGACTTTCACGTGGCAATTCATCAGAATTTTTGCCAATTTTGTTTTTTTGGAAATTATTCGAAGATTCGAAAATTTAAAAATAATTTCGAATCGAATTCGAATATTCTTTTTATATTCGAATTCGAATCGAATATCGAATATTCGCAGGTCCCTAGTTAAATCCCCCTCTTCTATAAACAAAAAAAAAATAAATTCTAAGACCATAGCTAATGAAGATTTAGATTTTAAAACCCCTCCGAAATTTACGTTACCACCCCCACCCCCGCTCTTCAATATAAAAAAAGCAAAGTACACACTCAAAATTCTATGAGAGTAGCCAAAAGGGGTTTTAAGTTTTAACCCCCCCTTCAGCGGGGTTTGAAGCTGAAAAATACTTCAACAAAAAAAAAATTACGCCCTCAAAATGCTATGAGCGTTGCCAAAAGGGGTTTTGAGTTTTAACCTCCCTTCATTGGGGTTTGAAGCTAAAAAAAAAAATAACTCTTCAATATATATAAAAATAGCAAATTGCTCACCCACCTCCTCCTGATGGCTTGTTTTTTAAAGTTTAAAACCCTCCACATGGTTTTGAGTTTAAAATCCCCATACAGAGGGTTTTGAGGTTGAAAACCCCCTCTTCAATTTTATTCTCAAGCAAACTACTGTCACCAAATTATATGAGCGTAGCTAAATGGGGTTTTGAATTCGTTAAAAAAAACAAAAAACCCAAAGAAATCTTTTAGTTGATGATTTTGAAGATAAAACCTTCCTTCTCGATATAAAATCTAAAGCTAAATACAGTCACCTAATTCCAAGAGCGTAGTTAAGAGATGTTACACATTTCTACCAGTGGCTGGGCTAAATAAAGGGCAGTGAATAGTCACTTGCCGAAATTGAAAAACACTAAATGTGGCTCCACAAAGATCCTATGCCGAACTGGGAGTCGACCCCTTAGTAAGCTGATAGAGCGTCGCATGAAGCTTGCGGGACATGTTCTCCGACAAAATGAACTACACGTACTAACGGTTGCGATGACATTAGGAGGAAAGCGCAAATAGGGAAATCTTGGCGCCACACTTTCATGGAGGACCTCAGAGTAGGTGGGAAGAAGCTTCAGACATTGCCAGTGACACATTTTTGTGGAAGTAGTTTGCCGCCCGATGCGCCGAACGTCGCGGGAGGATATAAATAAGTAAGAATAGAAAGATAAGATTTTGAAAAAATGCATTTTTTTGGCTTCCAATACCAGAAATAGTTCTTTGCGGAGGGGCTTCGCCCGCGCTTGGGGAACTCCCAGCTTGCATGCGGCCCGCTTGGCCACCTCAAAAATTATCAAAATAATATTAAACTATTAAATCAATCACCGTCCAAAAAAAAAAAAGAAAAACAAAACATATACAAAAAAAAACAAAAAAACACCGAATGGAAGGTTTTGAGGTCATACAATGTGAATGCGTGGTCATCGGCACCGTATTGGTTTCAAAATCAACCACCGCTGGAACCCTATATTGGAATAATTTATAATGGAACTCGCTGAACCTCCAAGAAAACATTTCACATCTTGCCTCTAATGCATTTGTGCGTAAAATTTATTATTTAATTAAAAAAAACTTATTTGGGAGCCTTTCTCAAGTGGGGGCTCGGGGGGAATCTTACAATTCTCCCCCCCCCCCCAACTAGCTAAGCCTCTGCATAGATTGAGAGCATACAATCGGATGACCATCAGAAAGTCAACCTTCCTTATTATTCAGGTCACTCGAACTCACCCCCACCTATTTAAAAAAAACAAACAACTCGGGCCGTCAGTTTAAACATTAGACATTAATTGCAAGCCATAGCAAATCATTTAGTTAAAGGGATTTTATGAAGGAGTGTATCGTTAAAGCTCCCGAAGTAATTTGTCCAGAGAAAGTTAAAGTATTCAAAGAAATAGCGTTAACTAGGAACACTGTGACAGATAGAATAAATGACATGTCAGTCAGCTCGCGTGAACAATTAAAGAACAAAATAGATGCAAAGCTACCTACGAAAATAAAAGAGACTAATGCTAATTTTCAAATTGCTCATTTTCAGTGCATCATTCTGCGCAAAGCAATTACTACAATTCCAACATGTCATAAGAAAACTGGTTTCAGTCACTATCAATTTTATTCGTGCCAGTGGCTTTACGTTTCAACGTTTCTGAATGACATTGGACACAATAGTTTAAATTGTCTCTACTGCGTGTGATCAAGTGAAGTGCTTTCAAGTAAAATTACGACTGTGGATAAACCAAATAAGAAGCAAACATCTTGTTCACTTCTCAACGTGTCAGGAACTAAAAAGATTAAATACGGCTACAACACTTGGTCAATATGTCTTACACCTGGAATCGTTAGTAGATGCTTCAAATGGCCGTTTTCATGACTTCGTTTCATACGAGCAAGAATTTTTGTTGTTTTTATCTCCATTTTCATTTGCTTCTGAAAATGCTACTGGTAATATGCAACTAGAGCTGATAGAATTGCAGTCAGATTTTTTGTTGAAAGCGAAGTGTATAGAAGTGGTGCGCCAAAATTTAGTTATTTACCTGAACGGTACATTGAATTGTGGAAATTCTAGCTAACTTTGCAAGTACTGATCTCTGTGAGCTGTTCTTTTCCATAATGAAAGCTACAAATCACCTCACCGTTCGAGATTATCTGATCAGAATTTGTCGTCAGTGATGGTAGTGTTAGTGGCAAACAAACTTCCACCCAATAAGTATAAACTTGTATCTTCGAATGATGTCAATCAACAGGACAAAGAGAAAATGCGTAATCATAGTAATTTTAATTACCAAATTCTACTACAAATTATGCAAACTAAGGCACTGGTATGCCATTAATTAATTATTGTATTCTACTGTATTTTTCTAAGCTACATAAAACTAGTAAGCTGTTTTGCAACTGATTTTCGGCTGCGGCCCCTCAGGCCAAAGTTAGTTTTTTGTGGCCCGTACACCTTAACGAGTTTGACATGCCTGCTATAAAGTGTTACTGTAATTAAAAGTGAATATTCATTGTTCTAAATCGCACTGCTCTTTTCTGTGTCTGCTTCAGCTTTTGTTACCCTCCAACTTTTTGTTTTATTTTATCAGACGATCAACAATCAATTATTTGGAGAGACTTCATATTGGACATTACTTAAATTGATATTAGCACTGTGCTGTCACCACACCCACTCCCATTTTGTTTTTTGGCTCAGAAATTCTTTTGTGTTCATGGTAGATAGAATGACTGCGACCTTTCAACCTGTGACGTACACAATAGAGGACATTCGTACCATACAATGTAATAGCGTAGAGCCAGAAGTGATAAATAAACTGAAAGGACGAAAAGGGGGTCAGGCGGTTGAAGGACGAATGACGCCGTAAAATGTTGTGACGACATTCACTGTTAACTTAAACTTAACTTCTATTCAGACTATTTCCTACAACCACTACAAGGTTCCATATGCTTGAGATGGAGACTCACACCCACCAACTAGAGGTAACACCTTTGATATAAAAAAAATCACTAAACATAGACACTTGAAATGTTAAATAGCAATAAAATATTAAAAAAACTAAATCATAGCTTGCATATTCATAAAGTAAGTAGGCATGGGCGTAGCCGGGAGGCGGGTTCAACCCCCCTCGAAATGATATCCCCCCCCTGGGGGGGGGGTCGGAATTTCATAAATGATTTTTTTTGCTTAGATTTGGTTAATTTTAGACGAGATTTCAATACTAAACCATCAGCGCAGCCCCCTACCATGCGGTTTTGCAGTTAAATCCCCCTCTTCTAACGACAATTTCGAAATTCCAAGAGCATAGCTAAGGGGGAGGGAGGAGGTGTCATTTTAACCCCCCACCCTCCGAAATTTTCAATAAAAACTCCTATGATGGGGTAGCCATGATGGTTTTTGTGTTTAATACCCCCCTCCAGCGGGGTTGGCCGCTAGAAACCACCTCTTTAATATAAAAAAGCAAATTACACACTCAAAATTCTATGAGCTCAACCAAAGGGTTTTAAGTTTTAACCCACCTTTAGCGGGTTTAAAGCAAAAAAAACAAAACTTCTTCAATATAAGGAAAGGAAATTACACACTTAACCCCCCACCCCACCCCTTCAGCGGGGCTTGAAGCTAAAAAATATCTCTTCAATTTAAAAAAAAAGCAAAGTACACACTAAAAATTTTATGAGCGACACCAAATGGGGTTTTGACTTTAAACTCCTCCCCAGCGGTATTTGAAGCTAAAATATACATCTTCAATATAAAAAAAGGTCAAATGAAATGCTATGAGCGTTGCCAAAGGGGTTTTTGAATTTTAACCCCCCTTTCAGCGGGATTTGATGCTAAAAAAAAACTTTTCTATCTAAAACAAGATTACAAAGAGAGTTTGTGTGATACACAAACTCAGAGGCGGCCCCCGTCGGAGTCGGATCCCTGTCAGATCCGCTTTGATCTCTCAACGGACGGACAGACAGACAGACAGACGGACAGACAGGCCACACAAAACTAATATACATCTTCCGTGCTTTGATCTCTCAACGTTAGCCTTGTAAAGCCGATGTTCAAGGCAATTGCCACACTTGTTCTATGAGTTGATTACTTTACGACAGTGTTTCTCAACCTGTGTGCCGCGGCACACTAGTGTGCCGCCGAAGATTTACAGGTGTGCCGCGGGAATTTCCAGAACGCCACACGTGTAGCGTTACACAAGTCAGCGTAATATTAAATTTTTATTTTACGTCGCGATGACATCCCCTCTTGCAAATATCAGTAATAGTAGTGGATCGCTCCATATTGATGGAAAGGGGTGTTAGCTATTCAGTTTATGGAATTTCCCACTAAATATATATATTATAATGACTCAAATGTAGGCCACCTTGAGCAGATGCACACCAGTTCATGAATTGACAAGGATAATAATTAGCGATGTGTGTCATGTACATTGATTAGATGTATGCTAATAATAACAAGTTATCACTAAACATTATTTATATTTTATATCCATGGAGAAATACGTTATTAAGAATGAAACTGTGAAAGCGTTAAATGAAAAGCAAGGAACCAAACGAAGGTACAAAGAAGATTACATCGGATATGGTTTCATATATTCGGGACCTGAAGATTCTCCATTGCCAATCTGTCTGATCTGCAATGCAACTCTATCAAATGAGGCGCTTGTTCCAAGCAAATTGAAGAGACACTTGGAAACAAATCATCCATCTGTAAAAGCCCAACTGAAGGAATACTTCGAAAACATCAGGGCTTAACAAAATAAACAAGCTAGGAAACTTAAAAATTACCTAAAGCTGCCAGAAAAGGATTGATTGCAAGTTATAAGGTTGCTCAGTTATTAGTAAAACGCAAGAAAGCACGCACAGAGACTGAATCTGTCATTATACCAGCTTTAGCAATAGTTGTTGAAACAATCCTAGGACCTGATGCCGCCGAAAAAATTAAACAAGTTCCTTTGTGAAATGATACCATCTCACGCAGAATAAAAGACTTATCGTCAGATTTACAAAGTCAAATCTGCGAACACTTCAACATGACTGACGATGAACTGTCTCTTCTGTGGTCTCTTCAAGTTGATGAATCCACTGATTTAGCGGCAAAGCCCAGCTGCTAGCTTTTATTCGGTTCATAAAGGATGAAAAATGTGTCAACGAATTCTTATTTTGCAAGGACTTAGCAACTACGACCAAAGGCGAAGATATCTTCAATGTGGTGAACGAAAACATTTTGTTCTTCTAACTACAGTGGGAAAACTGTGTCAGCGTTTGCACCGATGGCTGTCCTTCCATGCAGGGGAAACAGAAAAGGATTCGTCACTCTTGTTAGTCAAGAAAATCCAAATGTATTAGTTGTTCACTGCATGATCCACAGAGAAGCTCTTGCCTTCAAATCTTTACCAAAAGGTTTGATGTCTGTTCTGGATCAAGTGATTGAAGTTGCAAACTTCATCAAATCTCGACCACTTGCATCCCAACTTTTCTCTCAGCTCTGTGCAGCAATGGTTTCAGACTACAAATGCCTCCTGTATCAGGCTCTCCAGGGGAAAAGTATTAAAGCGTGTCATCCAACTCAAGGCTGAGCTGATTTCATTCTTGGAGGCTGAAAAAAAAGACTTTGGATTTTCTATTCATGACGAAATTTGGTGGGTTAAGGTCACATTTCTCTCTGATTTATTTGACAAATTAAATTCATTGAACTTAAGTCTTCAAGGACCATCGGAAACAATCATCACTGCATCCTCAAAACTTAAGTCATTTGGTGAAAAATTGTCTTTGTGGCAAAGTAAGATCTCGAAAGGAGTCATCGACTGCTTTCCTTCTTACAATGATTGTGCTTCAAACAAAGTAATTACCCCCGAAATTCTTGAGACTTTGACACACCTGCAGTCAGCATTGCAGCATTACTTTCCAACAATTGGAAGTAATGACTATGGATGGATCAGCTATCCATTTGGAAACTATGAAGCTACAAATCTTACAACTGAAGAAGAAGAGCAGCTCATTGATTTAAAAAACGATGTAGTTCTTAAGTCAAATTTTGCCGAGAAAAGCCTGGATAATTTTTGGATTTCAATCAACAAAAAATATCCAGCAATCAGTTTAAATGCAATCAAAATAATTCTTGGATTTTCATCTTCATGGTTTTCAGCACTGACTGAAATCAAGTCTAAGAAAAAAGAGAGACTTCTTTCAATAGATGATGGAATGCGAGTTTGTTTGTCGACTTTGGAGCCTCGGATAGATCTCATTTGCTCTCAAAAACAGGCACAACCTTCACATTAAAAGTAATGATTAAAAACTGGTAAATCTTTTTTTCTTTTTTTTTTAAAACAACTGTTGCTCTTCGTGGTGTGCCGCGAAATTTTTGTTTTTTTTTACTGTGCCGGCAGACTAAAAAGGTTGAGAAACACTGCTTTACGAGTAAATACTGGTATGTTACTCGTATGTTGGAACAAAAAAAATGTGAAAACATGTGCAGTATATTGGATTATTAATTGTCTTAAAGTAGGTTTCATTTATATTGCATACTAATTAGGTTTTTTCTCTTTAAATACTGTTTGCATAAAATATTTTTACAAATTAGATTTTGAGCTTTTAGAAAAAAAAAAAGTAGCCGTTGCATCAGAACTTTGAATGCTCTATATTATCGTGATGTCAGATTTTCATTTTCTCTTCTACTTTCTGAGCACTAAACGGGACGGACGGACAGACGGACAGACAGACAGACAGACAGACAGACGGACAGACAGGCCACACAAAACTAATAGCGTCTTTTCCCCTTTCGGGGGCCGCTAAAAAAGTAGTGTAGCAAAGCCAAGGGGGTTTTGAGTTTAAACCCCCTCCTCCAGAGAGTTTTTTTTTTTTAAGTTTAAACCCCCTACAGAGAGTTTTGAGGTTGAAAATATATTATTCTAAAGAAAACTAAAGTCACCAAATTTTATGAGCGTAGCTAAGAGAGTTTTGAATTTGTTAAAAAAAAAATGATTTTGACGATAAAACTTCCCTTTTCGATACAAAATCTATAGCAAACTAAGTCACTTAATTACAAGAGCGTAGTTAAGAGAGATAACACATTTCTACAAGTGGCTGGGCTCCATTAATAAAGTGCAGTGAATAGTCATCTGCCGAAATTGAAAAAGACAAAATGTGGCTCAGCAGGATGGCTAAGACAGATTTTAGGACTTAGAGATCGGGTCTAAATTAAAGAACTCTTGTGCCGAACTGTGTCGACCCCTTAGTAAGGTTGTGACAGAGCGTCGCATGAGGTTTGCAGGACAAACTGAATTAATGCGATGACATCCTAGTACAACTAGGAGGTCCTCAGAGCGGGTGGGAAGAGGATTCAGCAATTGCCAGTGATAGATTTTTGTGGAAACATCTTTCCGCAAAATGCGTCGAACGGCGAGGGAGGGTCTAAGTCAGTAAGAATAGCCCATAAGGTTTTTGAAATAACACTTTTTAGCGGCCCCCGAAAGGGGAAAAGACGCTATTAGTTTTGTGTGGCCTGTCTGTCCGTCTTTCTGTCTGTCTGTCTGTCCGTCCGTCCCGTTTAGTGCTCAGAAAGTAGAAGAAAAAATGAAAATCTGACATCACGATTATATAGATCATTCAAAGTTCTGATGCAACGGCTACTTTTTTTCTTCTAAAAGCTCAAAATCTAATTTTTAAAAATCACTTATTCAAGCAGTTTTTATAGAGAAAAACCTAATAAGTATGCATTATAAATGAAACCCAATTTAAGACAATTAATAATGTTATAAATTTCATTTAATTCACGTTTATGTATGCCCGGAATAATATATCATTTTCTATCTAAGGAACCAAACCAAAAAGAGGCAAAGTAAACAGGCCTAATGCCTAAGTATTGCTATGATGATAAGCCAAAATTTAATAGCGTAAATTCTGAGGTTTTCTTTATTAAAACTCCTCTTGCTTCTAAAGGGGAGACAATCATTTACCATATATATAGGGATTATTTAACACATTATGCAAACGGTTGTAGGTGTTATTACCAAAAATTTATTTATGTAGGCCAGAGAAATCGAATTTACGAATCGATTATATTACACCAGTCGGTCCAAATTCACATCTAACATAACTTTCACCTACACCTATCCTTTGATCTGCTAGACACATAGAGCACTACATAAGATCTGTCAACCTTCTATCTGCATTCATATCTATCATTTATCTTTGATATAATTTCATTCGGATGTTCTTTCTAAAATATTGAAACCTGCCTGGGTGGATCACTTCGGGGGCCGATTTTAAGTTTGTGTTTCCACACAAACTGTCTTTGTAACCTTGTTAATAGCAGGATAATGCATGTAGATACCTAAGAATATGTATTTTGTTGACTTTTAATACCTAAAATAGTGCTTGGCGGCGAGGCTTCGCCCCGCGATGGGGGAGCTCCCGCCGCTCCCGCAGACTGCCTAGACCCCCTTGCTGCCAAGTGCGGAGAGTCTACAATTTTTCCACTGACTCCAGGAAGAACATATTTTATGGCACAATAAACGCCTTCCGATAGAATGAACTGTCAGAATGTAATAAAGATTAATTATATACACACAAATACACACACATATATACATATATATGTCTTTTTATTCGGGGGGGGGGGGGGGGCCGGGGGGGGAATCCCCCTCCCAACACACACACACCGAAAAAAAAATCCTGGCTACGCCCATGTAAGTAGGTAAATTCCTCTTTCAGACGTTTTGGTCTATAGGGCAGATGATGTATAGGTCATCTGTTTCTTTGGCCTACGGTTGAAGAGGGTGTCATGTGGCCAGCACAACGACCAACCGCCTTTATTTTTCCCCAATTAATCTCAGGTAACCCATTATTGCTGGGTGGACTCATAGATCCCGAAATTAAAAACCCCAGTCTTCTCCAGGATTCGAACATATTCATAAACAAAACCTAATTTTTTAAAAAGTCTATAAAGGCATTCATCGTTTTCCTTTAGAGATTTTCATCTATGGTGGAAACTCTGTAAAAAAGCCAGCTTTTGGGCGTATCCAGTGTAGCGAATAAAGGAAGTCTTTTTGCTTATGTCAACTCACTCTTGTCTGTCTGTCTGTCTGTCTAGTGAAAAGTTTTGTTCACGTTACTTCACACTCTACCTTTATATTCTTGTCAAAAGAAAACAAAAAGTGTGACGGGAACATCCGCCATGTTTGACCTAGTTCTAAATCCAATCCACTAGATCAGTAAACTTAGGCCCGCGGGTCATATCCGGCTAGTTTCCCCATTTTTCATATCCCAGTCCGAGTTCTGTGACAACGTAACGTAAAGACTTATTAATTTTGATTGACTTTGAGGTACTGGAGTTGAGAAATAACTTTGGGTGGTCCGTTTAAAAAGTTAAATGTTATTTTTGTGTTTTATGCTGTGGTTTACCTGGTTTGAACGTGTGCCTGAGTCTGTTTTTGGAAAAGTTACTTTGGTTGGTCCATGTTTAGGACAGCTAAGCTACCATCAAACGACATTTTTTGTTCGTTCTTTGATTTTGATGATTTAAGGAAAAGAAAGTCGAAATAGAGAAAGTGAGTGAGTGTATGTGTGTGAGAGAGAGAGAGAGAGAGAGAGAAGGCAAAAGCAAAATAGAAGAACAGAGAGATAGAGAGAGAAAGAGGGAGAGAGAGAAAGTATGTGCGAGAAAGTAGATGAGGAAGTTATTGGTTGACTTAGCGAAAGAAAGAAATAGAGAGACAGTGTTTGTAAGATAGTATTGCTTATCAATTACAAGTTTAGGAAAAAAAAATCTTTGTTCACCATCACTTTCTTTTTAATGAGACATACAGCTTGGCTACCTGGTCACTCTCTGCATAGCCACCTACCCACTTGTAAGTTGGCCACATGGCCAATTTTAGCTCAGTCTCCTACAACTTTGCCATCTGGCCACTTTCAATAAGGTCACCTAGTCACTTTCTATCTGTCAAACTTTAACCTGGCCACCTTTTAGTTGCCTTGCCTAGTTCAACCTGGCCACCTAGCCACCACCAGCTGCCAGCCAGACCACTTTTTACATTGCTAAATGACAACTTTCAACCATGCCGCCACCTGGCCACTTCCCACCTAGCAATCTAGTCACTTTCAACATGGCCACTTCCCATCTTACCACTTTGTTTTTACCTGGCCATCTGGCCACTTCCAACCATACCAGCAGGCACTATTGTTACCTTACCCCATAGCCACTTTCATTATGATCACTTTCAACTTGGCCACTTTTAACTTGGCCACTTTCAACTTGGCCACTTTTAACTTGGCCACTTTCAACTTGGCCACTTTCAACTTGGCCACTTTCAACTTGGCCACATTCAACTTGGCCACTTTCAACTTGGCCACTTTCAACTTGGCCACTTTCAACTTGGCCATTTTCAACTTGGCCACTTTAAACTTGGCCACTTTCAACTTGGCCACATTCAACTTGGCCACTTTCAACTTGGCCACATTCAACTTGGCCACTTTCAACTTGGCCACTTTCAACTTGGCCATTTTCAACTTGGTCACTTTAAACTTGGCCACTTTTAACTTGGTCACTTTCAACTTGGCCACTTTCAACTTGGCCACTTTCAGACAACACGCCTATGAAAAAAAAAGCATGAACAGCGACAAAACAACATCAAACTGCTACATAAGCAAAATTTCAACACCAACCCAGAAATAATTACAGTTAGAACCGACACTCCACTACGCAATCACGCACACACACATACATCAACACACACACACACGCTCAATCTGCTACATTGGTTGGAAATACTTTCACTCCTCAGACGAACCTTCTACGCAGGTAATATTCAATAGATCACGCCCTGGGGCATAATTTGAAAAATATCTCCGTGTTTACTCTATTCAAAAGTTCTACGGCTGTTGCAACGAGCTATGTGCGAGAGGTCAAGATGTAAGTGTGGTGTGAAGGCCGAACTGGTGTTTGCAAATCTTAACGTGAATTAAGTACTTTCCATCAGAGGTGCCCAATTTATTCCACCATGGGG
This sequence comes from Biomphalaria straminea, assembly GCA_021533235.1. NCBI lineage: Eukaryota > Metazoa > Mollusca > Gastropoda > Planorbidae > Biomphalaria > Biomphalaria straminea. Next base: position 23,210,917 of record JADKLZ010000728.1, read on the forward strand.
GCCGTATAGGTTTCTTATGCTCGTGTCGTGAGCATCGTTACAGAAAAACGAAATCGTCGAGTCGAATTCAGAGCCCTCTGTGTCTAAAGGTGGCAGAAGTCTGACAGTCCGGGCACCGCGTCACGGGCTGAATATGTGGATCAATGCTTTACATGATTTGAGAATATCTTGAAGTGTTTACAAAAAAAATAACAAGAACAACAATGCAGATAAAAATAAAAATGTTGTTTACTTTGGTTATTATAAGATTTTTTTGACTTTTTTTTCCTTACAATTAATTAATAAATTACAATAATAAATTACAGATTTTATGGATAGAAGCAGGGGTGGACTGGCTTTATGTGTAAATGTTAAGTCCGGTAGTCCGAAACCAAATGGGCTGGTGGGCGAATGGGTCGTTTTCAATGATAGTAATGCTTGTAGAAGATTTTATAATATTCTTTTTTTAAAGGGCATATTGGGCCCTTACGTTTATAAAGGATTTTCTATAAATTTAAGTCAGTGGAGTAATATACATAGCGGAAAGTGGTTCGTTCAATCCGAGTTCATAACCTTGATATAGAACATATTTGTGAGCCGGACTGTATGCTAATGCCAGGGTCCGTTTTGACAGCCAGTCATTTGTTGTTGTTTTTTTTTTTTTAAATTCCTTTTTTTTTCATGCGTTTTGATTCTTGAGTTTCCAATCAAGATTTTTTTGGTCCATAGCATGAGAGTCAATGTTCGACAGTTTATCTGTCCAATAGTTTAATATTAATACCCTATGGTCGGTGAATTACCAAACTGAGGGTATATCTCTAACAAACTATAGCTACCCTGCTGGTTTGAGGAAGTTGTTTAAAATCTCAAAATAGACTTATCAGTCTTAAACCAGGATTTAAACTCGAGACACAAGGGTTAGCTGCCAAGTGCTAAAGAAATGTCTCATATTTGGGGAGAAAGGACTTTCGTGGCATGTTGCTGAAATATTGAAATATAAAAAAAAATTATTAGGGATTAGCACGATAGTCTTCTCTTTGTTGACACATGACATCCCTTATTTTAAAATTCGAAGAGACAAGTTTATAAAATACTAGCTGGATATGACCAGCGGCCTGCGGGCCTAAGTTTGGATATTGCTGATGTAGTGGATTTGATTCAGTCCTATGTCAAACAAGGCTTTCCCCTTAACATGTACAAGTAGGCCTACAATGTGAAAATGGGTTTACCCGTTTAGCCGACATATTGATATCTACTATAAAATACGGGTTTACCCGATTTGTTAAAGTTTCGTTCTTTAATAGAGATAAATTGAAGTATTTTTATTGTTTATTTTTAGGGCCTTCGGCTGTAGGCGGGACATTAACCATATACTACGGTCTCCGCTGTGATCAAAGGAACATTTATGCTAAGTTTTATTAAGATTGATCAAACGATTTTGATTTCTATGCGGCACATACACACACATTTTATATACATACATATATATAAATACATACATACATACCATACATACCATACTACCATACATACATACATACATACATACATACAGGGCCGGTCCTAGCAATTGCGGAGCCCTGTGCGAAACTGATTGCGAGAGGCCTAATTTGTGTGGGAATAAGAATTATAAGTGAAAATTAAAGATTTTGTATTTGACTTTGAATTTTATTCATTCTTAACTAAATAAAAAATTTCGATCTATACTTTACGAACCTTTTAACCAATGGCATATTTTTATGCCAGTGACTATAAAATTCAATAAACGTTTCGAGATACCGATTAAGGTAAAAGCTCGCCCGGACCGATTATTACATTATATTACATGAAAGCTGACAATGCCTTTTTCTTTTATAGGACGAAGGATTGGCGTTTTCCGCAATGAATGACACCCACAAAGGACAATTATGTCTATTTTTCTGGAGATTTTAATAAATTCAGGAGATTTCCAGGATTTTTACATTCGGAAATGTGGGCGCCTTTGAGTCTATCCAGCTTTAATGAGTACCTAACATTGGTTGGGGGAAAAGTAAAGGCGGCTGCTCGTTGTGCTGACCACATGACACCCTCGTCAATTTGTACATATATACATATGTACATACTCCTATATTCTATATGTTTGTAAAATGTTTTACATGTTTCGGATGTTCCTTCAGAGTTGAAGATAGTTACTTTCTAGTCCAAACCTCCCGCAGGACGACGGGGGATGGGAGCAGGCAGGGTTTGAACCCGGGACCATCGGTAAATCCAAACGACAGTCCAGCGTGCAAACCGCTCGACCAGGCAGCCATCCTATTTCTTATATATTAGATAGTAACATGGTAAAAGAAGAGATTTATGGAGAAATGTCGTGGCGATGTAATGTTATGTAAAGAAAAACATAGGAAATTTACAAGAGAAAAATTAGAAGAGATTTGGAAAGAAATTGGCAAACTAAATTATATCTATAAAACAAAAACCCGCTAATAACCGATGCTCTGTAGAAAAACACGATGAGACTCTTATATGGAATAAATATCAGATTAAGGCAGCGAAAAGAAATTTTAAAGAAAATTTCCCCTGTGATACTTTCATAAACATTGGACATATCCAAACGTTACATTTCCTGCTTGAGCGCGCTCGGGGCCACCTCCCGCCAAAACAAGTCGATAGTCTTACGAAACACTTCTGAACAGGTCCGAGTTCTTGACAACAGAAAGAAAAAAAAAAAGCTTTGTGCTATGTCTGGGGAGGGGAGAGAAACAAGTTAGAGAGAAAGCAAAAGGTCAAAGGGTGAAAGAAATAAGATTAAAACACGCACGCACACACACACATAAAATCAAAAGTATGATATATTTTTGAGACGGTATCGATCCACTGAACAATTTGTCTTTTGACCAAGTCATATTATTTATATATATAGCATAGAAGTCCTTCAGAGTGTTAAAGAGAAAAGTTACCTGGTACGATACATTCAGTCTTGAATGTTTTCAATACAGGACTACGTCGTTAAAATATATAAGTACTTCAACTATGTTAGATTAATTTCTTATAAGAAATAGTGTATGATAAACACAAAAACATTTCCTGTCCTCTCAGCAGGCTATATGGGCATTCGGTCAAATGCCCGGTGGGCCGGTACCCGAATGGACCTTTAGGGCCACATTGATGCCGCTATGTATTAAATTTTTAAAGGTTTTAAAATATTATCTTATAAAACAGCCCCCTATGTGTCGTGTTTAAAAAGTCTCTATACAGTGTAATCTAACTAATTTTCTGAAATAATGTAATAGCCTAAATCAGTAGACAGCGTTACTAGATCTAGTAGGTGTCATCCTTGGCAATTAAAAAGCAACATAAATTTACATAAGGCCTATACTTCCCATCATAAATATAGATCTATCTGGATGCATGTGTACCGTTAGCGAGGCTCAAACTAGACAGAATGATTCTGAAGTATAATATGCAATTTATGGGCCTGATTGTGTAGAAATGCCCGGGCCGATTTTGACACCCAGTCCGCCCCTGCCTCTCAGACCATACATTTCAAATCTTGACATGCAGCTTCAGAGGCGTAATGAGCATAACGTGCGCACGGGGTAAGAAAGTTTATTGCCCCCCCCCCCCCTTTTTTTCATTTTTTCCATGACCATCAAATAGAAATATAGGCTTATAAATCAAAAGTATTAAATAATAATAATATAGAAAAAATAACTTTAGAATGTATTACCTAACTACAATATTTTTTTGGGGCACCTCTCTGCGTGTGGCGCACCCATGAGAGTAGCGCCCAGGGCATCGTGTCCCTTTTTAGGCCCTTTTACCCCATTCTTTACGCCTCTGTGCAGCCTCCATAAAAATAAAATAAATACATACAAACATAAATTTATTATTTATTCGTATCACGTGTGGGGAGGGGGTGGCTGAACAGAGAAACACAGAGATGCAGATCTTAAAACGAAAGTGGAGATGGACTGGTAAAAAAAATAACTTATAAGAAAACAAAGCTTATATTGAGTGAAATTCCATCAATGATTTTGAATCATACAATTAATTTTTAAGAGATATCACCATAATCTCATTATCTGTCCCTTAAATTTCGTTCTCTGGGGTGCTGTGACAGTTCACCCAACCAAATCACCACCACTAATCCTGGTCAACAGCATATCTTAGCAGGATATCAAGAGAGAGACATGTCCATTCTTTTACGTTGTCCAGTCAGCTTTTCTTTGGATAACCCTTTCTTCGTCCTCCCTCCACTGTACCTTGTAGGATGACAGTGAGTTATGCCTTACAACATGATCGAACCAGCTCAGCTTTCGTTTCTTCACACTACTGTCATAGTGCTCTTTGCCAGCCAGATGTTGATTTCTAACAGTACAAACCCATTATATATATATATATCCTTTGCATGCTTGATTCGTCTGGACGAATGGTTTAGTGAGAACGTTTTTCTTTATCCCTCTGTAAATATTTTGTATCTAAATGCTTAGGCTATTGATTGGCTATTCTACCCCTTTGTCCCTCTCAAGCTCACAAAAGAGCGGGGAAAAAAACATGGGGAGGTCAAAGTAGCGCCCATGCAGCGTAACCGAAACAATCCAAACGCTAAATTGCTGGCCTGAGTGTCAAACCCCCGACTAAGGTGTTGACAGCCCAAGGCGCTTCCTCTATGACCCACCACGAACACCGCGACACAGCAGGCACAAAAATAAAAACTCTGGACATACAAGAAGTGAAAATAAGCCTCTGGAATACTTTGACGCAATCACTATGACGTCAGTGGGAAAATTCAAGGCGATGAGACTACACATGTAATTAGCTTTAAACAAGACACATTGTATTGTTTAGCTGTGAGTGTTTCTTCTCATTATCGTCTTCTGTATAGCCGACTACACACAAAAGCTTCTAGATCTATGCAGGGCCGGTCCTAACAATTGTGAAACGGTTTGCGCCGGGCCCAGTCTGGGTAGGGATAAGGATAATTTCAAAATTTAGATTTCGTATTGAAAAATACATTCGTCTTTGCAATAAATTTTTATTAAATGAAAGCTGACAATTCCGTTTTTTTTTTTTGGTGTAGGGCATTGCGCGTACGACTGGCACCCCAAAATGACACTTTTGTCTGTTTTTCAAAAGATTTTAAAAATTTAAGATTTCCAGGAGGCCGCGGAAACCCTATAATTATATATGTTATTATGGTAATCTATAATAATGTACACCTAGAATTAACGCGGGAGGGGGATAAAAAATGTCCATGTTTTTTTTTTTATTTATCATTCATTAGTTAATAAGAGAAAAGAAGAAAAAATCTATAAGTTGTATAAAATATTTTTTTCCCTTTTGTTTGTATTGTTTTTCTTGCTTTCATCTGACCAATCAGCTCAGAACAAAATCTAACTTTAATTAATATATACACAACTAACATTCTATTAAACTAAAAGAATAAATAAATTATAAATTATACAATGTTGCAATGCAGACACATCTATACCATGTAGTTATGTAGAATACACCTTATGTAAGCTGGCACTGGCAGCAGGACCAGATCTGAATCACACATACGATAGAAATAGATATGGAGCACCTAGTAAGGCAATTTTTCCTTTGCTTTTTCTTCAATGAGGTAAAAAAAAAAAACCAATGTAACCATTTCTGGAGGCCCCCAAACAAGCGGGCGCCCTGAGCTACAGCTTGTGTTGCCTATAGTCAAATCCAGCACTGGCCTGCAGAGAGTTGCATACTATTTATTTTTTATATTGATGTCACACAAAGTTTGAATTAAAACATTGCAAAGCATTACAAAACTTTGATTTGTATATGCTTAAGTTTACATACAAACAATCGCCCAACCATCATACATTGTGTCATGCGTTATACTGAAAACAACAGAAAGTTTGCTGAATACTTTAAAAAAAAATAAAGGCTGCTGTACAGGTGGAAACTGGAAGGGGGACATGCCAACCAGGATATAGGCCCTCTATCAATTGTATAAATATCCCAGAATAATATCGGTAAAACAATAAAGACTATCTTTCATTGGGCAGACCATCTTTCATTGTGCAGACCATCTTTCATTGGGCAGACCATCTTTTACTGGGCAGACCATCTTTCATTGGGCAGACCATCTTTCATTGCGCAGACCATCTTTCATTGCGCAGATAGATAGATCATCATGGAAGAAAAGAGAGGCGCTAATAGTGCAAAAAACACAAAAAAACAAAACAAAAAAAAACGACAAACAAAAAATGCAGGCCACCTAAATAAGAGGATGAATAGAATGACTTAATGCTGAACAGGCAGATCTACAGCAACTAGAAATTAGGGCATGGAGCCGAGATGCTCAGGAGAAATCTGAATGGAAACAATTTGATGCAATGTTCCAAAGCTCTCCATGGGCTGTAGCGCGTCTTGAATGGACATGTTTAAAGTTCTTTTCATACAAATATCAGTTGTTAAAAGAGCAAGAAAAAAAAACAACATCGTAATCAATGGAACAAGCTCTTATTATTTATTGTTTGTTTCATTTCATCTTGAAAAGTGATAAGATTTGTTTGTTTGTATTTTAATAATAAAAAAAAAGCTTTCTTGTCAACACTAACGCATCTACACACTCACACTCCACAGACATTCCAAGCACACGTAAACACACACACACAGTCTCCCGCCAGACTGTGACAAATAGACGCCATCTGGCGGGAGTATGAAGGGTGAAGACAACTCTATCCCAGTCCTATATTAGAACAATATCAACAGTCGGGAGTGACCTTTCCCTTCCAAGATACACTCATATCTAAACATGGAAGATCTGTTGAATAATACGCGCTATTTTTAGAACAAGTCATGGGAGCTGCCAACACATCGTCTAATTATTTTAAAGTAACACACACACACAGACGTAAAAGTACATCTTTGAAACCTTGCGATCAATGGGGGGCACATAATCTAAACGAGTAACGAGAAGGTCATGTGACCAACACAACGACCAACAACCTTTACATTCACAACGTTTGGAGGGTGCCCATTAGAATTGGGTTAACGCCACGATGGGATTCGAACTCTGGATCCTCTGTAAGCAGGACGGAGGCCAAGCGCTTACCCACTCATCCATCATGTCCATATACACACATACAGAGAGAAAGAGAGAGAGAGAGAGAGAAAGAGTAGATAGATAGATAGACAGACGGACAGGCAGACAGATAGATAGATAGATAGATAGATAGATAGATAAACAGACAGATAGATAGATAGACAAATATATAGATAGACAGACAAAAAGATAGATAGATAGATAGATAGATAGATAGATAGAAAGATAGATAGATAGATAGATAGATAGGTATATAGATTTCACCTGTTCGTTTAAAGACACTCGATAGGGTACATATAGTGAACGGGAGAAATCTTAAACAATTCATCTATTTGTTTCGCAATGAAAGCCTTACGTCATAGTGTCCAGATGTCCAGCAGTTCTTCAGGAAATAGTGGAGATTGTGGGGAGCGGGAAGCGAACCAAGGGGAATCATGTTGATATTTATTGCCAAATTCTCTGGGAGGCAACGAGCCAGTCCTTAAGTGTAACGATTTTTTTTGGTCGCGTTTGGGAATTTCCGAATGTAAGGCATTATTGACTCATAAGTTAAATAAATTAATGTTCAGCAAAATGTTTCGCGTCGTCTTTAAGTCTAGATTTAAAGGCCTAACGTTGGAATGTTATAAAGTGTTGTGAATTTATACATACGCATAACCAGGATTGGAAAATGGGGTGAATGTAATGTGGTACTAAATGTTCCATTGTTGTAACAAAGCTTATATTAACTCCCTCTGTCTATTGGCAGGGGCGTAGCTAGGAATTTTCCATCGTTTGAGGGCCTGGGGGGGGGGGGGGCTTGACCTCTTTGGAGGCCCCTGTATTTTGCGTAATATTCAATTTTTTAATGTAAAAAACACTTATTTGGGGGCCCCGTTATAGACCAATAGTTCGTAGCCACGGCACTGGTCGTGGTTAAAAAAACAACAACTGAGATCTAAGTCCATATGTATATAGTTTGTAAAATTTGAAGATGCTTCAACTTTGGACTGATTGGAACAGTTCTTTATACCATTTTCTCCTTGGTTATACAGCAAGAGTGATTTGGGATTTCTTCTGTAGTTCTCCCAAATGATGCTCCCAGTCGTGCTAGTAAAGTCTTCAAAATATCTTCAAGTGTCCAGTTAAAAAATTAATCACTTGCACGTAAATGGATGTATACTTTTTTTTTTAAATAGGTGAAAGTATCAGAAAGAGTGAACATTTTTAATGGACCTCATTCACCAATCGTAAATAAACACATTTAGCCACGTCA
>JADKLZ010000728.1:23237505-23248721 GCA_021533235.1 Biomphalaria straminea
TATAAGACCTATTGTAGCAATGTCTAAACCCTTTTGTAGCAATGAAAATACCAAGGCCTATTGAAGCAGTGAAAATATTAAGACCTATTGTAGCAATGACTATATCAAAGCCTATTGTAGCAATGACTATGTCAAAGCCTATTGTAGCAAGGCACATATAGAGTCCAACTTAAGGCTAGGCTGTTCTATAGTATGAAGTATGAATGTTTTACAGATTATTGTCATCCGCTGCCGATTCTTATCTATCTTATAGATTACAGCAGGGCCGGCCTTAAATAATTGGATAATAATAATTTATAATATAATAATTTTGGTGGCCCCAAATGATATGGAAAATGAAACAATAAACAGCGAAAAAATAAAAGTACACAATTTATTTCAAACCCAGGGACTCCAACATAACACAGGGCACAAGATTCACTATTTTTTTCTCTGATAATTTTTTTTTTGAGTCCTTATCAATCGGAGGCCCTAAGCAACTGCCTATTTTGCCTAAACCTATAAGGCTGGCCCTGATTACAGGCGTTACTTCAAAAGAGAAGATAATTACGTCCTACGCATTCCATATGTCAATTTAGTCACGAATGTTAATTAGTGACTTAAACTCCGCTAAGTCTTTGGTTTTTGTGTCTGATTCAGGCAGCCCATTCGAGGCTTTCAGCGGAGAGACGGGGTTAACTTGCAATAGCAGAAATGGGTTTAAGTCCCTGTGTTCAGTTGGTACATGAAGGATACATAGGCTGGAGGATTAGTCCCAATGCTGAGCACATAAACATTTCGTTACCAGTCGGTAATATACTGATGGCCGGATTTAGACTTAATAAGGCCCTAAACTGATAGAGATATAGGGCCACCTGAAAACAATTTTACCTTTATTCCTTCTTCAAAATATCCCTGAAACCATGTTTGGGGGCCTCAGGCAAGCCGAGCTCTAAGCTATAGCTATATTTTGCCTATAGGTAAGTCCAGCATTGCATATCCAACTTAAAGAGATTACTTTCGTTTTCTTAGTAATAATTATATAAGTAACACTTGTAGGCCTAGGTCAGATTGCAGAGTTTCAAGTCATCTACCTGTCAGCCAATCAACTGTCAGGTTATTAAGGGGAAAAAAAAAGAAACTGATCAACTAATGATTACTATGTTCACAAATACACACACGAGGATAACCTCATACAGTTAAAGTTGACACAACACAATACAACTTTCGCTCAACACAATCTAGCGTTTAAGCCCACACAGTAAAAAAAAAAAAATTACTCTATACAGTAAAATGATCACCCCACCCACTGAAACGATCACTTCATACAGTGTCGTGATTACCTCATACTGTATAATGTAAACAAAAGTAAAATGTTATGCCTGTGAAAAGTCCAATGAATTATTTGCACAATCACTCTTTTTATTTTCGTTTATTTTTTGCCCTTTTAGTTAATAGAACATTAACGAATTGTAGTGAAGTAGGTTTGACAGTTTGTTAATGATATACTAAACAATACAAGTTTTAAAAATGGTTTTCAAAGTACACACTTCAGTTCAAAAATATTTGTCCATCTTGCCTTTAGTTTGGTCAGATTTTGACACTAAATTAATGGGTAATGCGTTCTAGTGTCTTTGTCGCTCTTTAATAAACCCATTTCACCTGTCGTTTGTAAACAGTTTTCTCTTGTAAACAGAGGACCTGATAAAACACTTTTTTTTTTAAAGGATCTAAATCTAGATCTTGATGAACTCTGGTGGCGTTGCAATTAGTCGGATAGATTTGTCGGAGTGTTTTGATGGACCAGTTATGGTAAGCTTTTCGGGCAAAACTGCAGCATTTGATATTTTCAGCAGGAATATCAAAAAGCAATAGGAGATTTTCATACATGGCGGGAGAACTATAACTAGATTGCTTTTTGTCGTATCTGGTGTTCACTCATGTATTTGTAAATATATTCGAAATAATTCAGAACAGCACCGATCAAATGTAAATCGCTCAATTAGAACGTTTTTATAAAGTATGCTCACACTTTTCCTACCAGACTACATGTATTTCTGCAAATATGACTCTATAATTTGTGGACTCCAGCAGGTGTATTACAATGAACAGTGTATTTGGTCTTGAACTATGTACAACACCACCTCAATAACCTTCACCGCCCAACAGTATTATATGGTCTGGACGTGGATACGTTAACCTGTTTGTCTTGTGTGTTACTGTAAACGAAAGTATAATCTGAATAAAAAAAAAAGAATTAAAACTGGACATAACAATATATTTAAATAATAAAGCGGAAAGTGTCTATACATTTAATACAACATAACAGGACGTAGACCTAAGGCATAAAAGAACACTTGAAACGGTTGCATTTTTTTAAAGGTGAAAAGTAAATAGGTTTTTGAGGGTGAATTGGTGAAAGTACAATGTGGAAACACAAGCAATGTGAGGGACACCAGGCAAGAAAAACAAAAGTTGGAAACGTGTTGAGGGGTTTGGTTGGGTTTGAAACTACTCTACGTTAGTGAGTGAGTGAGTGTGTGTGTGTGACACCTATCTTTGTATATCTGGGTGCCGAGCGATTAATATTTCTTGGTTTATCCTTATACTTTTTAAAGCACCTGTTAACTTCTAAGTTCTTGTTTTTTTTTCAAATGTTTTTTTTTCTTTAATATAGATTGCACATAAAATAATAAAAAAATAATAATTAAACAAGATTACAAAGAGAGTTTGTGTGATACACAAACTCAGAGGCGGCCCCCGTCGGAGTCGGATCCCTGTCAGATCCGCTTTGATATCTCAACGGACGGACAGACAGACAGACAGACAGACAGACGGACAGACAGGCCACACAAAACTAATATACATCTTCCGTGCTTTGATCTCTCAACGTTAGCCTTGTAAAGCCGATGTTCAAGGCAACTGCCACACTTGTTTTATGAGTTGATTATTTTACGAGTAAATACTGGTATGTTACTCGTATGTTGGAACAAAAAAAAATGTGAATACATGTGCAGTATATTAGATTATTAATTGTCTTAAAGTAGGTTTCATTTATATTGCATACTAATTAGGTTTTTTCTCTTTAAATACTGTTTGCATAAAATATTTTTAAAAATTAGATTTTGAGCTTTTAGAAAAAAAAAGTAGCCGTTGCATCAGAACTTTGAATGCTCTATATTATCGTGATGTCAGATTTTCATTTTCTCTTCTACTTTCTGAGCACTAAACGGGACGGACGGACAGACGGACAGACAGACAGACAGACAGACAGACAGACAGACGGACAGACAGGCCACACAAAACTAATAGCGTCTTTTCCCCTTTCGGGGGCCGCTAAAAATGCTTTAAAAACATAGCTTATATTGAGATGATTGAGTGAAAGTTCATCATATGCACTTAGCTTCCGAACCTGGGGTCTTGTGTTTGAATCTCGATGAAGACCGAGATTTTGATTTTCAGCATTTTAAGTTAAAGTATAGGTTTTCAGTCGTTGTGCTGGCCACATGACACCCTGCTCGTTCAATTTTATCCAAAAAAACAACAACATCCTCTGCCCTATAGATCTTAAGGCCTGAAAGGGGAACGTTACTCTAGTTGTTAATTTGAATCAATCATGTAATTAATCTTAATAGATTCTAGAACATTCTAGACAGAGTCGTGGTGATCAAAATTTGCGCCCAGGGTAAGGTAACTCTTATTGACTCCCCACACACATTTCCAAGAACATCACATAGAAATAGAGGCTGCGTGTGGCGAATTCTCAGGGTGGCGCCCGTGGCATTGTTCCCCCTTTCTCTCTCTCTCTCTCTCTCTCTCAATACACCTTTGATTCTAGACTACCAATGATACTTTTGTGTGATTGAAAATGCACTTTCCATTGTTTTGTTTATCGCAAGTTTCATGCTTATAGAAGAGTGTTCGGTGTTCTTTGGTCTACCTAATCACTTCTATGGACAAGTTGGGGAGGGTGGCGAAGGGAGAAGGTTTCCATGCTGCCTTTTCAAACGCTATTTAAAAATTAAAAAAAACTTTCCTAGTCTGAATTCAATCTTGAGTTCTTCTATACATGAGAGATGAACTCCGAAATTAAAACCAGGGCTGGAAGGATCAGTCCTCCCGTAGAGCCCTGGTGAGAAACTCTGCTGTTTGGCGTAATGCCTTTAAGCCTCCATACAGGTTCAGTGAATCTGCAGACAAGGATTCCCGCAGCTCTTGGAGCTGTGGACACTCTTGCAAGAGATGCTCCACCGTTTCCACCGACTCTCCACAATGTCGATAACTGGCATCAAAATTGGTCCGGAACTGGGCAAAATATGCACCAATAGGACAGTGTCCCGTTCTACACTGCGCAATAAGGGACTGTTCCGACCGTTTTAGTCTCCACCATGGATCGTCGCGGTCCGGGCGGTGCAAATGCTGCCAGACTCCTCGGGTTTTGTTGGAGCCATCTCAGGATTTCAACCACTTGTCATGTACCCACTCTCGGATAATTGTCGTAGTTTGGTTAAACGTACTTGGGGCTTCGAAAGTGGGCACGGCCAGCGCACCCGCTTTTGCTAAAGAGTCTGCCGTTTCATTGCCCTCCCACGCCGCAGTATAAGGGCACCCATTGCATAAAGATGACAGCTCCAATAAATAGGCGGATGTTATTTGCGGCGCCTAATGCCTCTACTACCAAAGGTGACTTTCCCCCCAAGCCAGCCATGGCTTGGAGGCAGAAGCTAGAATCAGTGAATTCTTCTATACCAGTGTTGCCCGACCTTACTAGTCCTGTGGAAGTGCGGGCCACTTAAATTTTCATCACTCGTTTTGCGGGCCATATCAACAAAAATGAATTGAAATTAACCTGAAACTATTTGATTACAGTCCTGTAGATCATTTATTCGCGGGTAAAATCAAGGGTGCCGCCATATTTGTTATTATACTGTATATATGTTGTTGTTTTTTTTAAACAGCTACACAGTTCATTTTGAAACCAACACGTTGGCTTATTATCATGTTCCACAAGTAAAGATCCGTTTACTTTTTCTGGTACATTCCTAATTTATAAAAGTCATGGTACCAATCAATTCAAGCAAAAATGAGTGCTTCAATTTATGTAACCATAGACTATATAATGTAAAAATACATTTTTCACTTTTTTTGAAAAAAAAAATGGGTTGGTGGAGAATTTTTACACTTTCGGAGGGCCGTATGGAATCACTTCGCGGGCCGGATCTAGCCCGCGGGCAGTATTTTGAGCATCACTGTTCTATACGATGGAAGGTCGACGTCTTTAGCCACTGAGCTTTTCAAGTACGGTACTTACATCAAGCAAAAAAAGTTGATCCAAGGGGAATAACTCCATATTCATAGCAAATGTCTCCACACATATTACTTATTTCCCTTTTCAATATCAATCAAAATCAATCAATTACCAATATTTAATTGAATATTTATTAATAAAGCAATGAATGAGATTGTTTGTATAAAGCAATGAATGAGATTGTTTGTATAAAGCAATGAATGAGATTGTTTGTATAAATATTAGATGAGATTGCTTACCTAACGTATTAGTAACTCACTTGTCAAAAAGGTCTCAGAGAGTTTTTTTTTTTCCACCCTTAAAATAAAAAATACAATTGTCATTATATTTAAATGTTTTTTTTTTCAATGTTGATCTCCAGAAGCAATATCGCTCCTATTGAGTTGAGAGTTCATTACATTTAAGATCTAAAAAAGTTCCCCTTTCAGACCTTGTGGTCTATAGGGCAGATGATGTAAAGGTCATCTGATTCTGTGGCCCACGGTTAACGAGGGTGTCATGTGGCCAGCACAACGACCAACCGCCTTTACTTTTCCCCAACTAATGTCGGGTACCCATTAGAGCTGGGTGGACTCAAGGGCGCCCGAAAATCCCGAAATAAAAATCTCAGTCTTCACCAGGATTCGAACCCGGGACCTCCAGTACGGAAGCCAAGAGCTTTACCGCTCAGCCACCGCGCCCTCTTTTAAGATCTAAATATTTTTTAATTTTTAATATTCGTCGGTAAATGGGTCTAAAGTCAAAACCACGGTTAGGTTTAACTCTTTCTCTCCGTAATTATTTACCACATCCTGATGGAATCAACACTACCACCATCAGTTAGGAGAGAAAGAATACATGCAATCACGCTATTTCTCTCTTGGCAAATAATTTGCAAAGGGGAAGAAGCGAAGAAGAATATATATATATAATATCTTAGGACGCCTTAGGTAATACGTTGATTATATCCCTTTGCAATGAAAAACAACATAAACTTGTAGGCTAGATCTGATAATAGTTTTCTTACTTTCTGCTAGCTCTCAATATATTTAATAACAGATCATTATATTGTAGTGTATCCATTATAAATAGCGGTATTCATTTCATCTCGGCTAAGATAAATAAGCTGATAAAGGCTTGTATTGCAAGAGGCTTTCGCACCTGTCCTCACCATTTCTACCTCTTATAGTTTATTTGGAAAGCAGGCCAGAGCCCTTCAAGGGTGCCACTGGGATGGATGAGAAGTGTTGGTCGTTGTGTGTATGTATTGGTAACTTAACCGTTCAAAGAATTATTCAGCTGATGGTTGTGTGTCTTGTGCAGGCGTATTACTGATGGAGATTGCGAGTACAAGTACAAGCAGAAAGACCAAACTAAACAAATGTAAATAAACTTTTAATACAGAGGGACCATAGTCGAGTCTCTGTCGCTAATTAATATTGTCGCCTCGAGTCGAAGTCCCAATACCAACCCTAAATGCCAAGTCAACTGTAACGCTTCGCAAAGCTAAATACGTCTATTACATAAGACATCAAAGGATGGAAGGGCCTGCCATTGAAAGAGATTCTATCCAAGTCAAAAGACAGAGAGGGATGGAGAAAGACGGTCAATAGATCGTATTCGTACCCCAACGTGCGACGGTTCAACAGACTAAGGAATAGTTGAAGGTTAATTATTTTTGTCGTTAAAAGCTTAGATGTTTGTCTCTCTCTCTCTCTCTCTCTCTCTGACAAATAGTCAGACGATTAGCAGCCCAATTCAATAACAACCTTAACATTGATAAATTTACGTCCGTAGAGCATGTAAATTCAATAAGGACCTCTCCTTGAGAAAATTAACTAAAATGTAGTACAGTTGAAATTTTGTGAAAAAAAAAAGTTTCTGTCTTTTCCAAATGTAGAGAAAATGCTACAGATGGTTCTTTGTTCTCGATTCATTAACTATTGTGGTACCGGAAGCTCAAAATTGGAACCAGTGTCATCTGCCCATGTGGAGTGTCATCAGAGAATGCCGACCACGTCCTCCAAGACTGCGATCTTTACCAAGAGGCCCGTCTAAGACACTGGCCCCAAAACACCCCAATAGAAAGAAAACTCCCTGACTTGGAAACCACTGCGCAGTTCATCTCAGATATTGGTGTAGTGATCTGAACCCTCCAACATAACAATGAGAACGAAGAAGTAGAAAACTATTGTGGAGACGTCACGTCATCAATAAAAGCTAATCAAGGACTAATACAGTTGCAAATGAGAGACAAAGATCGATTATTTTCAACAACCTGACCTAGAATATTACATAATTCAGGTTTCATAAACTTGTCTTTCAATACACTTAATTAGATTGTAAAGTATACACTACAAAGTGCTACAAAGAGCAGGATGCCAGGATATCCGCTCTATTATCAGCAGCAGACGCCTTGGCTGGCTCGGCCACGTTTGCAGAATGCCAGTAGGTAGACTACCACAAGATATACAATATGGCGATCTTATTGAAGGCAGGAGAGCCGCTGGCCGCCCACTTTTACGGTATACAGATGTATGCAAACGTGACATGAAGCTATTTAAAATCGACACTAGCAGCTGGGAAAAAGAAGCACTGGATAGATCCACATGGAAAGAGAGCATAAGAGAAGGGTCTCGGATTGCAGATGCCATACACACCAGAGGCAGAAGGAAGGCTGAAAATGGAGCTCCGCCGGGTGTTTTTATATGTCCAACCTGCAACCGCAGCTGTGTGTCAAGGATTGGCCTCTTTAGCCTCACAAGACGTTGCAAAGGGAAAAGATCGTCTCACGAGACGTAAAATGCCACAAAAAAAAAAGAGTATACACTTTTAAAGCTTTTTAAAACTATAGTAGGCCTACACATCAATGAAGTGCATTTTATCAAAAACTTCAGAAAGATGGTAGGGACTTGGCGGACTGCCTGATGGAGCGGCGTTGTAAGGACGCTTGTAATTACAGAGAGGCCCGTAATAAAGTAAAAGATTTCTTCTAATATGTATATACGCCTAGCAAAAAAAAAAACAAAAAACAAAAAACATCCTTTTGTTACCATGGCAACCAAATCCTTTAGTAGAATTGATCTGGTGTAAAAATTTCACACGTTACGTTTGGGTAAAACTAGTGTGAATGTTTCTTTTGTCTCTAAAGTTAATTTTTTTAAATGCAAAAATTGTAAGACAAAGTTCTTCATACATAATAAACATTATTATTAACTGTACACCGTTGACCAGAAAGCTTCAGACCCTCATTTCGTCTTACAGACTTCGTTATATTGTGAACATGCTTGGATCATAAAGTAGCTGACAAGGCAAAATAAAAAGCTTATATTTAGTGTACTTGTATCGATTAGTTTGGATCAGTCATGTAATTAAGTTTGTAATAAATCTAGACCAACTGATCTGTGCTAGATCTATATAATAATATTGTTACCAATTAGTCTAATTTAGCGCTGTTTCATGCTTTCTCAAAACCTTCAAGATCCTACCACTTAAAAAGCAAAAGCATTTAAAAAAAGGGGGGGGGGAGCGACCTGAAATCGGACTCTTGGCTCACGCCTCCTTGGGACGACGTGTTAACCACTCTGCTAGTGAGGTGCTTATGATTAGAGAAGACCATAGTTGTATAGTTACACATTTTTTGCTTAAATTTAGAGCCGCGACCCATACAGAGGACTAATTGAGCTACAGTCATGTATAATTTCTTGCCCTTGTTCGAGATGCCAAACTAATAATGTTTTTATAGAACAGTGAGATTAAACTGCAAAGCACCCCAGGAGTTTAAAACCCCTTTGGCTGTGCTGGGCAAGTCATGGTTTAATATTAAAATCTCACCTAAAATAAACAAATCAAAGCAAAAAACAGTCACTATATTGAGACCTCTACCTGCGGGGATAGGATTTCATTTCGGGAGAGGGGGGGTTGAAACCCCCAAGCCCCCCCCCGGCTACGCCCATGATTGTGAGGACACAAACGAAAGGATGCCCATGATTGTGAGGACACAAACGAAAGGATGCCCATGATCATATGGCTGCAGTGGGCAGGAGAGTATGCCAGGGACGGTTTTAAGACCAAGTCAGCTGCTAGAGGGGACTGGAAGAAATGTATATTGGCCCTGTGCTTGACACCTGAGCTCAGAGTATCGATTGAACATTTTTTTAGGATAGCCGGGTGCCATATATGGTCAATAAGTGGAAGCAGTGGTCTTGATCCACTTTAGTAAAAAAAAAAGATCATTTTAGTAAACACAGATCACTTCTCAAATTAATTGAGTCAAACCCTATGGCCTCTACAGGATTAGAAAATAACTGTCATAATTAGGATTGAGACAAAACAAGATTTAAATAATTTAACTTTGTTTATTTCAAATGTAATACTTTAGAAACAGAAACTATACATTTATTCATTTCAGTCTTATAGACTACGTCACAAACTTGGATTGCAATGACGTCACAAGTGGTGACCTCTCAGAGGTCAAAGGTTTTATGGAAGAAACAATATATTTATACATGTAACATCGGGTTCCATTACAATGAGTGAATTGATAAGGATAAGATGATTCAGCGAAAGATGTGAACAGGTCAGTCGAAGAATGATGTCAACAGGTCAGTCGAAGAATGATGTCAACAGGTCAATCGAAGAATGATGTCAACAGGTCAGTCGAAGAATGATGTCAACAGGTCAGTCGAAGAATGATTTGGTTTGGTTTTAGTTTTAGGCACATCGGCACAGTATAGGCCATGTCGTGCCCGCAGTCCATTAAGGACTACTCTCCCTCTATAAAAACAGGGGCCAAGGTCCATATAATTAACTCCTTAAAATCAAGGTCTATTTACAATTAAAATAGTACAGTTAAAAATTTAAATATTTGATAAAAATGTAGTGTAAATAGTATGTAACTAGAGTCTCACAAATCAGATCCTAGTAGACAACCCCACCTCCCGGATAAAGCCCAGTATCTTCCCAGGGTCGACACTATCGAACAGTGTTTGTAAGTCAATGGCACCAATGTATTTTTCCCTGACATCCTGGTATCTGGGGCAGCCAATAAGGATATGTTCCACAGTGAGGCGAGAATCACAACGCTCACAAAGTGGGGGCTCCTCTTTCTTCAACACAAAAGAGTGTGTGATGTAGGTGTGGCCAATCCTAAGTCTAGACATGGTCGTGCTACCACGCCTTGTCAGACCCTTAGATGTGGGCCGCCACCGTACATCCGCCACAATCTGCCTGAGTTTGTTGTGATTCTCAGCCTCCCATCGGTTTTGCCACTCTTGATAGGTGGCAGTGGCAATACTTTGTCTCAGGTCCGAGTAGGGAATTTGGGTTCCTGACACTGTTTGGTTTAAGGCTTTCTTTGCTTCTCTGTCTGCGGCTTCGTTTCCCTCTATGCCTACATGGGAGGGGACCCAGATGAAGGTGACATCCCTATGGCTGGCTGCTATTTGGTCCAACAGCTTTAGACACTTGTATACCAATGGAATGTCAGTCTTCATCCGCCCCAAAGCTTGCAATGCAGATTTGGAGTCGGAGCAGATTATAAATTTCCTCCTTTCTGATGCTTTAACGGCCGTAAGTGCAAGCGACAGTGCATGCAATTCGGCCGTAAAGATGGAGCATCCATCAGGGAGTCTACGGGAGATTGTTTTGCTCCGAAAGGAGCAGGCACACGCGACCTTTCCATCCATTTTGGATCCGTCAGTGTAGATGGTGCCACAATCTCCGTAGCTCTCCTGCAGTTCCCTAAAGTGGACTTGCAATAGGGTTGGGTCTGTGTTTTGTTTTGGAAAATTTAGGAGGGACAAATTTAATTTGGGTCTACTAGTTAGCCAAGGAGGGGTTTGTGGGGTTTGTATTTTATAAATTTGGTCAATGGATGGGGTTAAATTTTGGATGGATTCTCTCATTCGAAGGCCTAACGGCTGTATGACGTTAGGCCTTCGAATGTATA
>JADKLZ010000728.1:23254164-23264563 GCA_021533235.1 Biomphalaria straminea
TTTTGGGGATTGTAACAGCCTTTTGGGGATTGTAACAGCCTTTTGGGCTGGTTCATTTAAAGTTTTAAAATTTACCTATCCTTGGATCTCTGTTGGTCAATAAATTGTGACTGCCGGATGCCTGTCCTTGTGCCCCTCCTTGTGCCCCTCCTTGTGCCCCTCCTTCTGCTCCTCCTTCAGCTCCTCCTTCTGCTCCTCCTTCTCCTCCTCCTGCTCCATCAGATCCTCCTCCTCGTGACCCCTTTTCTGCCTCTTCGGACACGTGTTCAACCTTTTTTCCCTCAATATTTGGCAGTTGTGGGTATGGAGATAGACTGGACTTGGACTTAAGAGATGGACTGGACTTGGGAGAATCTGTAATGGAAATAGAAACGAGAAAAAAAAATAAAGATCAGTTTTTTTCCTCATAGATAATTTTTGTTTCAGTTTACACACTACTTACATTTTAGATAACGTGTTTGTACTGTAAGTAATCTTATCTTATCTTATACAATGCAGACATTACTTCAAAAAAGATGATTTACGTCCTACGCGTCATGCATTCAGTCATGCATATTAAACAATGACTTAAATTCTGCCAAGTCACTGGTTTTCCTGGCTAGCTCAGGCAATCCATTCCATGCTCTAATAGCGCTAGGGTAGAAGGAGCTTTTGTACAAATTTGTCCTAGCATATGGGACGAGGAATGTGCCTAATCAATGAGCTTTAGCCATTGAGTTCTTTATGTAGAATGTAGAACAAGTGTTAGTTAAAATATGCG
The DNA here is from genome assembly GCA_021533235.1 of Biomphalaria straminea. NCBI lineage: Eukaryota > Metazoa > Mollusca > Gastropoda > Planorbidae > Biomphalaria > Biomphalaria straminea. The sequence continues at coordinate 23,254,925 of JADKLZ010000728.1, forward strand.
TAGAAAAACATTTCAGTACCAATTAACAATGACATATTTAACAGTGAAATAATAGTCAAGCTAGGTCTGTATTTGAAGGTAAAACATATCCCTATATAGAATTGTTTTGATTTTTAAACTGAAGGTTGTATGGTTTACATGTAAGGAACTATCTCGTGTCTTATTACTTGTTACCTAGTCTAAAAGGGTTTCTTGTCGGAGACATTTTGACCGGGCTGACAGGGTTTCTTGTCGGAGACATTTTGATTGGGCTGACAGGGTTTCTTGTCGGAGACATTTTGACCGGGCTGACAGGGTTTCTTGTCGGAGACATTTTGATTGGGCTGACAGGGTTTCTTGTCGGAGACATTTTGATTGGGCTGACAGGGTTTCTTGTCGGAGACATTTTGATTGGGCTGACAGGGTTTCTTGTCGGAGACATTTTGACCGGGCTGACAGGGTTTTTTGTCGGAGACATTTTGATTGGGCTGACAGGGTTTCTTGGCGGAGACCTTTTGACCGGGCTGACAGCTCGAAGGGCTCGTATCACTCGGCAGTGTCCACTTTTGACCACGTAGATCCAGGTGGAAGTGTTGCTATCTTTACAAAGTAGCACTCCGCGTCTGTGAAGAAAATAAAAAAAAAAAACTAAAAAAAAAAAACAAAACAAAGCCTCATCTAAAGAAAGAACCGCCAATAAGAGCAATTCATCTCGCGGTAGTAGGGTTTGGCTCCCTTTCTGGTTTATACAACAAAATTAATTACTACTTGATTGAAATGATACCCTAGTTCTGTGGGTCACAGGATGACATTTACATCATCTGCCCCATATATCTCAAGGTCTGAAAGGGAACTTTATTTACTAATTGATAAAATAATTTGTTAATGTTTTGATTACCTCGCATAATTGTCCTCGACTATGAATAATTTTGCAAAATTTTAACTTTGAAAGATTTGAAAGAAGAAAAAACGTGTCAAGGAGAATAAACTCTTATATACATAGATATAAGTAGCATTTATTTCCCTTATTTCGATTTCAAAATAAAAAAAAATGGATTACCAATAATTTACTGATTGGTTAATTTCTAAAATTGATTCATGCTTTGTCAGGTACAATGGATAATTGTGCAAAGTTCACTTGATTAGAGAATGGAAAGTGTCAGAAAAAAACATGTTCAAACTTTGCATTGAAGACAGTTGAGTTTATATATGATTTGTAAAAAAAAGTAAGGCAATAATCAATATCAAAATACTTGAACAAGGGCATGTAAAATAAATAATGTCTTCCACCTCCGATGCCTAAGGCGGATCTTTAAAATAAGGTGGCAAGATAAGATAACCAATGAGGAAGTGTTACGAAGAGCAGGGTGCCAGGACATCCGCTCTGTTATCAGCAGCAGACGCCTTCGCTGGCTTGGCCACGTTCATAGAATTCCAGAACGTCGACTTCATTTAGACATCCTGTATGGCGATCTAATAGAAGGCAGGAGAGCCGCTGGTCGCCCACTTTTACGGTATACATATGTATGCAAACGCGACATGAAGCTCTTCAAAATCGACACTAGCAGCTGTGAAAAAGTAGCACTGGATAGATACACATGGAGAGAGAGAGAGAGAGAGAGCATAACAGAAGGGTCTCGGATTACAGATGCCATACACGACAGAAGCAGAAAGAAGGGTGAAAATGCAACGGCGCCTGGTGATTACATATGCCCAACCTGTGACCGCAGCTGTGTATCAAGGATTGGCCTCTCTAGTCACACAAGAAGTTGCAAAGGGAAAAGATTGTATCTCCGGACGTAAAATGCCACAGAAAATAAATAATATAACTCAAACTAAGTTTTTAAGAAGCTTTCCAGAGTCTCTGTGTTCCCTTGACCTTACCTTACGTACGTGAACAGAAGAGCTGAGGGATCGTCCAGAGGCAGCACGTGTATGGGCCAATCTCGGAGAATGGGCAGAGTCCTCAAGAAGCTCACGTGCTCTGGCTCCACCCCTTCCTTCACGGGCATGAAGATGTTAATGAAATCATCGCGGCCAACAGCCAATAGCTCCACGTCATCTTTGCAGGTGACGGTGGCAGAGCGGCGTGACTTGTGCATCAGCGCCAACTCCTGAGGACATTTGGAGGTTTGTGAGATTAGAGAAAAGACATTACATAATGATATGACTCAAGCGTCATAGAGGGAGAGAGAGAGGGAGGGAGAGAGAGAGGGAGAGAGAGAGAGAGGGAGGGAGGGAGAGAGAGAGGGAGAGAGAGAGGGAGAGAGAGAGGTAGAGAGAGAGGGAGAGAGAGAGAGAGGGAGAGAGAGAGAGGGAGAGAGAGAGAGGGAGAGAGAGAGAGGGAGAGAGAGAGAGGGAGAGAGAGAGAGGGAGAGAGAGAGAGAGGGAGAGAGAGAGAGAGGGAGAGATAGATAGAGATATGTAATATATAAACAATAAAAGTTTAAAGCAAGAGCTAACGAAAATTATCTAACGATACAAAACAGACGCCATCAGTTGGTGACATTTGGTCAGGAGGCTATCCTTATAAATGCTTATTCTGTAACCTAGCCCGTAACTTCACTCCTCGGCCTTGTATCTCTTAAGAGGATCTCTATTAACATCTCAATTACAATGTTATACAAATAGGCTTTTTGATTTTTGAAAAACAAACGTTGAAGTGTTGGGGAGGTTTGAACTTAAACAGCCATATGCTTACCCCAAAACTTTTACCTCTGCCAAGGAATGCTGCCGTTCTAGGAACCTGTTCTCCTGTTTGCTTGTCTGATTCTAGAACCACCACCGCGGCTGGGGAAGAAATGCCAAGAACATTAAGATTGTAGAAGTTTTCAGATAAACCGATGTACAGAAAAGATTTCCTTAAATGTAGACTTAAAGTGAAATGAAATGCTTTCCTGAGGCACATGAAATGTAATACTTTCTTTTAGGAGGATGGATTGTAATACTTTCTTTTAGGCGGATGAAATGTAATACTTTCATTTAGAAATGCAATACTTTCTTTTGGGCATTTCTTTTAGGCAGATGAAATTTAATAATACTTTCTTTTGGGCATTTCTTTTAGTCAGATGAAATTTAATACTTTCCTTTGGGCTTTTCTTTTAGGCAGATGAAATTTAATACTTTCTTTTAGGCATTTCTTTTAGGCAGATGAAATTTAATACTTTCTTTTGGGCTTTTCTTTTAGTTAGATGAAATTTAATACTTTCTTTAGGCGGTTGAAATGTAATACTTTCTTTAGGTGGTAGAAATGTAATACTTTCTTAAGGCATATGAAATGTTTAACTTTTGATGAAAGTGTCATTTCTGGAAGATGACCGCCGCTTGACGTTAGAGTGTACAAATAATGAAAATAGCCACCTATTAACCTGTCATGTTTTGGACGTCTTTTCAGCAAGGAGGATTACGTCATAGCCAAACAATCAGACTAACATAGGAATGCCAGAAAGTAGTGCTATTGTCCTAATTATCAGACTAACATACTAGATGTAATGGTCTTATCAGGCTAACATACCTGTGACAGACATTATATGTAATGGTCCTATCAGACTAACATACCTGTGCCAGATATTAGATGTAATGGTCCTGTCAGACCAACATACCTGTGCCAGCTATTAGATGTAATAGTCCTGACTATCAGAATAACATACCTGTGCCAGACAGTATAAAGTAAAAATTTTCCGCTAAGTGACCTTGTCGTATAATTACACGTTTCGCTTCAAAACTGAAAGCAAAGAAATAAATCTAAATATAGCAAAAGATTGGTTAACTATCACATGTTTAGATAAACATAAATCAAATCGTCTGAATATTGAGAAAGGATGTGTAATTACGAATCTACGGCTTCAGTAGAAGGATAAATCAGCCATAGTTGGAACATATTGCCACTATTTATAGATGACAAAGAGTGGATGGATCAGTTATGGAATTTAATTATAATTAAGCTACGCTGGTGTATAATTAAAACTTCAAATACAAGTTTTATTTTAGTCCATTAATTGTTTAAACGTTCTACTGGTTCGCACAAAGTGGAATCCTACCAACAGAACAAAAGCATTGTTAGTTAAACCAGTTACAAAATGAAAAAACTGTTTTTCAACTATTAAAGCAGGTTCATTCACACTGTAGAATACATCTAAAAAATCCGAAATTGCATACTAACTATGCAAATGGTTTCATTATTATAAGCTTATAATGATATAATTTTAAAGCTTGTATCGATTCACTCCATATTGTACAAATTTAAACGTTATATTTCTCACTTTCCATTACCGGATTAAGCGAAACCTTGCAAAACTATTTATTGTCCCTAACAAAAAACAAATCAATAAAAAAAGCTACCCATTTGTGAAATAGTGGTACCGGTAATTAATTCTCATGGATATAGAAAAAGTAAAATAAATCTTCAATACTGAGACAGAGTTGTAAATGTGCCTACTTATATCAGCTGTATTTTCTATATATTTTGCATGTTACGGCCTTTAAACAGGCTATCTCTTCAATCTCACAATGTAGGTCTAGCTAGACTCAAAGCAAACTGAGTTTTTTTTTATCCTACAAGTTGACCAGTGATAAACTTGGAAAGAGACAGATATTTGAAGGCTACTCGTTTAATAAGGAACCAGCAGAATACTACGTGGATAGGTAGACCCAACAGTGACCTCATTATTTCTCTGATGTGACTTTAAAAAAAAACGTTCTACGCTAAGGCCAATTGAATATCAGACTTACTTTTCGTACCAGCCGACTTTGACCAGGGATTCTTGCATTGTGATGGGGAACTCACTAAACTCCTTAACAGATTGGCGTAGGGAGATCAGGGCCAGACGTTGCTGATGTGTGGTTCTTTTACTGGTTTCTAGAGACAGAACGGCTTTGGCTTCAGCGCTGACTGGGACCTGGAAGGATGAAGTAGTAAAGGTACATTTAAAAAGTAAAGTAAAAGTAAAGTGTCCCCTTCAGACCTTGCAATCTATGGAGCAGATGATGTTAAGGTCATCTGTTTCTTTGGCCAACGGTTAACGAGCAGGGTGTTATGTGGCCAGCACAACGACCAACCGCCTTTACTTTCCCCAACAAAAGTCAGGTACCCATTAGAGTTGGGTACACACAGGGGCGCCCTAAAAATCTCAAATTTCAAAATCCCAGTCTTCACCGGAATTCGAACCCAGGACCTCGGGTTCAGTGCTTAACCATTCGACCACCGCGCCCCCAAAGGTACATTTCCTTAGAAATCAAAAGATAACTTATCGGTTCTATTCTATTAGCTTTGGTTTATTTAATACATACATATACAAATCAATAGCAGCACCGAAGACAAGGAGAGAAAGTAGTGAATTAAATGCTGCGTCGACCGGGGCGCGAACCTGCGACCCTGGCAACGGCAACACCGCCTAGCGATAACGCACCAAGCGAAGTAGCCTCTAGTCCATCCGAATGTCCAAAAAAAACCTTCTGATCCAATGACACTACGCCCGTATGCAAATTACCACCCAGTGGTCAAAGGTCACAAGCCACAGCCAGCCCACCCCCACCTCGCAGCCTCCGTTCACCCACAACTAGAGCCGACAAACAATGACTCTAATTGTGTATCTTTTATAATGACAAGTGGACAACATAAATACAATACATATAGAAGCTTCAGTGAATACGAGCAATTAAGCTGTGAACATAAACAGAGTTGAAGCTAGGTGCTGAAACAAAAGTGGTACATACATATATAGAACGCAGTCTCATATTTTCGTAACATTTAATTCAGTACTTTCTCTCCTTGTCTTCGGTGCTGCTATTGATATATATTCTACATATGTATGTATCACACAAGTGTCAGCATCTAGCTTCAACTCTATGTTTTGGTTTATTGAACTTTTTTTTTAAGGGATTTAAACAGGCCAATCAATCTATCAAAGTGATGGGACAAGTTCCAAAAAACCCTGGAGTTTGGGAGCGCATAAGGCGCCCTGACCGAACTTCCCTGAAGTGGAATGAGCAAGCTATTATAGCGCAGTACAGGACAGGCCACTGTCCTGTTGGCTCATATTTCTCACGGCTATGGCCAAACTTCGATTCACGGTGCCCCCGCTGCGCGAAGAGGAAACAGTGCCTCATATTCTTTTTAACTGCCCCAGACTTTGCTGATCGCCTTCTCGACAGATCTGGGAGACCAAAAGTGTTCGACCTGTATGGGGACATGTCCAGGCTTGTGCAAGAGAGGATTTGAACCTCTCAAGCCCTCGCTCAAATGGAGTTTGAGGATGATAAAACTTTTAATTTTAAACACATTCTTAAACAGTTAAAGAGTGAAATCTAGATTATACAAATTATAACACATACATATTTAGACTTACAGCAGTATCTGAACCACATTCTATACCTTTTTAGGGCTAAGCGACTGAAGAGGAAATTTTAATCGGTACGTGACGTTTTGGGATGGCGACGCCGTTATGGCGAAGCCGTTTTGGCCCGAGACGTTTTGGCGCCGCCGTTTTGGCCCGAGACGTTTTGGCGCCAGCCATTTTAGCGCTAGGGACGTTTTGGCGCGAGATATAATTTGACGATAATTTATATAGCACGTAGCTTTTATAACAATGTTTATTTCACTGTACCATAATATTGTATGTATAGTATGAATTATAACACCGTCCAGCAATTTTTTTGTAATATAAAGGATATACTTCATTCATGAATGTTGGCCTATAATAAGTCAGATTCCTGAATGGTAATGACATGCTATCCTCTTCCCTTTTTTTGTATGTGAGTTCTGCTAATCGTACTGGATGACATTTTCCTATGTACTTCTAAAAGACATATTTGTTTATTTGAAATTAATACTGAATAAGTACTAGCTATATCTAAGTGTCACACTTTAATATAACAAAAAAAAAGCATATTTACATCTAAAGCTTTATTACGCAGAATGATGACAATAACTCCACACATAGTAAAAATCAAGACAAGGAATGGGGTCAGTACAAAATCTAACGTGAATCCACAACTGCGAAAAAATACTAGGGGCAACAATAGATAGATACAAATTCACGACACTAAGATACTTTGAAAAGATATATTGAGAAATTCGATAGGGGTGATTTGGGTGACACATCTCGTATTGAAGCAGAAACAAATGAAGACAAGACTAGCACCGATCACTGGTCGTTGGCGTCATGCGTCTGGCGATTATCTCCTTGAGACTGGTCATTACCTGTGACACCTTTCCCCCCTTCTCCTCCCGCTCACATTTCACTGCTTGTGTATACTCTTTCCCCCACCCCTTCCCTCTCTCACGCGTTAAGTCATTAAATAGAGTTAATATAAACAAATAATTGCTTCATTTTTTTGTCTATCATTGTTTCGTTTTGTTTTTTGTTTTTAATTTTAAAGTAATATCTTTAAAAAAAAACACATTTATTTTGAAAATAAAAGTGTGCCTCCATGTGTGCCTCTTCATAAACACACATACACAAGCCAAAATGCGTATTAAAGAAAATGATATAAAACACAAACACATATTTACATTTAGTAAATGATAAGTCACATTGATTAATGGACTTGTTATAGCTCACATATAAAAGGTTTTAGGAACAGATATAAAAATAATTGCTCAAATAACATATATAATGTATGTACGAAAGCTACTAATTATTTTTGCTTAAATATGTGTTCAAAAAATATATAACAAACAGCTTTTTTACTATTTTGTACCGAGGCAAACAAAATATATATTCTTACCCCTCCCCCCCCCCCGCTCCAACGAAAAAAGTCTTGATAACTTAATAATTTTGACTAGAAATTATGTCTTAACACAAACACTCATGAAAAAAAAAGATATGAATAATTCTTTTTAAAGAAATAATACAATAAACGTACATAATGTATTTCACGCCAAAACGTCCCTATCGCCAAAACGGCGGCGCCAAAACGGCCTGCTTCGTCTAAAATAAGTTCATTTATCAACAAAATCTTTGTTTTATATAATATTGCAAATATTTTACATTCCTTCAGTTACGTCTTTCTAACTTCAAAAATATTTATTTTGATAGGCTGATTGCTAGATTTCGGTATGTTATTTCATTTTCTACTGACCTCTCTCTTGGCTTTGAAATATGCAGGATCGAAGCTGATACCATACATTTCGTAAGCACTTTTTGAGGCTGTCCAGTTGCTGCCCAAGAAATTCGCAAACTGATTGTTACATAAGCCCTGGCTGCGTTCTCTGGAAAAAGAAACATGATTAGTTTCGCTTCTATATGAATGTCACTTTCAAGTTTTTTACTTTCTTTTGAGTCATCAATTAAATTTCCTTTATCAATAGTCTAGCAATATTATCTGTTACTTCAGCGATGGCCTACTTACTTTCGAAAAAAAAAAGCTAAAAATCTATGGCTATATTACAAGGTTTTCGGGGCTTGCTAAGTCCTCCCTTTAAGGTACAGTTCCAGGAAAAAGAAGAGGCAGACAGAGAAAGCGTTGGGAAGACAACATAAAAGAATGGACGGGCCTGCCTTTGAAGGAGGTTCAGGCTAGGGCGAAGGACTGTCGACAAATCTTGCATGGTGCCCCAACTGTTCAATAGGTCAAGGTAAAGGGTAAAAAACTGTAATGAATGTTATCTGCAATTTGAAATTGATTTAAAAAGTTTACCTGCAACTGGAAGTGAAACGAAGTATAATCAAGATCAACCTTCCAAAACGACGAAATCTGACTAGGGGCTGAACGAAAGAACAGAAAAATGAGTGTAAATAAAGAAACACGAGTGTAAATAAAGAAACATGAGTGTAAATAAAGAAAGATGAGTGTAAATAAAGAAAGATGAGTGTAAATAAAGAAACATGCGTGTAAATAAAGAAACATGCGTGTAAATAAAGAAACATGAGTGTAAATAAAGAAACATGCGTGTAAATAAAGAAACATAAGTGTAAATATGGACAACAACCAAAGTATAAAACTTATTTCAACAAAATGATATAAAGGGAAGAACTCTGCACTTACAGCTATATCTCTCTATAATGAACATATTTCCCCAATTCGATATCAAACAATTACCAATAATTTATTGATTAGGTTAATTTTTTAACTTGATTCAAGTTTTGTTAGGTACATTAAATAACGGAAGTATAATTTTCTAAGGGGACAAAACCCTAATAGCTGTGAACACAAAAGAATTATTTTCCCTTGTGAGTATCTGTACCGTACATTGCCAATTGTTAGGTTGATTGGTTAATTTTTAAATTAATTCATGTATTGTCTATGCCGTTGAATAATTGTGCAAAGTTTCAACCTGATAAGAGGATGAGTTAGGGAGAAATAACGTGTTCAAACATTCTTTCTACCAGACAGGCTAAGTAACAGAGTTGATACAGACTTTGTAAAAAGAAGTTGCATTATTTTACATTGTCATTTATACATAGTTTTAAACAGCATATACATATTTTTTCAAGTGTTGAAATAGTCTGTAAATGAAGCGATGGGGTTCAAAAAGCCTACGTCCAGTTATTTGTTTACAATCCGGGCAAGAAAAGTCTAAAACTTAGTATTTCATTTATCATCTAGCAGACTACGTAACAGATCGCATGTCACATTTAAAAGGCAAAAAAGATTCACCTGTGGTACAAGAGAAGCACCTAGCCCTGGAAGATTGTATTTAAAAGGGAAAAAGATTCA
>JADKLZ010000728.1:23321454-23335150 GCA_021533235.1 Biomphalaria straminea
TATAAATTTTATTTCGAAAACGGCCCTAACGATTTTCTTTAAAATTTCAAGGCATGTGCGTATTAGTGAGAAAAAAAAATCTGAACTCATTGGCCACATCGGGAAAACTCGAGTTCGACCGTTATTTTGATTCGAAAATGTCGTAAATTAATTTTGGCTCTTAGGTTTTATGAATGAAAATTTTCCATGACGTGAACGGGAAAAACGCTTCTTACGCCACTAGGCTTACCGTAGTACACTAAAATATTTTTTTGCAAACAAGAACGCGTTTATGAATGAAGGGATGTGTAAAAGCAGACCACGGGCTGTAGCACCACTGGGATGGATGGATGGCAAAAGCCGGTATGAACTTCTTATTGTCCGACAGTCAGGCTGGGCAGGGCATTTATTTAACCGAGCAAGGCTCGGCCACCTGATATTGATTTTTAGTCCAAGTAATTGAACATCATAAACAATAGCACACTCGTTTCCAGATTATTATTTTGCAATATTTTGATCCAGAATCTAGATCTAGAGAGTCCTATCTTATCAATCTATTTAAATATACACAATATACAATCATAACATGATTAAACTTTACAGGCTTGATTGAATTGTTTAAATATTATCTTAATGGAAACTAACAGGAAATAGTTCTATATCATAGATTTGCATAAATATATACTTCTGTGATTAAAAGCACATTCTTTTTAAAATCCACAAAATGGAAATTGCATTATTTCTAAATTTTGAAAACTAAAGATCTTTTCTTTTCTAAGACAGAAAAGAGCGAGTTTCCAAGATTCAGGACAAATACCCTTACAGCTTGAGGTAGAGTTTCGTGCATAACGATATGATACTAACTTCTCAGTTCTCCATTCTATGTATAAGGTATATAGGTCTGTGCTTGAAACTTTTACACTCAATGACATCAATTAGAACCCTTGAAGCAAACTAGTCTCCTATATGTAAAGCTTGTTTTGTCGAATCTTGTGGTAACGTGGTAATGGGAATGAACTGTTTAAAAAATACATTTTTATTATCTCCCCTTCTTTATTTACCCTTTGTGTAGAAACTCGAATCTACAAGAAGAAAAAAAAACATCCACTGCCGTTACATTAGACATTGTGGATAGAAGTTTTATGGTGTTACCGATACACTTCCGTTACATATGGCATTGTGGATAGAAGTCTTATGGTGTTACTGATCCACTGCGTTACATTAGGAAATGTGGGTAGAAGTCTTATGGTGTTACTGATCCACTGCGTTACATTAGGCACTGTGGGTGGAAATCTTATGGTGTTAATGATCCACTGCGTTACATTAGGCACTGTGGGTAGGGTAGAGGTCTTATGGGGTTACTGATCCACTGCGTTACATTAGGCACTGTGGGTAGATGTCATATGGGGACGAATAGCACGAGAGTCAAAGGTACAAACAGACCTTTGGTGTTGTTGTGTTGGACTCTTATACCTAAATAATATTTGTTACTAATTTTGTGCTGAAGAGTAAAAATTCTATTTGTTTTCTTTAGTTTAGCTAAATAAAATTATTTTGCGAGAAGATAAAATTAGAAGATATAAAAGAACATACTACAATAGATCTGCGAACTAATACAAGAAATTAGCAAATAGCCAGTGGATCGAAACAATAAACGTGTGTGTGTTGGTCAGATCAAATGATGCTCTTGGTGCCTGCTGACCACTTCCTGTCTTGATTGAGTAACTTGACCCTTCAAATGACCAGTCTCCTCCGGCTTTTTCCCCCCAGCTGACCCAAGACACGAAGTGCAAACAGTGTCAGGCCGTCTGGAACCACAGTGTTGTCTAGGTCAGTGAGATCGGAAGGTCATCTTCTGTGCTAACAGCAAAATATATTTAACATTTACACACGGTCTGACAAACGGACAGACAGTTTTAACATGAAGTTGAATCAGGATTTTCCCATTGCGACAATAAAAGATAAGCCACATTTACTACGTGAATGGAACATCGAGTGTGTGTGTGTGAATGTATGTGTGAGAGCGTGTGTGTGTGTGAGTGTGTGTGAATTGGTGTGTATGTGTATGTTTGCATGTTTGTTGTGAGTGTATTTGTGTTCGTGCGTGTTTGACTGTGTGTATCTGGCTGTATAAGTGTGTGCATATGCTTGTGTTACTGTGTGTGTCATTGTTTCATTATGTGTGTGAGTGTTTGTGAGAGAGTATTGTGTGAAGTTTTGCAGTTGAGCGTGTCAGTGAGAGAGAGAGAGAGAGAGAGAGAGAGAGAGAGAGAGAGAGTACGCGTGTGAGTGTGGATGTGTATATGTTTCTGTGTGAATGCGCGAGACACGACTTAAAATTAATTCTCAAGCAACATAGAATTGTTTTCTTTTCTCCAAGCGTCAATTCGACATGAGATTAAACCTCATTATGTCCACAGCTTCATTAAGACATGACGGCATTTATTAATTAGTCCCCTTGAAATCTCTTAAGCCCTGAGTGAACATTTTTTTAAGTGTTTAAAAAAAAAAACAATCATGTAAACATTCAAAAAGATACCCCTTTCATTTCCTCCTCCTTTCACATCTGGGTAGATGAGTGATAGGATCATAGCGGACTGAGAAAGCTAAACGCTAAAAACAAACAATCTGTAAACATCTATATATATAATCCTCAAAGTAAGAGGTCAAACACACGAAAGTTCAAACGAGCAACAACAAGTAATTGGAAAGATCCCATGGCGCAGCACGCGGTGTGAATGGAAAATGGTGCATCCCAATGCGCACTATTTTGTGAATAAAAGTGGTGTTTATATAATTATCTTCTTCTCAGATTATTGTCATAATATTAAAAGTATTTCCAGATTATTGTGTCGTTAGACAATTGAAACTAGAACAACAATACACAGATAGAGTATACTCTCATGTTTCACTTTAGAAAGTACTTTAATTACGCACATTCGTTCATTAGACATGATTACGAAAGGTAACTCATCTCGCTATTCCTAGATCTAGATCTAGATCTAAAACTCGAATTCAACTCTTCGCAAAGATAGTTTTATGCTTTAGCACATGAACACACTAATTATAGTCCATTTAATCAAATTAACATTCAAATTTGTTTTTCTAAAGCATTGTTACATGTGCAGCTACATTCTTAATATCGTGTAAATTAAGGTCAATTAGCCTTTTTTTTTTCAGCTCCATTCATAGTATTTTTCATTCATGAGTTCACGCATTCGCTTTACTTATAACAAGCAAATGGGAAGATCCCATGGCGCAGCATGGTGTGAATGGGAAATAATATATCCAAATCCGCACCATTTTCATTCACGAAATAGCATAGCATTTTTTTTTACTTTAAAAAGATTTTAATAATATCCGGAAATTTCCAGGACTTTTTCGACCGGCGGCATAGCATTTATTAAAATTTCAGGAGATTTCCAGGGGGCTCCTGGTAAATCAAGAGGCCGCGGGAAATCTATTATGTTTATAAAATGGTTCAATTTAATAATTTATACACCTAAAAATTAGCACGGGTCCAAAGAAAGTTTGGGACCCACTGTGGTCGCATATGTTGTAGTATTTTTAGCGGCCCCCGTAAGGGGAAAAAGCCGCTATTAGGTTTGTGCAAAATGTCCGTCTGTCCGTCTGTCCGTCTGTCACACTCAGGGCGCCAAAACTAGAAGAGATACGAAAAATATTTTTTCACCATTAAATGCGGCTTGAAAAGTTTAGGTGCAACGGCTACTTTTAGTTTTCTAAAAGCAAACCGTTTAATTTATAAAAATTATTATCCAAGCGATTTTTTAATAATAAAACACCAATTGTGAAGCAATTACGTAAATCTAAGGGATGAAATGTTACTATATGAAATGCTCTTGGCATGTAGATATCACGCACATTTTTAAAAATGAATTTATGTCTGTCTGTCCGTCTGTCCGTCTGTCAGACTCAGAGCGCCAAAACTAGAAGAGATACGAAAAATATTTTTTCACCATTAAATGCGTTTTGAAAATTCTAAAACAAGTACGTAAATGTAAGGGAGGAAATGTTACTATAAGAAATGCTCTAGATATATAGATATCATGCACATTTTTTAAAATGAACTTTTAGCAGCGGCTTTCCTGTACTAGCGTAAAGACAGGAAATGACATGATTCTAAACTAATTTCTTAAATTTTTTAAAAAATCATATTTTTTTAAAATAAAATTGTATAATGCCCCCATTAAAATGAAACTAACATATTTTTGTGCGTTTTTTCTGTTGGTTGGTCTGTCCGTCACGGTTAGAAAAAAACACTAAAGGCTTTTGAAAATATGATTTAATCTTTACTGTTCTTTCAGAAATATTGCGATAGTTTAAGGATGGGAGCATACAGGAATTGAGCCAGGGACTTAGAAGGAACATCCGAAACATCTTGCGAATAGGCGGATCTGACAGGGATCCGACTCCGACGGGGGCCGCCTCTGAGTTTGTGTATCACACAAACTCTCTTTGTAATCTTGTTTATTCATGAATTCACTTATAACAAGTAAATGGGAAGATCCCATGGCGCAGCAAGGTTTGAATGAAAATTGTGTATCCAAATCGCACTATTTTCATTCACAAAATAGCATAGACATAAATAAATATAGACTGGAAAAAGGAATTAACTTCATGTAACTTGATTAATAATTTTTACACCTAAAAAATTAGCACGGGTCCAATGAAAGTGCGGGACCCACTGTGGTCGCATATGTTATAGTGCCTAAGGCCTGCCCTGGAAAATAGCCGCGTATGCTATGCCGCCGGTCGACTTGTATTTCTAATCGCAGATATTTATTATGTCTAGCCCGATGTAATATACTATAAAAAGACTGATCCGAACTAATTGATGAAATTACACTTCATATAAGCTTTGGGTTTAAATAATAGTATTTTTTTTTTCTTTTCGGGACTGATATTTTGTTTATAAATTGTAGAAGATGATTATCAACTTTTTGTTTCTGCACACGTGGAGGCTCTCTTGTTGAGTGGTAAACCTCTTGGATTCTGTCCCCGACTCGAATCTTGGTGAAGACAGGTTTTTAATCTCGCGATCTTTGGGGCTCCTCTGAGAATTTAATGGGTACCTGACATTAGTTGGAGAAAAGTAAAGCCGCTTGGTCGTTTTGCTGGCCACGTGACAGCCTTGTTAGCCGTGGGCCACAGAACCAGATGATCTAAAATGTTTGTAAAACGTTTTACATGTTTGGGGTGTTTCTTCAGAGTTCAAGATACTCTACTTTCTAGTCCAAGACTCCCGCATGATGACGAGGGATGGCATAGGGCAGAGTATTAACTGAACGCCAGTCCAGCGTGCATACATATGACCATTCTAAGATGACCTATAGATCGCAAGGTCTGAAAGAAATAGTTTTTTTTTCTTTTCTACTCACATTACGGGGGCGCTTGGCTTTGTACCTGGGGTTTGAATATCGGTGACGACTGGGATTTTAGGGCGCCCCTGAGCTCACCCAACTTTAATGGGTACCTGACTTAAGTCGTGGGAAAGTAAAAGTTGTTAGTCGATGTGCTGGTCATGTGACACTCTGCTCGTTAACCGTTGGCCAAAAAAACAGATGACCTTAACATCATCTGCCCCGCATGGCCTGAAAGGAGAACTAAATTTCTTTAAATTTACACACATTGGACATGAAAGATGTGTATATGTATTAGTCCAAGTTATACTCAATTTTTTTTTAAAGTTTATTTCAATGTGTACATTACAAATATAACACGTCAAAACTGTCTAGTTGTTTGAAGTAACAGACCAACGACCGAGCATTAACAATACTCCATACAAATGTACAGATTTATTTATAGAAAAAAGTAACATTAGCTTCTCCACCTTATGTCTAACATACCTGTAACAAATGTGTTTTTAACTCGTTCACTAATTGGCATTATTTCTTGGCTTGGAAATTAATTAGGAAGTTTGGTTCTGATCAGTGAAAATTAATTGCAATTTTTATTTCAGTCAAGAGAAAGAAGATATTGTTGTTTTTTTCAAAGATATAATAAAAATAATAAAAAGTTTTGGTAAACAAAAATCTTTTATTGCAGTTCCCATATTAAAAGTGGCTGCCGCCCCCCCGCCTTATATAACAAAATCTATTGTTATGGAAATGCGTTTGATATTTAAATAAGTGAAGAATCGGAAGTTTACGAAACATTCCACTCCAGATTGAGCATGGGAGTCAATGTTTATAAGCTTTTAAATTGACATTAATAGAAATGAAACAGAGTGCGTTTTTATATTTGTTTACACATAGGCTAAAGGTTTATGTCCATTAATCTGGATCTATATATAAATAAAAATGAATATTACAAAATTGCTATAACTCTACTAAATACTTGTTTATTGCGCTAGTTATTTTCTACTACTGCAAATATTCGACAGTCGAAAGTGTATATTAGAATATTTCAACGTATATTTTTTATAGCTCAATTACTAATATTATGGTCTCTTTGATTCGCGAAACGACTAGGGATCATCTCATAAACATAAGTGTAATCTGGTATTCATTCTTTGAATAGATTGATCTATATAACACGTTAGAATGGTCAGGTGGGTTTACAGTTTGTTTATCTAGGGCAGAACATAAGTTTATTGCTTTCCTGAGTTCCCCCATTTCAAAAGTATGAAGCAGACCAAAAATAATGGACCTCATTCACCAATCGTAAACACACAACATTTAGCCACGTGATTCTCTATATCTTCTATACAAAGTATTTCATCCATCGTGGTTGTCACGTGATACGTATTTTTCAAAGGTTTACCAATATTATGACGTGGCTAAATGTGTTTATTCACGATTGGTCAATGAGGTCCATTACCCTGTTACCTGTTACCTATCCCTTAGTCTGGGAGACCGTTGCGGGCACCAAGCAAGACTTGTGGACCATCTTTCTCCATTCCTCTCTATCCTTTGCCCTGATTAAAACCTCGTTCAATGGTAGGCCTGTCCATTCTTTGATGTTGTCTTCCCACCGCTTTCTCTGTCTGCCTCTTTTTCTTTTTCCTGGTACTGTTCCCTGGAGGAAGTTCTTTGCGAGTCCCGAAGATCTTGTTACATGGTCATACATTTTGAGCTTTCGTTTCTTCACAGTATTTAGCAGGTCATCATAGGGTCCGATCGCTGCCGTAACCCTGTCTCTAATCTCTTGATTTGTGATGCGGTCTTTAAATGTGATGCCTAGGATCCTAGAGGGATGGGCGCCGCCATGCAATTATCTAGCCCTCGATACGCCAAATGAGACAATGACCAATGACAGAGGTCCCTTATAGCATATCAAACTGCGACTTGACTAAACATCGAATAAATAGTCATTCAACTGAGCAGTTAGTGAACAAACATCAATCCTTGAACACAAAAAATATTTAATAATAAAATTATTTGCAAATTAATAAGATATTGCAATATATTCCAATCAACGAATCATAGTGTTTTAACATTGCATGAATTATTGTAATTGTTGGTCCGACCACATAGGCTACCAGATATAGAGATCTTAAAGCTGTCGAACATGTACAATATTAAGTACTGTACATGTAAGGTAGAAAGGTCCCAACGTCGATGTAGTCAACGTGCCATACAATCACCTTCCCAAATGACTTCTGTACAGAAAGCTGTGAGCAGGAAAGTTCTTCAAAACGCTACAAAGACACTTCACGCGCGCACGACAATAGTCATATTAAAATAAGTTAAAGCAAAAGTTTTACAAGCCGTTTTTTTTTTAACTCTTGCTTCATTGAGGAATTTAAAAAACAACAACAGCTCAAACCTATAAGTTTAACAGGATCTGGATTTAAAAAGCTATTTAATTATAAGAGCTGGTAGGATTTATATTCCTATTTTATATTAAACTCAAATTGCGCTATTAAATAATTCATTCTTCAAAATATTTCTTTACAAAAACATGATAGATTCTTAGCATCAATAAATTTTTAAATAAATATAAATATTTTTTCTTTCATTTTAATATGTTATGCGTACAAATAAAAACATTTACAAGAAAAATTAAAATCAGTCCTTTTTTGAACATTAAACAATGACTAAGAAATCTTATCTTATATAATTACAAACGTAACTTCAAAAAAGAAGATGCTTTCACCCTACGCACCATGCATCTAGTCATGCATGTTAACCAATGTCGACCAATGGATAAAAAATAATTTAAGCGGTCGTCAAATGTTCAAAAAATATATACCATGGAAACAAATGGAATTTAAGAACGCAAGGTTGGAACTTACGTTCAACTTACATTTTCATTTAGAAATGAAACCTATTTTGATCATATCGATTTTTTTTAACAACGATCTCTCAAATATTTCATCTTTTTAGTTTCTCACCTAGACTGACTAACGTAAATTGTGTGTGTTCCCGAAACAAGACATTAAAGTTGGACAAGTCGCTTTGATAACTTCCTTCAGTCTATGTATTGTTTCATAGGCAGCTATAAAAGCGAACTATTTATGTTCTACTTGCAATCCTCAATGCCTGTAATTTTCTAACTACGTATTCACTTGGCTTTCTGCCTGGGTTTGCAAATCCATATCTTCTTCACTCGGCAGCCTGTCATTGCATTGTCACAAGTACTGTCACTTTAGTTCTTTCCAGAACTCAGTTGTTATACGTTTTTATCAATAAACGCTTCGTTATTTCAGTTTAGCTATTGACCTGAGTGTATTTTTGGTCTTTGACCTACCTTTCTCGTGCAACCATTTTCTACACTGGCAATAAGGGAAAGTCTATGCAGCTATGATAACATTGTGGCTGTAAAGATGCTATGCAAACAGAGAGATTGAGGTAAATATTCTGCGCTTTGAACAGACAGGACATCTTGAATGCTCTATTAGACCATTAACCAACTTTATGGAAAAACGTTTATAAGCTCTATTTCACCAGCATCCAATCTCGGATCAAGCGGAAATTTTGAACAATTAATTTTAAATTACATAAGCCAATTCAAAAATTGTTTGCACCACAAAGTAATTGTTCATTATTTAGTTGGCGTCCATTTGTTTGAAATCCCCCCTCCCCCGAAGGGTGAGATTTTAATACTAAGCCATGACTTGCCCAGCACAGCGGTAGGGGGTTTTGACTCTAAAAAGGGTTTTAGCAGTTAAATCCTCCTCTTCTATAGAACAAAAAAAAATGCAAATGACAATCCCAAAATTCTAAGAGCAGAGCTAAGGAAGTTTTTGATTTCAACCCCCTCCGAAAGTTACAATAAACCCACTCTTTAATATATAAAAAATAGCTAATTACACACTCAAAACCGAATGAGCGTAACCATAGGGGTTTTCAGTTTAACCCCTACCCCTTCCTTTCAGTTAGGTTTGAAGCTAAAATATACCTCTTTAACATCGCCCCTTTTTCCCAAATGTATTTTAATGCAGCCCTCGATTGAAAAAGGTTAACTACCCATGATCTAGATTCTAGACTCTCTCTCTCTGTGGCATTTTACGTCTCGTGAGACGATCTTTTCCCTTTGCAACTTCTAGAAGAAGAAGAAGAAGATTCTAGACTAACAAATAAAAATCATTTATAAGAATAAAAAAAAGGGGAAATGACCAGAATACGTGCCCATTGATCAAGCCTTCTCAGGCCAACTCTGTAACCACACTACTAGAAGAGTCTATGAACATGGAGGATTGTATAGTTACCTGTTGTTTCTATTTCATGTTTGTGTTCACTAAAGCTAAGACGGCAGCCTGATATAAAGGGGACTAATTCAGCTTATACGATGTATACTTGCACCCCCTTGCATCCCCCTGCTGGCGCCCATCATCATAAATAATCTTTTCGAGGCGCCTCTCTCCCTTCCACTTCTATAGGAACATAAAAAAAAAAAAGAAAAATCATCCCAACAGATATTTGTTATAGCGTGAGCTATACAGTAATTATTCAAACAACCTGCCACCCCTTTCACAACAGGTTTATCGTGTAATTAATTTTGGGAAACTCTAATCTTTTCTTAGTGCTAACGGGATGGATTCTGAATTTACCAATTATAACACATTGCATACTAATCAAGAAGGAAATATCATAGCATAACGCTTTCACTTTCGTAGTGATTGAAGATATCAATACTTACCATTTGACTACCTTGGCATATCGAAAATTTTCATTTAGGAAACTGTATAATTACTTCAGTCAATTACTGTTTCCATTGTTCGAGATACCAAACAAATTAATTTATTACCAACAGTTTATAATTTTTTTATTTTTCTTTATTCTTGTGTTGTCAGATAAAAGAAATAAGGAAAACAATTTCCGCTTGATCCGAGATTGGGTGTGTGAGAAATAACGTGTTACAAACATTTGGCCAGACAGAGTGAGTTGATATAAGCTTTGTAAAAATGGTTTGAAAGAATCACTGTAAAATTAACTTGCACTCCAAGCTCCATATTTACTAATACTGCGTCAGCTACACCCCCCCCCCCCAACCCCCACAAGGAAAAAAAATCTCCCCGTTCGGATTTCAATGTAAAGTTATGACAAGCGAATGGAAGTCAGTGGTAAGAGAGAATATCCGAACCCCTGCTCTTTGAAAGTCTGTGACGACCATGAGAGATCCTTACTAGTCCCGAGCAGTCGATAAAGGGAAGTAATTTAAGCCTCGCGACAGCTCGATTAATGGAAGTATTTCCGTCCTGCTGGTGCGGGGATGATGTTATTTCCGCTTTTAGTAGAGGAAAAGCGTTGCTAATTTAATTTTTTTTAGTACTTTCTACTTGTGCTTAACAGAGACCGGGTCCACCATAAACATGGGCGCCCGCAGGATTTTTTCCAGGGGGGTGCAAATTTCCGTCTACGGAGAATAATAAAGAAAGGAACTGGTTCCCCCCCCCCCCCCATATACGATAATAAGTAAACTTTAAATATTTGTTTCAAATTAAATATTTAACATTTGAACAAACAATTTACTTTACGCGTTGTTAAGCTTATCCGTTCTGTCTTTGCCTACCTACGGTCGATCTAACAGAAAATGTTAACAACGAATTGCAATTAACATCCGCCAAACAAATCATCTCAAAATTGTTACAGGGTTCTTATTTCTCACTCCATAGCGTCTCCATAGGGCCGTTATCTTCAGCTTCAATAATTAGGTCATATCCGACCATGTTTGACTCAGTTTGACAACGGAGTCAACAAAAAGCTAGCTATAGCATTCATAATACTCTACCGACTTGACTACTGCAACGCCTTGCTAGCAGGTATATCTGATGACAAAATAGCAAAGCTGCAGCGAATTCTGAATAACGCCGCACGAATAGCCCATCGGAAAACAAGACGAGATTCTGCTTTTCTAAAAGCGAAAAATCTAATTTTTAAAATCACTTATGCAAGCAGCTTTTTCATAAAATACACCACTTTTACAACTATTCACTATAAATAGTAACAAACACGGGAAGCTCTTTAGTGAGGGAGGTAACTATTTACCATATTTTCAACACATTTACGCAAATGGTGTTTTGTAGAAAATTATTTTTTTTTTACATTTGTGTCGCTACGCTATTTAAGTTTTATCATACAGGCTATAACACCTATCCAAAAATAATGTTTCCTTTTTTAAAGAGAAAGAAATCTATTTAATATGCAGATAAGTGGAACATAATTTAAAACAACAATTAATAAGTAGGAACTCATCACGTGAACTACTATCACCATACGACACCATGGTAGACATTGACTTTTACAGACAATTAGGTCAATAAGATATTGATTATAAGATATCAATTAAGGCCAGGTTCACATTTGACTCCATATTCACTTTCACATATCCTTTGGTCTACTGGACCACACAAGATCTATCAACCTTCTTTTTCCATTTTTCTCTGTCATTTTTCTTTGAAAGAATTTGATTATAATGTTCTTTCTGATAATATTGATAGCTGTCTTTTTACCTGCATGGGTGGACCACATCGGGGACCGATAATGAGTTATCGTTTTCTCACAAACTGTCTTTGTAACCTTGTTATGTTTGTAATGTTATCACAGTGCCTTGAGCCAACATCAAGTTTGTTAACAGCGCTCTATAAATAAAACTTTATTATTATTTAGAGCTTTGTTGTATAGTCTGCAATCGTAAACTGGTGGACGTGTTTAACCTGCTATCTAGAACTAAAACCGACCATAACTCCGCATAACATAAATACATTTACACATATGACTGCACTCCTCATTCTTGTTCAGATAAACTTTCACATTTATCGTATTGAAATAAAATCAGCAAGGATTTCTTCTCCAAGACAAAGAAAAAATATTTCTCCCATTCTAGGCCCTAACTGTGCAAGAGATAACAAATTGTCACGACTTACGTGAAATAGAATATTTCACACATTTTTTATAGTACAAAAAATTGCAAGACCATAATAAAGCGTACATGGTCAGCCATCAACACCTGATTAGCATATTCTAGTTTATTGTAACATTAGTTTTTCCTAACAGCTGTAATTCAGTGGAAGCAAAACTTCTTAAATTGCTACTTCTAAGAAATTAATTTTTATTAAATTTACTACAATGTGGCTACTAGAATCTAGAGGGGTGCACGTCGGCCATCTATTCCTATTAAACCTAGGCTAGTCAACTCGAACATTAACTTATCCTTATGATTGTACTACAGTGGACTTACTACTTGCTAGTGGCTACTAAGAAGTTAATTGATTTAATGATGCAAAAAAAAAAAAATGGTAATGTCTAGAATTTTGCTACTCAGAATCCAGGGGGGTGCAAGTGCACCCCCTTGCATCCCCCTGGTGGCGCCCATGATCATAAATAATCTTTTCGAGGCGCCTCTCTCCCTTCCACTTCTAAAGGAACATAAAAAAAAAAAAAGAAAAATCATCCCAACAGATATTTGTTATAGCGTGAGCTATACAGTAATTATTCAAACAACCTGCCACCCCTTTCACAACAGGTTTATCGTGTAATTAATTTTGGGAAACTCTAACCTTTTTTTAGTGCAAGTAGGAGTGATCCTGAGTTTATCTCTTATAACACATTGCATCCTAATCAAGAAGGAAATATCATAGCATAACGCTTTCACTTTCTTAGTGATTGAAGATATCAATACTTACCATTTTACTACCTTTGCTTATCGAAAATTTACATTTAGGAAACTGTATAATTACATAAGTGAATTTTTTTAAAATTATATGCAAGGGAGGAGAAGGAGGGTGAGAAATCTTTAGCCAAAGGCGCAATAGCGGTATCGATTAGGAGATCATTTCAATCATTAACCTCCAATGTCTGTCCGGTGTAAGGAAAGATAGAGATATCTTTATGTTTAGAAGATCTTTATCTCCAGGCATAAATGGACTGCTAGCTCCCTGGACATGATAGGGAAAGCTGCAACATTGTCAAGATTTGAACAAGTTACATTCGCTGTAGCACAGTTTGTGTAGCACTATTGGTAGTGAAGCACAGTTTGTGTAGCACTAATGGTAGTGAAGCATAGTTTGTGTAGCACTATTGGTAGTGAAGCAAAGTTTGTGTAGCACTAATGGTAGTGAAGCACAGTTTGTGTAGCACTATTGGTAGTGAAGCAAAGTTTGTGTAGCACTAATGGTATTGAAGCAAAGTTTGTGTAGCACTAATGGTAGTAAAGACAATTGGTGTAGCATTATTGGTAGTGAAGCACAGTTTGTGTAGCACTATTGGTAGTGAAGCACAATTTGTGTAGCACTATTGGTAGTGAAGCACAG